>CM076572.1:1338991043-1339574540 GCA_034641835.2 Pinus albicaulis
CAAAGGTTGCCTTCAAGTTTCCCTTCGCTTTTATTTTGTATTCTATTGGAAGTGTATCAAAGGCTGGATAGTTTCAAAGTACTTACCAGATCCTAGTTTGCTTCTATGTTCTTCTCAAGTGCTTGGTCAAAGGCTAGATAGTTTCAAAGTACTTACCAGATCCTGGGCTGCTCTTTGTTCTACATCTGTCATTTCCCTTTCTTATTGTACCACTTCATTCCATAAATCAAGCCTTAAAGAGATCCTTAGGCATAGATGACTTGCCCCATAGATCATTCTTGAACCTGAATGTTTCAATTAAACCCTCTTATGACTCCATAGCCCAATGGATTGAAAACTAGCCATCATATTTCTTTATGATCAAAGCTTACTCTTTTTCTTGCAACTTCTCACCTTTGAACCTATTTGCATATAGATCTTTCCGCCTCAGACAGCAATTATGTTCAACCATCCGAGAAAACCAAACAAAACCCTTGGCCTTCATAACTAGCCTAATATCATTACCCTAAAATTCAAAGACAATATCCATCTTTGTACATATTGGAGAGATCCCTCTCCGGATTCAGGAGGGCTAGATCCTAGAATCCCAAAGTTGGTTGAAATGATGTTAACTCTGTAATCGGACTTTGCCAATCTTGCTTGTTACAGAGACCTAACAGAACCTTGAATTTTTCCTCTCTTTTTCTTCCTATCAAAGGTATTTTTTACTCTATTTTGTGACTGTCGATGATTAGTGTATACTTCCTCTCTTTTTTCCTGTAGTGAAATGAGCTGATTTATCCTCCTTTGGATGACATTAGGTTCTTCTTCCAACCCCTGCAAAAACTTCATTACTAGGACTCCTAGAGAACTTGGGAAAATTGCTTCAGCTCGATATACTAGCTCATAAGGAGATGTACCTATAGACCTCTTAATACAAATTTTGTCAGCCCACAAAGAAAACTTCAACTTCAAATGTCATGACGTTTTGTTTTCTTGCAAAACCTTCTTAATGATCCTAACTATTATTTTATTTGATAATTCAACTAAGCCATTACCTTGAGGGTAATATGATGTGGAATGACGAAGGATGATATGATATTGATGAAAAAAAATAATCAATGTTTTAGACTTGAAATTTTTAGCATTATCAATAATAATCTTCATGGGACAATCAAACCTTCAAAAAATATTGTTCTCCAGAAATTGGATGATGACCGAGTCTGTAGCTTGCCTTGTAGGGACCGCTTCAATCCACTTGGTGAAGTAATCAGTGGCTATCAAAATCTAGCGATGTTGGCCTAAGGATGAAACATGTATTTCACTAATGAATATAATCCCCATTGCTGGAAAGGAGCTTCAACATATATTGGTTTCAAAGGTAAAGGTATCAACTTCTTTTTCCCATCAAAAATTTGGCATTGATGACAGGCATCAATATTTTTGTAGATGTATTTAAACATATAAGGCCAATAATATCCTGCTTTGAGTATATTATTTGTTGTATCCTTCCAATAATGGTTTCCTCCACAATCCCCCTTATGAAATTAATCAATTATCTTCTCAACCTCTTCTTCTAATAAGAAATTCAAGAGAATCCCATCGGTATCCCTCCAATATAAATTATTGTTCAAAATATAATATCTTAAATATTTCCTCTTTATAAACATGGATTTGGACTTGGTTAACTGAGGAGGAGCTTTGTGATGATGCAAGACAAAAATTACATCCCTATACCACTCAGACATGGTGAATTTTCTTCAATAGGGATCAATTCCTCTTCTTCAACTACTTCTGAAAATTTTGCAATGAAATTCATATCTAGGCAATCAAAATTTTATTCTACCATAATTTTTGCCAGCCCTTGACCCTTTACCACTTACGTCTTTTTCCATCAGGATCAACTTGAGTCAATATGTCTTTCACCACAGTATTAGGCACAAATGCTGCAATGTGAGAATGCAGAATATAAATTATGAAATATTTAAGAACCTTTACTAAAGCATATGCATGTTTCTCCATGATATTATACTTCAATTCATAGTTTTAAAGTGTTCTACTAAATAAATAAGTAGGTTTCTCACTACCTTTCTGCCTTTTCTGCAATAACACTCCAACAATTGTATGTTCAGAGGCGAAAGTAAAAACCAGAAAATCCTTGGAAAAAACAGGACTTATGAGTACCAGGGCTTGGTTAAAGCTCTTCTTGATCTCTTCAAAATATTTATTTTCCTCTGTTGTCCACTTAATATCAGAATCCTTCCTAAGCATCTTAGTAATATTCTTGAAAATCTCAACAAAATTAGGGATGAATCTCCTAACAAAATTGACCTTACCTAGAAAGGATTGAATCTTTTTTGTTTCTTGGAAAGTCTATATTCTGTATGGAAGTGAACCTACTTGGATCAATTCTTATTCCTTCCTTTTATATAACATGTCCTAATAACTTTCCAGTAGTCAAATAAAAAACACTCTTAGTAGGATTGAGAGAAATACCAAATTTTCTGCATTTTTGCAAAAAATTGTTAGATGATCCAAAATAACTTTTATCATAGGTTATAGTGTTTGAATAAAATAATTATTAATTTAAGATATTAAATTAATAATAATTTATTTAATAAATCTTTGAGATGTTTAGAAATAGAAATTTGTTAATAAAAATTAGGACTCTAGAAAAGAGTCATTTCCTAGGCTCTAAGTTAGGAGTGAAGTTAGTAGAGTGGTTAGAAGCTCATTTATTGTAAATGGACACTTGTTTATTTTCCAAGTGATCCATAACTAGATTAAGTTAGAGCATAGAGCTTATAAATACGTTAGTTTCCTATTTTCATTGTAATGTGTAATGAGAGAATGTGAGAGTGATTTTACGTGTGTAAACTCCTGTAATTTTACCTGTAATCTTTTTGCTTGATCAATAAAGTTGTGTGTCTGAGGACACTTCTGCACTTTCATGTGGTATCGGAGCCATGGTAATGTTGTGAGGAGGAGATTCCAGCTCTATCAAGTCGTGGAATACTCAACTCCGTTGAAGTGATCAGAAAAATATTGGTACGAAATTTGCAAAAAAAAAATTATTGATTTTAGATCTGCAAATTCTAAAATCATTTTTTAAACTAGAAAATGAAAATTTGTGTGAATTTTTTGTTTCAAAGTGTTTTTGTAATATTAAAAAAAAAAAAAGCGCAGTGAATTTACATATTTAAGAGTTTTGAACAAGCGCTGTCAATCCTCATGTCCGCCCTTCTCTACAACAAATGGTGATAGCCACAACACAACAGTGATAACCATCGATTGTGACAGTGTTTACCATCAATTCCAGAATAAGAACAACATTTCTTTCATGGTGACATCGCTTTCTGCATTTTGAAGTTGAGATCCAGCGTTAAAGAAGAGTGTTTCCTTCATGGTGACATCGCTTTCTGCAAAGAGTTGAGATCCAGCGTTCAGTTATTAATAACAGCGTTTGACATGGATTAATAAGGTTAACCAGCATTCAATTATTAATAACCAGCGTTTGGCATGGATTTTTGTTGATTAATAACAACATTATAAAACAGTGTTTTAAAATTGAGCCAGCATTCTGCACAGTGTTCTGCACTTTGAACCAGCGTTATGCACTTTGAACCAGCGTTTTCTAAGTTTCAATTGTGTTTCAATTGTCCTTTCATGAAAATGCTGTATCGTCTTTCAAACCAGCGTTTCAATTGTCCTTTCATGAAAATGTTGTAGCGTTCAAACCAGCATTTGAAAGGTGCAGTGAAGACCAGCGTTTCAATTGCATTTCAAAACAACGTTTCAATTCTAACTATGTTTTGATGCAGGAAAGAGTGTTGCAATCAGTTTTTTGAAACTTGCGTTCCAACCAATTTGAACGCTGACCAATTCACTTTCAATCCAGCATTTAATTTGCTTGTATTCCAGCGTTGATGCCATGAAACAACGTTCATTCTAGCATTTTGAAACAACGTTCATTCTAGCAAGGTTTGATTAATCGATCTCTAGGAAACTTGGTAAGCTACGGCCAAGATCCACACAAAAAAAAAAAAACATTCAATATTTTTTTTCAAAAAGCATTTAGTCTTTGCAATGTTTCATTGAAGTGATTTGTTCACATTGTAATTGGAGTTATTTTTTAATTGTGATTTGTAATCATAATTGGAGCGATAAGGTGGAACTTTGCATTTGGAGGAATAAGTAGATTTTTGTGAAGAATATTGTAATAGTATTTTTTATTGGAGTAATAAGGGTATTTTAATCTTCTGGAGTAATAAGGAGATTTGTGATTTGTTTATTGAGTGATAGTGTGACTCAAAGTAATTTTACTTTGAGGGGGGTAATTTTTTTTTTTACTAGATTGTGCAAAAGCACCATTGTAAAAGTCAAATTTTGAAAGTTGCCTTGTAAATATTTGAGAAATTGACTGGAGCCAAGTGCAAAGCTCAGTCAATTTTCTCCTGTTCCGACGACTATTCGAGGGTCAAGGCCAAGCCCCGATAGTTTGTTTTTTGCGTCGTGTGTTGCTATTGTGTTGCGCATCTTGATTTTTTGGAGCTTGATTCGTGGTGTGAAGTCTTAACACTACAATGTCTAAGTTGATTAATTTCTTTTCTGATTCCGACAAACTTGAAGGCTCAAAATCTTACAAAACATGGCAACGCCTCATCGAAATCACTCTTGTTTATAATGAACTATGGCATGATATTTGTGATGGAGATGTAAAGCCAAATAAACCTATAGATGCAGTTGCGCTAGCAAAATGGGAAGTTAAAAACGCCAAAGCATTAGCTCTCATTAAATCCTCTGTCAATGATGAAATGTATGTCCATATCGAAAATGCTAAAGATGCATGGTCTGCTTTGAGAAATTTTAAAGAGTTGTTTGATACTCAGCCTCAATCAAAAAGAGTTTATCTACAATTAAAATTGTTGCATCAAAAATTGATTGAAGAAGGATATATTCTTGAATACATCTCCAGACTTAAGAATATTAAGCAGGAAATTGTTAATGCTGGTTTTCAAGCAGTTGATGATAGTTCTATGGTCACAATTTTAATTGTTGGGCTTCCTTATTCCTACACACATTTCTTATAAACTCTACAGCTCACTGGAAAGTTAGAAAAGCTAAAGTTTGATGAGCTCTGCGAAATGTTGACTCAACATGATAAAAATTTTGGGAAGAAAAAGAAAGTTGGTGAAGATGTTTTTCTCACAGAAGCCAGTACTAGCAACTCCCCAGCTAACAATTCCAAAAACAAAGGCAAAGGTAATTTTAATCAAAATCAAGCAGCGCAAGGTCATGGTCACAGTCAATATAGAGGAAACAACTCCAACAGAGGCTCCAATTCAGGCAGAAACAATTCTCAAGGCAGAGGCAACAATCAAAACAAAGGATATCAGCAAGGCACAGGATAATCCAGGAAGAGGACAATCTCAAAACAGAGGACAGAGCACAGGTCGAGGACAGTCTCAAGGCAAAGGACAGTCTCAAGGAAGAGGCACTGATTTAAGTCAAATTGTTTGCAGATGATGTAACAGAGTTGGTCACTATGCTTCAGATTGTTGCACATCTATCAATAAAATTTCTAAGTTTCAACAGCCTTCAGCATAGTTTGCAAATGATCAAGATCAAGATGATAATGACTCAGAATATGTCTTCACTTCTTCACCGGCAATCCAACTTTCCTCTTATGTTAAGAGTGATTATGAAGATGCTTGGATTTTTTATTCAGGAGAAACTCAGCACATGACCTGTAGACGATATTTCTTTTGGAATTTTCAAGAGTGTCATCTTAACTCCATATTTCTAGCAGATGATACAAAACATACGCCTTATGGAAAAGGTGCATTCAAAGTCTTTCTCCCTGACATTGGAGAAAAATTGATTTCCAATGTGTGGTATGTTCCCACCTTTAAGAAAAAATTGTTGTCTTTGTTCATGATTCGACAAGCTTGACATCAAATAATTATGGAAGATGGCTTAGTTAAGATTAATTCAGTCAAACAAAACTTCCAAATAGTGATGACAGGATATGAAGACGGAAAACTGTTAAGGATGAAAGGGATAGTTATTCCAAGGCATTCTGATTTTGCAGGGGCAGTTACTACAGTAATTTCACCTATAAGATTATGGCATGTAAGATATGGACATTTAAATTTTGACAGTATTTCTCAATTGCAGAAACAAGGGATGGCTAAAGGAATTCCAACTTTCAACAAAGAAAATGCTAAATGTGAATCCTGCATTTATGGCAAACAGAGTCGAGAAAGTTTTCCAACAAGTACATGGCGTGCAAATAGGCTGCTACAACTAGTTCAAAGTGATGTGTGTGGTCCACTAAAAATTTCATTAGGTGGTTGCAAATATTTCTTGCTATTTATTGATGATTTCAGTAGAATGACCTGGGTTTACATTTTGAAAACCAAGTCAGAAGCATTTGAGAAATTTAAAATTTTTCGACAACTTGTTGAAAATGAAGCCAAAGAAAAGATAGGTACTCTCAGGACAGATAATGGGGGAGAATTCAACTCAAATTAATTCAAAACTTATTGCAGTGAAAATGGCATCAGAAGGCATCTTACAAATGTTTACACTCCACAACAAAATGGAGTCGTAGAAAGGATGAATCACACATTGTTAGGCATGGCGAGATCCATGTTAACTTTCAAAGGGTTAAGTCCAACATATTGGGCAGAAGCAATCCATACAGCTGTCTATCTAAGAAACAGATCTCCAACTGCTTCTTTAGAAGGAATCACCCCTTATGAAGCTTGGTTTGGTTTCAAACCTAAAGTCAAACATCTTCGAGTTTTTGGATCCATCTGTTATGCCTTAGTTCCCAAAGAAAAGAGAACTAAGCTTGATTCAAGAAGTTTAAAATGCACCATGATCGGCTATTCAGATGAAAATAAAGGGTATCATCTTTTGACCAATGGAAAATTTATTGTGAGCAGGGATGTCATTTTTGATGAAACAGAGAGTAAGAGTGTTGAAGAAATCAAAAATCTTCTTCACAAGTTAGAAACTAAAGGCAGTAAAAGAAAAGGAAATATGCAAAGTCAACCAACTTCACCAAATTGGTATGAACTTGATTTTCCTTCCTCTGAAGATGAGTCATTCAGTCCATCTACTTCACCAAAAACATCTGGGTCTTCTAGTAGTTCATCAGCATCCCCAACCAGCAGCAGTTCTTCTGACAGTGATTCTCCAGATTCACCACCTGAACGACCAACATCAGTTTACATTAATCCCCTCTACAATGACGGAGACTTCTCAAAACCTCAAACAAGTGAGCAACAACTTCCAAAATGGGCAGTTCAACTATTGAAAGATGTGAGGCCTAATGAACAAAAAAAAACAGGAACAAGGGCATCAAAACGAAATGAAGACAATTTTGATTTGATAGCAAATGATTTTACTGAACCTTCTTCTTTTCAAGAGGCAGTAAAACATAAAGCATGGCAACAAGCAATGGTTGATGAATATCAGGCAGTTCAAGACAACAACACTTGGCAACTTGTTGATTGTCCTCAACATGTTAAACCTATTGGATGCAAATGGGTTTATCGAATTAAGTACAAGCAAAATGGTGATATTGACAAGTATAAAGCACGACTTGTTGCTAAAGGTTTTGCATAGCAGGAAGGAATCGATTATGAGGAGACCTTTGCTCCCACAGCCAAATGGAACACCATCTGCCTCACACTTGCCTTAGCATCTCAGAAAGTGTTGAAAGTTCATCAAATGGATGTCAAAAGCGCTTTTCTCAATGGGGACTTACAGGAAGATGTATACATGACACAACCACCAGGGTTTGAAGTTAAAGGGCAAGAACATAAATTCTGAAAATTAATCAAGGCTTTATATGGATTAAAACAAGCTCTCCGCGCTTGGTATGCCAAAATGGATGAATACCTTCGCAAAGTTGGTTTTCATCGCAGTGAATCTGATGATACTTTCTATGTGCGCCAATAGGGAAAATATCTAGTCATTCTCATTATGTATGTTGATGATTTGATCATTACAGGCAACAATGATGATCACATTGAACAGGTGAAAAGGGAGTTGCATGCAGGTTTTAAGATGACAGATTTGGGACTACTTCACTACTATCTTGGAGTTGAAGTATTCCAACGTCCACATCAAATCTTCATTTCCCAGAGTAAATATGCAGCATAAATTCTTCAGCGATTTGGAATGAAGGATTGTAAGCGTGTCCTTACCCCTATGGAACAAAACTTAAAACTTTCAAAATTTGAAGGGGGGGAAAAGGTGGACAGCACGACTTACAGACAGTTGATTGGCGGCTTGATTTATTTGACAACCACTCGTCCTGATCTATCTTATGCAGTCAGTATTATTTCACGTTTTATGCAGTAACAACAATTCTTTCAAGTTCTTAAGGTGCTCTTCCTCCCTTTTTGAAAACATAGTGATGCAATCCAAGTAAACCACCACTGACCTATCCTTCTCTTACAAAAATGAAATGTCCATCACCCTTTGGAAAGTCACCCCTGCATTCATGAGACCAAAAGGAATTTTGGCATACATAAATGTCCCCCATGGCATGGTGGAGGAAGTTTTCTCTTGGTCACTCGAATGTACTAATATCTTATTATAACCTGAGAAACCATCAAGAATAGACATCCTTTGAGATCTAACAATGTTTTGCAAAATTTGATCCATTTTTGGAAGAGGATAATTGTCTTTGAGAGATGCTTTATTCAAATTTCTTAAATTAATGCATATCCTAATCTCGCTATTCTTCTTCCTCACAGGTACCAAATTAGAAAACCACTTAGAAAACCTCAAAGGAACAACAATTTTTGCATAAAACAACTTCTTAATTTCCTTTTCAATAAGTGGCATGAGAAAAGGATTGATTCTTCTTAATTTATGTTTAAAATTATTTTCATGCTATTTGATTGGGATGGTATGTTGAATAATGTTGGGATCATACCTCTTCATGTTTGTATAACTCGATGTAAAAAAATCAATATACATTTTCATCATATCTACATACCTTTGTCTCACCTCTGAAGAAAGAAATTTGGACAACTTGACCATCCTAGGAATTTTTGCAGTGCCAAGGTTGCAACTTTCCACCTCTTCATCATCATCTTTCATCTTTGGAAACTTTAAAAAATAATTCTAATCAAAAAAATTCTCAAGGGGAATTAAGCCTTTGAGAATGAAATTATTTTTCAGCTAAAGGACCTCCATATCGGCTTTAGTTTCAGAAAAAATGTTCTGCTGATCCACTTGAATGTTTTCAAATTCCTCTTTCAGCTCAAGTAAATTTCTGACCTACTGATCACTATCAAACACTTTCCATTTGATAATATTATTAGGGATAGATGTTCTATGCCTGACCTAAAGCTCATACTTCTTGCTATAATGAGAAGGAATGATAAACAAGCTAGCCAAAACAGCTAAAGAATCAACTATAGGATTATGGTTTGTAAATTTGATGGTGAAACTATGTTCTTTGAAATTTTCAAGAAAATCAAGGATCAGATTTCTTTAATCTCTCATTCTGACATCCTTAGTTTGATAATACCCTTGTACTTGCTTGATCACTAATTTAGAATCACCAAAAATTGATATTTTCTTTGCACCTAAAACTTTCAAAGCTTCTAGACCCAAAAACAAAGCCTCATATTCTACCATGTTATTTGTACAATCAAAGTTCAACTTGTAAGAGAAAAACTTAATCTCATAGCCAGGGTTGGTAATCCACATGCTCGCACCACCTCCTTCCCTTCCACCAGCACCATCAAAGTGAAAATGCCACCAACCTTATTCAATTTCCTCCATAACTTTTGGATTTTCTACTTGCTAATTTTTTTCAATTTGTTGTTTTTTTGCCTCATTAGTGATCTCATTGAACAAAATGGAAGATCCAAATTCAGTGTCTACTGCATAAATAGGAAAATTTTGTGGTTTATCCTTGCTACTAACCATATAGGTTATCCTAGACTCTATTTACAACCTCCTCTTCTCACCAAAGACTGGAATAGTGGCATAAGTCATGTCCACCCGCATAGTTCCTTTAATTTTAGCAACCCAAGATCTAGATAAAAGCATGCCAAATTTTGGAGGAATTCCTGCTACAACTATATCCATTAACATTGTCTTAGAGAGAACTCGAGCTAGGCCAACAATCACACCTTTAATAAGACCAATGCACCGAACTCTTTTGGAATCAAAGGAAAAAAAATCATTGTAAGGTCTAGTTATGTCTAAACCCATTCTTTCATCATCACCTTAGACATTAAGTTGTGGGATGCCCCTGAATCTAACATGGCATTTTGAAAGGTCATTTCATGGATGTTGAGACTCACATAGAAAGGTGGAACTTATTCATTCTGTTCATCTTTCACTCTTGGTCCTAGGAAAATGGTAGGATGGTCTTCTTGCAGATTTAGAATGTCTGAAGGTCCGGGCTGAGTGTTAAGCATCTTGAAAATTTGGCTCCTATACTCAGTGACCTTAATGATCTCAAAAGGGAAAAAAATTTTGATCTTAGAAATCTAATTTTCTAGATTTAAAGTAGATGGTGTTTTTTAAATCTCTTTACCATGAGGTGGTGTATCCTTCTTTTTTTCATCTAGCTTAGGTGCATATTTCTTTTCCTGGGATTTATTGGCTGTAATAGGAACATTTCTATTCCTCAAGTTATATTTCTTTTGCATCTTAAAGATAGCATGCTGATAGACTTTCAAATAATCATATTTTTTTTCATCTTCACCTATGTCATGACCAAACTCATCATGTTCTTCTTTGGTTAGAAACATTCCTGACACATCTTCATCTAAAAACTGAATGATGTATTCCTGAAATTCAGGATGTGGTTCTTCGTCATCCACTATATTTTGTTGAAATGGAGTTCTAACCTATTGATCTGGCTTATTTCTATGGTCTCTTGTTATTTGTTGGTTTTGAGGTCTCCTAAGCTGAGGGTTTCTAATCTGTGTTTCTTGTTGTGCAGCAGGTAGAGGATTATCACCGAGAGCAAGCATATCCATAAGCTTCTCCATCATCATGGTATCAAATTTCACATCTGAAGATGAGGAAGGTTTCTCTTCTTCATTTAACCTATATTTTCCCATATTAGACCTCTTGGTTTTAGCCATATTTACTTCAACCTTAACAACATCATTATGCATACCAACCAAGGAAGCAAATTCTCTATCTATAAAATGGAAAAATCATAGTCAAAAGCTTCAACATAGTGTAATTGAGAAGCTCCTGGTGGAAGTTTAATGTGATTAGGCATAGAATTGTAAACCTTGTTAAATATTTTAGAGAAATATTGGACTGATTCATCTGTGGATTTTTTCAAACTATTATACTCAGTTAAGGCTTGAACAGGGTTAACCTTACTCCCTCACTTTGTCAAAAATTTGTCTTCTAATTGGTCCCAATTTTGTAAACTTATTGGGGATAAATATTTAAACCATTTTCTTACCTCACCTATGAAACTCTAAGAAAACAACCTCATTTTCACATCATCATCATCTATTTCTTCTCGGTCAATGAAATCATTAAACTGGTCAATGTGTTGCTCGACAGTAATGTCTTCTTCACTCCCAAAGGTTTTAATTCTAGTGGAATACCCCTTTGGAAGTTCATGAAGTATGGGAGATAGGACAAGAGGATAATATATTACTGGACCTACAGGAGGAGGAACTCCAACCATAATGACAAGGATTGTATTACTTGAAAAGGCAGTGGATGGAATTAAATTTTGACTAGGGGAAAAAATAGTGAATGAAGATGAGATGCTAGAATATTTTGAGGTGGGAATTTGGAGTCTAGAGACAAAGGAAATCCACTCAGGAAAAGGGACACCATACCTTCTCCTTAACAATAAATCAAAAGTATATAATTCTTTATTTTTCAAAAGGCTCTTTTTCCAGTGACAATTTTGATGTGATAGTCTCCCAAAAGCATTCTTTTTCTTCTTTTGACACAAGAGATGATGTATCAATTCCTAGTATTTGTGGTTCTAATAAAATTAAAGTCAATTCATTCTCATATTTAGACCTAAAAAACACTTCTTATATATTTTCATCAAACTTTTTATCTTCAAAACATTGAACAACCTCAGAGGGAAAATATGAATCTCTTGAATGAGATGAATTACCTAATTTTGATGAGATTCCAATACCTCTGAGAATTCTTTCTAGATTATCAACTATCTCAGGTGGGATAGGATATGGATTTATTCTTGTATGAATATTCTTCGAAGACACCTTTAAGCTAATAATTTTAATGGAGTCACCAAGGTAGAATTTAGCCTCAAATGTTTCTGAGCTCCTGCTACCTTCAAGAGTTCAGTATTTCTGCTTGAGCACAAATTTTCAGGAAAATGTATCTTCAGACTCTCGACAGACACACCAAATTTTATCACCTAACTGAAGTGGATGGTTTTCTCAATAATAAATTTAGTGTAACTGTTTCAAACCACTCATGGTTGGAACTTAGTCCTTCCAACCTAAGAGGGCTCTCTCAAGAAAATGTATAATCTTCAATAAACAATGCTTAAAACAAATATGTCTAACTCTTGAGTGTCTTATGAATGGCTTTTAACAGGTTAATTATGTGAATTAATGGCTACCATTGGGCATGGAGTTAGAGTGAAACTTAATTACATAGAAAACATATTTCATTGAAGCTAAGGCATGTGTGCTCTCATCAAAAACACAACTTGAACAGTAAAATAGAGGCATCGGGGAAGTTGGAGCATGTTTAACCATGAATTCCAAGTGATTATACATAAAGTAAATTGGATGAACATTGAAAAGGTAGATAATACAAACACACATAAGAGCACATGAAGAATCTCAGGTCTGAGAGAAGCTTTCTGCAACTATATATTACTGACTAGAAAATATTACAAAATTTGCATATGGCATAACATCGATTAACCCTCTCTAATTCTCTCATCTCCCTATTTATAGAATTAGACACCTTTACATGAAATATTCCACCTCGGATATACCCTCGAAACTGTTAAATACATCTTATCCAAAAAGGAACTGATTATAAGTAGATAATATAGAGATATTTATGTTTACAAAGAGTTTAAAACATAATAGGACTCTAACACTATTTACTTCGCTAACAACCTTTAAATGACCCATACATGAAAATATTTATCGAACAAGACAAATTTTCCTGAGGTGGAAATGACTATGACTAAGTAATAAACATCCACAGTACTGGAATCTAGGGTCCGCTTCTCAGATTTTATCGATGTATTGTTGTGTTAGATGATGTGTCAAGAATGATGAGGTAGAAACCCAATCACCTTCCTTGTTGAGTGCTCTTACCAACTGGAGTCTCCAATGATACACTTTAACATATCCGGATGACTGAAGTGCTCCCAAAAAACATTTATGCTTCAAAAACATCAAAATTTCCACTCGCTGCAAAAACATAGCACTTTAGGGAAGTCCGTAGCGAAGATTTTGTAGCTGTTGGGCCGTGAATACGACCACTTTTTAACACTTATTTCATCCATTTTTACTCTTCTTTATCATATCATTTATTATAATTTATCATATAAATCCATTTTATAATGATTTATGCTGTTATGGATGAATATTATTTCTTCTCCTTTATTTTTAATGAATTGATGATTATTATGCATAGTTTTATCAATAATGGTTTATTAATATATTTTGTAATATCACTCACCATTTTAGCCTCCAAGATATTTTCCAGACTGCAGATTTGATTTCCAAATCATCATGAAATATTCCAACTCAGAAATTCGTTGGAATAAGAAGTGACAGTTTTGCGGTTGGGATTCTGGGAAAATGAAGAAGAATCTAGAAAATACGTGACATGGGTTTTGTCCAGAATGGGCCCAGTTAACTTTGGTAAAGAATGGTTTGCCCAAATTTGGCATGTATTGAGAGAAACGCAGGGTTCTTTGAGCAAAATTTTCTTAGATTTGTTGTTGCGGCCGTCCTCCAAATCTCAGCTGCAAAGCCAAATTCGCCCTACTCTTGTTGAAAGATTGTTGGAAATATATTCTCTGGTTGATCAAGTTGTTGGGAACAATCCAATATTGTTCTGGGAGATCATATTTTCTATTTAATTTATCCTCCTTCTGATTATAAAAGGAGAACATGTATTGTGTATTGGAGAACAATGGATGATTATTGAATTCCTCTTGTAACACTGTAATTCCTTGACTCTTGTGATCAAATAGCAACTGATGTAAAATCTATTCATGTTTGATTAATACAAAGAGGCGTTCTCGTTCCATTTCTCAAGTTCTGCATTAGCCTAGCAGCACTTTCACCGATGGTTGAGGGCCCGACCCTGGTGGAGCGATCCACTGTTTGTATTTCTATTCTTTTATTTCTGTTGTGTGATAATTGCATTTAGATTTATTAAGATTACAGAGTTATTTGATTATTGTTTGATTGAATTCAGATTTGATGTATACGTTGCACTGCTATTCTATATTAACAAGGATCGTATTTATTATCTTATTCATCTTGCTATCTTTTATAAAGCGTTGTTGTTCCATTGATTTATGATTCATTCCAATGAAATGTTTCATAGTCTTGGCTGTCGACAGGATTGGAGTATTGAGATTAGTTATCTGATTGCGTTAGAATTAGAATTGTTGTTCATATTGCTGTTCCATTTCAGTTTATTGTTTATTTCTGATTCATAGCTTCAGATTAGCAAATAGATGAGTTACAATTGGTATGCATAGGAATTACAAGCTGCTGTTCATTTCCAAATTTTGTTCCTTTCAGTTATTTTCATCAGCACGAAGATTGAGTTTTCTTTCATTTCGATTTCTTTAAGATCACCAACTATAGAGGACACTAGTTATTTCTTCCAAGTTCCCAGATTGGTTATCTTGCATCGATTTCTAAGGGAAGGAGTTATTGCTACTGTATCCCTGATCGATGTTTTTCATATTGGTTTAATTAAGATTTCAGAGCATTTGAGTTTATGTTGCTGTAGTTAGATTTATTTTTCAAGCATCCGTTTAATTTTTCATTTGAAATGATGTACTACATCTCACACAGCATTGCTCTTGGATGAATTGCAGCCTCAGACAGAGTAGACTCTTGAAATAAAAAGTCGCTCCCGGATTGATACTTAATGTGAGATAAATAGGCGTTAAAAAGACACATTTTATACCTGAACATTTTGGCATTGTTTCCGGGGAGAGTGTATGCCATTTAAAAGGAGTGATGCACATTTGACCTTTTTTTTGCTTGGGAAGAATTGGGTTTTAAAGATGGAAGGTAAGAACCTGCGCACCGAGCAAGGAACATACTTGCTCACTGCCCGCTTCACAGCAGAATTGGGTAAATTTCTTTCTTTAGGTAGGAATGAAGGCTTGTTCTTTTGAATGACTAGAAAATCTAAACAAGACAAAATTCCACCTAAACCTGAAAAACCTAAGGGACTGGTGACCCATGGGAGAAGGACCATTATTGACGAAATTCTTAAGAAAACTGAATCTCAGCCATTAGTAGGACCTAAGAAAGTTATTTCTAGACAACCTACTAGTTCCCTTCAGGCCACAAAGTCACCATCTATAGCCTTTGCTGAGTTACATAGCCAAACAGAAGAGACTGAGCAAGATTCCTAGGAAATTGTGAATTTTCACCCAATTTTTTTACAAGAAGGGAAGTTGGCTTCTCATACCCTACTATTTATCAACATGCATTTTTCAAATTTGGGTATGTATAGAGGCCTTAAATTGGAAATGGCTCCACTAGTAATACTCTTATACATAAGTATATTTGATTCTCAAAGAAGAGTAGGATAGTGGAGAAAATAAAATAAATAAGGAAATAAACACATTTTTTTAATTATTTTATTTTTGTAAAAATAGTTGTTTCTTTGTTGCAACACGCTGTGGAAATCAACATTGATGATAAATATTCTAATTTATTTGTGTATGTAGATGAATTATATTGCAAATAACCATTCTAAAAACACTTATATTCATTTTTATCATCCATATGGAAAAATTGCTTGAATATTATTTTTTTGGCTTGTGGGCTTAATGAAATTTCTGAAAACAAAGTTGGGACAGTCATGTTTTGGGGGACCAAAAGTGAATATTTTTAAAACCTGTTTCTATCCTAATTATCCCTTGATGTCTAATTTATAACCCAATTTAAATCACTCAATTTGGATTTGAAACGAGAAAGTTAGAACCAAAACATTGAAAGGGTGTCTAGTAAGCAGCTCAACAATAGAGTTGGGACAGTCAGTTTTTGGAGGCCTAAATGACTATATTTTAAAACCTATTTCTATGGTAGATTCCTCTATGAATATAGTTTACAACACAATTTTAATTACTCAATTTCTATATCATATAAGGAATTTATGACCGAAACACTGACTGCCTATCATAAATCAGCATTCTTGAAACTTTGTTTTCTCGACTGTTCATTAACATATTTGACCCATCAATTCTTCTTTTCTTCAAAACCTATTTCTATTGGAGATCAGTAAATGAATCTAATTCAATCTCCAATTTTAATCAGTTCAATCCGCTATCAAACGAAAAATTTATGCTTGAAATATCAATTGTTGGTCTGAGCTGGAAAATCGAAAATGACTCTATTAGGCAGGTTGTTCTAAGCAAATTTAACATACCATTACATAGAATTTTTAAAAAATATTTCTATTGGAGATACAAATTTGAATTAGCTCTCATTTGGCTTTGGAATCACTCAAATCGGATGAAAAACAAAGAAGGTATGATTAAAACACTGCTGGTTATTATAGTCGACCACTGCTCTCCCGTAGGTGACAAATAAAATTTGTTTTATTTTTCCGTGGATTTGTTCTATAGAGTAAATAATTGCTATTTTTTTTGCATAATTCTTGGATTAAGGGAGCCCGTACACCTCTCTTCCTCCATGATTTAATTTTTTATTTTAGGTAGACACTCGTTTTTTGCAGGTCTTAGAAGAATAAAGAAGGTCAATTTATGGACGAGTGATTCTTGAAAGAAATTTTAGTGAAACAAGGTCATTTCATTCAGTTCATTACCTAATAGATTCATAACAAGAAGAAATGAATAATTGGTTTCCATTTGAATATTCATGTCACTGTTGCCAAACATTTTTCAAAAGATCATTTTTTTCCATTAATAGATTTGATATTCTCTTAGAAATAATATCATAGCTATTGTAACTTAATAAAGCGTTGTTTCTTTTCTGATTTATTTTATGTTTTTGTGTTTCAGGTGTTAATCTCTTCAAATTATAATTTCCTCTCCAGTGGCAATTGAACAATAAGGACCCCACCATGCAAGTTTCAATTGCAGAAGGCAATTCTTCAGTAGCACCAATTCTGTAAAAAATTATTTTTTCTTGAAACCTGTACATAAACTTTCTTTTCTATTTGATTGGATTTTCTTGGCAATGGATTGCACATTAGCTTTGTTCTTTCCTCTATTTTTTTCTTTTTTGCGTGTTTATATATGTTTGTTGTTCCTCTTAAGGAACAACAGTCGTTCCTCTTAAGAAGTAGTGCGTTTATGTGTTTATTTTTGTTGTTCCTTCCAAAAGGAACAACATTTTCGCTGATTAGTTTTGTTGTTATTTTCAAAAAGAACAAAAATTTTGTTGCTTGTTTTTGTTGTTCCTTTCAAAAGCTCGTTTTTGTTGTTCCTTTCAAAAGGAACAACAGTTTTGTTGTTCCCTTCAAAAGAAACAACACCGACTGTTCTTGTTGTTCATTTCCAAAGGAACAACATTTTTGCAGATTATTATTGTTGTTCCTTTCCAAAGGAACAACATTTTCGCAAATTGTTTTTGATGCTCCTTTCCAAAGGAACAACACTTTTTGAGTGCATTTTTCTTGTTTTTTAAACAACATTTTTAGATTATTTTTTTTGAATTTTTCATGACTTTTTGAAAGACAAACATACAATTTATTGAAGGATACACAAATTAGAGCTTACTGTGATCAGCAAATCAAAAGAAATCGTCATTTTTAAGAAATTTGTTTAGTAATGATAAGAAAAATGAAAAAGGGACATAATCAATAACATAATTTTGTTGTCTTACTACCACTAAATTCATATGATTGATTATATTTATCATGTTGGTTCTTTCTCATACTTTATAACTTTCTTTGATTTTTACTTATGGAGTAGGAACAAAGGCATATTCTTTTCTATTGAGCTGTTCAGACTTCTTCCACCATCCCTACTCTTAAGGAGTGCTGAGCCATCATTTATGATTAAATAGGAAAGTGCTATATGAAAATAAAAATATTTACATATGTCATTAATAATTTTATAATTTGGCAGATGGAGGATAGGGAGTCTCATCAAGAGCCGGCCTACCATGTTCATAAGGAAGCAAGTGAAGTGGCATTCCCATCATGGCCACCAAACCAGGGATATGGTCCAATTGACAATTGAAAAAATTAAGAAGTCATTGGAACAGGAGGTCTCATCACGAGCCGGCCTACCCACTTTTCACTTCTTCCTAGTGAATGGCATTGTGATTTATCTAGTCACCAAGCCAGCACAATGGCCTTTGTTATGACAATTCACAAGCACTTCCTCAGCATAAATAAAGGACAATGGTTCCAAGGGTGAGAGAGCAACCATGTCAAGGTTATGGACACCTGTGGGCAACAGAGCTCTGCTAATGGTATTGGAGTCACATTTATTTACATCAATAGTAATATTAAACCCTTTTTCCTATATCTCTATTTAAATATCAGATGAAAGTATGAATCCTTAACCTTTGATTTCAAAACTATTATACATGAAAATCATCATAAATCGATCAGATTAGTTTAAGTGGGTAATAAACGCATTTGTACTTATGTTTATCTTAAGTTGTCCCTTCTCCTTATCCTTGAATCATTACAAAACGCTTCTATATCTGTTTACGATTTATCACATGAATGGATTTCAGTAAATGCTATAATTTCATTGATTGTATCATAAGTATGTATGCCTTTCCATGCTTTACAATTTCTGTGCAATACGCTTCTCTTCTATTTTGCTGATTTGCCACAATATTGATACTGCATTTTTACAGATTTTTTTTTTTGCTTGAACTTTTTTGCATGCATCTTATCTGTTTCCATTCCAAAATAAAACTGTGGATTCAAGAAAATTGCATACAGAATTGTGATTTGTTTACAAGAGAACAACAAATATGGGGGGAAATCCTATTCGCAGCACAACCACACTATTGCAATTAACAGCGAAGGCTCATGAACGCACACAATTCTTCAAACATGATGTGATTGCATGACTTCCACCTTTTTGAATCACTTTCAGTATCCGCTCAGCCTACATCAGCTTCAACAAACGCCAGTCCCTACATGTCATTTCACATTTTTTCGGAGGCAACACTTGAGGCAAAATAGCATAATTTTCTAATTTATTATGAATTTAGGATAATTACATGAACATCCATTGAGCATTATTTATCATCATTTATTTCACATCTTTACCACTTCCCATTTTTTTAGACACGTCTCATCTTTCAGTTTGGGGGAGTGTTGATTTCTTTCATTTCTTTCTTGTGACCATGTCAATAATATTCTTTATCATCCATTGATATTCTTATTCATTCTCAACGCCTCCCTTATTCCATGTTGTTTTACACCAAGCATAGATTTCAACAGATTGTAGCAACCACCTCTCTTTGTTTTCTAGCATCGCATGAGGACATGCTAATTCTTCAGTTTGGGGGGGAGAATTGCTACACATGATGGATTTTTTCTACTTTCTTTCTCGTTTAAGACATACAATTTCATTTTTATACAGTGCAGAAATTGATTTGCATATATCTTCGAAACTATGAACTGAATTTTTGTGATTTCTGGATAACAAAGAAGTATCATTAAAATACACAAAACTAGATAATTTCATGCTAAATTAGTTCATAAAATTTCGAAAATTATGCACTATCACTTATAACCATTTTGTTTATGTCTCATGATCCGTGCATCAAAATGATCTGATTTTTGAGAAAATGGTTAATGAAGTTTGTTGTTACTTATGTCACATTTTTCTGCAACTTCATATACATATAGTTGAACGTCAACTGTAAAAATTGTTATGCCTTTATCAAGATTGCTAAAATTGAATTTTCATTATTTGAGGAAAAATTCATTTGTTCCATCCATTTCATGAGTTGGGATGAACAATTTTCTTTGCTTAGTTAACACATGAGTTTTGTCTTTGGGTTGCATGAGAACATGTAATATATTCAGTTTTGAGTTGCATGAAGACATGCAATATATTAAATTTTTGGGTATGTTGGGTGATGCAGGGGCATTAGACACTAGCCAGCAATGTAGGAGGTTTTGTCCACATGTTGTGGCTAGGAGGGTTCGAATTCATCAAATTGTAATAGCTAGGTGTCAATACCTCAGCTAACTATTTCATTTAGAGTAGTTAGAGTCATAGAAGTCGAATAGTTCAGTTAGTCTACCTGTCATATTTCAGTTAGTTGAATTATTGTAATTAGGTTGTTGATTTCTAAACCGGTCCTCGCAGAGGAACCGAAGAGTCACCTTGTAATGTATATAAAGTGTATTCCTAGGATGTATTGAAGGAGAAAAGGAAGAGTAGAGGAGATTTCTGCAATAAAACTCTGTTGACGATTGCTTCCAGTTAAATGAATTTCAGTTCTGTTGATTTTCCAACTGTCTTGAGTCGTTATTTGTGAGGAAATTCGTTTGATTGTGAGGTGATTGGACATTGTCTTGTGTATAACTGTTGAGCTAATATTGTATGTAGAATCTGGTGAATCAAGTCCCCACGAAACCTCTATAATTCTCTGTCCGTTTCTTTCTCTCGAATTGTCCGAGTGAGTGAAGGAATCCTTGTGTAGGCGAAGACTGCTCATAATGGAAAATCCCATTTGATGAATAAAATTACGTTGTTCATTGATTAATTGGAATTTCCTAACCGGGGTCAGAACCTTAGTTAACAAACGGAGAATATACGAAGGATAGCGTAACCCGATTTAAAACTGTGGTCAGTCACTGTTCAAAACCCACGAGTGGATTTACGAAGGCGGATTTCCCATATCGCACCGCTTTTTGTGAGTAAGCGGTATTTCCTAGTTGGGGAGAGATTCCATAGAGTGTTTGACACGTGGCGAGGTGGATCCCCGGAAAACCACTGTTTAAAGCGCGACATTGCACGTTATCGTTCGTACCAGGATGGCGAGCGATATTGCTGAGAACTGTTGATTTGGGAAAGAGCCATCGGACGTTGGTCACTTGCTGTAGATGCGCGAACGATAAACGAGGTGCACGAATGACAAATGAGGTATGGTGCAGGTGTTTGATTGGTCTATTGATTGTAGAGGTGGGGCCGGAGCCAAGGGTTTATTTTAATTCATTTGTTTAAAAGGCGTAGAGTATTAATATAAAGTCCGAAAGGATTAAACATCTGTTATAAGGTTCAGAGATATATTTAACATTCGCCAAAGTTCGCTGAATATATTTATTTGTCAATTTCTTCGAAATTGATAAATAAATTCTCATGGAAATCTGAGAAGACCACGTGGAGTTCAAAGAACGGGGTTTGAAAGGAAATGAAAATGGAGCCATGACTACAGTGACCATCTCTCCTTAGAAGGGTCCGATTTCAGTTTTGTTGGCGTCATTTGTGGTATCAGAGCCATTGTTTTAAGATTGTTTTTGCAGAAAGCTGACATGGCAATCCAAATTGGTAGAGGTGCTGGCAGAAGGAGACCTATTGCCAATGCAGAGGTGTTGGAGATTTTGCAGAGGTTCGAAGCTAGGGTGGATGTCGTGGAGCAAAGACAGACCAAATATCCTGAAGACATCAGCGAACATGAAACAGAAGAAGCTGAAGAAAATGTTGAGATTCCTCCTGACATGAGGCTCCTTAGAACTGTTCTAGGGTATGCAGTTAAGCCCATAATTGAAGTGTCGAGTTATGCAGGGGGACTAAATCCAGAGGAACTAGTAGACTGGATTAATGAAATGAACAAGTGTTTCAATTATGAAGAAATAAGTGAAGATAAAAAGGTAAAGTTTGCAGTGACAAAGCTGAAGGGACATGCTGCACTTTGGTGGGATGGAGTGCAGGCAAAAAGGAGGAGAGTTGGCAAGCAACCTATCAAGAGTTGGACCAGAATAATGGCTAAATTAAAAGGTAAATTCTTGCCTAGTGATTATCAGCTAACATTGTATAAGCAAATGCAGAACCTAAGACAGAGGTTGCTGACAGTAAAATAATACATAGAGGAATTCTACAGAGTAAGGATAAGGGTTGGGAAATTTCAAGACACACCAGAGAAGACTGCCAGATATGTGAATGGTCTCAAGCTAGAGATCCAAGATGAGATTTGTCTCCTGTCTCCTAAGACAGTGGAAGAGGCTTATCAGATGGCCTTGAAAGCAGAGGAGAAACTCCTGAGGAAACAATCTGCCAAGAAGAGAGGTACTTTATGGGGAAAGGGAAGTCGAGGTGGTAGAGGAAAGCCTACTACACCCAGGGATGGAGCTAACAGTGGCTCACCTCAGAATGCATCTACAGAGGATGATGCAAGAGGTAGAAGGGGTTCTTATAGAGGAAATGAATTTCCAGTTAAATGAATTTCAGTTCTGTTGATTTTCCATCTATCTTGAGTCGTTATTTGTGAGGAAATTCGTTTGATTGTGAGGTGATTGGACATTGTATTGTGTACAACTGTTGAGCTAATATTGTGTGTAGAATTTGGGGAATCAAGTCACCACGAAACCTCTGTAATTCTCTGTCCGTTTCTTTCTCTCGAATTGTCCGAGTGAGTGAAGGAATCCTTGTGTAGGCGAAGACTGCTCATAATGGCGAATCTCGTTTAATGAAGAAAATTACGTTGTTCGTTGATTAATTGGAATTTCCTAACGAGGTTCAGAACCTTAGTTAACAAACAGAGAATATAAGAAGGATAGCGTAACCCGATTTAAAACCATGGTCAATCACTGTTCAAAACCTGCGAGTGGATTTACGAAGGCGGATTGCCCATATCGCACCACTTTTGGTGAGTAAGCGGTATTTCCTGGTTGGGGGGCGATTCCATAGAGTGTTCGACAGGTGGCAAGGTGGACCCCCGGAAAACCATCGTTTAAAGTGCGACATCACACGTTATCATTCGTACTAGGATGCCAAGCGATATTGTCGAGAACCATTGATTTGGAAAAGAGCCATTGGATGGTGGTTGTTTGCTGTAGATGCGTGAATGATAAACGAGGTGCACGAACGACAAACGAGGTACGGTGCAGGCATTTGATTGGTCTATTGATTGTAGATGTGGGGCCGGAGCCAAGGGTTTATTTTAAGTCGTTTGTTTAAAAGGCGTAGAGTATTAATATAAATTCAGAAAGGATTAAACATCTGTTATAAGGTTTGGAGATATATTTAACATTCGCCAAAGTTTGCTTAATATATTTATTTCTCAATTTCTTCGAAATTTATAAATAAATTCTCATGGAAATCTGAGAAGACCACGTGGAGTTCAAAGAATGGGGTTTGAAAGGAAATGCTGACGGAGCCAAGACTACAGTGACCATCTCTCCTTAGAAGGGTCTGATTTCAGTTTTGTTGGTGTCATTGGGCCGTGAATACGACCACTTTTTAACACTTATTTCATCCATTTTTACTCTTATTTATCATATCATTTATTATAATTTATCATATAAATCCATTTTATAATGATTTATGCTCTTATGGATGAATATTATTTCTTCTCCTTTATTTTTAATAAATTGATGATTTTTATGCATAATTTTATCAATAATGGTTTATTAATATATTTTGTAATATTACTCACCATTTTAGCCTCCAAGATATTTTCCAGACTGCAGATTTGATTTCCAAATCATCATGAAATATTCCAACTCATAAATTCGCTATAATAAGAAGTGACAGTTTTGCGGTTGAGATTCTGGGCAAATGAAGAATAATCTGGAAAATCTGGAACATGGGTTTTGTCCAGAACAGGCCCAATTAACTTTTTCGAAGAATGGTTTGCCAAAATTCGGCATGTATTTAGAGAAATGAGGGGTTCTTTTAGCATAATTTTCTTAGATTTGTTGTTGCGGCCGTCCTCCAAATCTCAGCTGCAAAGCCAAATTTTCCCTACTCTTGTTGAAATATTGTTGTAAATATATTCTCTGGTTGATCAAGTTGTTGGGAACAATCCAATATTTTTATGGGAGATCATATTTGCTATTTAATTTCTCCTCCTTCTGATTATAAAAGGAGAACATGTATTGTGTATTGGAGAACAATGGATGATTATTGAATTCCTCTTGTAACACTGTAATTCCTTGACTCTTGTGATCAAATAGCAACTGATGTAAAAGCTATTCATGTTTGATTAATACAAAGAGGCGTTCTCGTTCCATTTCTCAAGTTCTGCAGTAGCCTAGCGGCGCTTTCACCAGCGGTTGAGGGCCCGGCCCTGGTGGAGCGATCTGTTGTTTGTATTTCTATTCTTTTATTTCTGTTGTGTGATAATTGCATTTAGATTTATTACGATTACATAGTTATTTGATTGTTGTTGGATTGAATTCAGATTTGATGTATACATTGCACTGCTATTCTATCTTAGCAAGGATCGTATTTATTATCTTATTCATCTTGCTATCTTTTATAAAGCGTTGTTGTTCCATTGATTTATGATTCATTCCAATGAATTGTTTCATAGTCTTGGCTGTCGACAGGATTGGAGTATTGAGATTAGTTGCCTGATTGCATTAGAATTAAAATTGTTGTTCATATTGCTGTTCCATTTCAGTTTATTGTTTATTTCTTATTCATAGCTTCAGATTAGCAAATAGATGAGTTACAATTGGTATGCATAGGAATTACAAGCTACTGTTCATTTCCAGATTTTGTTCCTTTCAGTTATTTTCATCAGCACGAAGATTGAGTTTGCTTTCATTTCGATTGCTTTAATATCACCAACTGTAGAGGACACTGGTTATTGCTTCTAAGTTCCCAGATTGGTTATCTTGCATCGATTTCTAAGGGAAGGAGTTATTGCTACTGTATCCCTAATTGATGTTTTGCAGATTAGTTTAATTAATATTTCAGAGCATTTGAGTTTATGTTGTTGTAGTTAGATTTCTTTTTCAAGCATCCGTTTAATTTTTCATTTGAAACGTTGTACTACATCTCACACAGCATTGCTCTTGGATGAATTGCAGCCTCAGACAGAGTACACTCTTGAAATAAAAAGTCACTCCCGGATTGATAATTAATGTGAGATAAATAGGCGTTAAAAAGACACCTTTTATACCTCAACAGTAGTGTTCTCCACTGGGATATTTCTGCAACCATTTTGACTTCTCTGCTCTTTGGAGGGTCTTCATTAGGCCAAAATACTTAAATAAATGCCTTTATCCACTTCTATTATGACAAATTTTCGAAATTATAGCATAAAGTAATATTCAGCGAGTTCGTAGCGAAAAATTGGCTTAAAGCTTGGAGTACGCTACGAACTTGCCTGATATTTTCCAGATTTTGAAATTTACACTTATTACCTCCAAAAATTGTCCATATCTATGTGAAATGATGAGAGAAAGCATCATAAGAAAAAATTGGCTCAAAACATGTCTTTCCCTCCTCAAGAGGCGATTCATCTACCACTATCATTTTCAAGCCTTTTTTCTTTAGCTTTATGTGCACCATTTCCATTTGAATTTCTAGCTCTTTGAATTGATTTTGCATCTTTATCCTTTCTTCTTGCAACCACCTATTTCTCCTCATGCTATGTTTCATCATCCTATGCAAGGGTAGTGTTCTTTTAAGCATTTTTGTAAACCTTTTGCCACTTCATCATAAAAATTGATTTTCTTGCTGACTTCTTTTGTTGAAATCTGACAGCTCCTTCCTTTCTTCTTTAAAATCCTCCAACTCCACCTTGGTGTCTAAGGCCTCATCTCTTGCTTCTTTAATTTTCTCTTTAAGAAGGTCCACTTTAGATTTCTCTTGTACTTTCTCTTTTCCATTCAATGACTTGGTGATTTCTGCCTCAGCTAGGGATAACTCAGTAATATCTTCCACCATGGGTTGCTTCCTCTTTTCTATCTCCTTATGCGTCTTATCAGACTTAACACCCTTTGAGAGTTGTGACGTAGTAAAAAAATTTCTAGGCTTGAAGGCAAAACCTGAATCCTCACTAGAGAAATCAAGCTTTTTTGTAGTGAGATCCTTCTTCTTCATTTCGGTTCCTTTAATCTCCATAGGTTTTAGCACAGGGGTTTCTTCAATGTCAATATCCTACAGAATGTCTTCATGTTTACCCTTTGCTTCTATCTGACTCCTGGTAATTCTCCTATGAGCCCTTGTTTCATATTTGAGCTTGCTGCTTGTAGATTTTGGCTGAGGTTGCACTGTTTCCTGCAAATGTTTAATTTATACCTCCATGGGATCTGCCATAGGTTGCACTTCTTCTTCAAGTCCAACCTCTGCTTCAACTATTGGCTCTTTATCATTCTTGGGAGTGCTTGTCTTTGACTTGGGTGTATTCTTTAGAGTAAGTGCATCCACATCATAACCACTTAAAAACAAAAAGGTAGCGGAGTCCCTATTCAATTTATTCAATTCGTCCATTACCAACAACTTAATTAAGCCGTGATGAAATATCGATGTCTCACTACACTTAGGTTTGGCTTGCACTTTATTAGACAGCTTTGTTGGTGTCCGGGTATGAACAATGTTCAACCCTTTTTCCAAATAAATTATCAACCTGAGGGCGTTAGTTATTTCAAGACTAATGACACAGTATATGCAGAAGCAATCACATGACCTGCTGTACATCACAGGCTTAAATCCATAGCACAAAGACTACTGTAACAATGATTAAAGTAGATTACAGAATTAAAAAGACATTCACAGCAATTGAAAGATTATACTATAACAGAAGTAATGAAATAAACTAAAACATGGAAAAATAACAAGAAAGGAAAACACAGCACCTGATCATAAGAGTGGGCCCAAATCTTTGATCAGGGCTGCGGTAAACTCACGAATTACAGGTGAAACAACAATTTATTGTGCATTCAATTAATGGCATAATATACTGGTACAAAATGTGTATGTAAAATGGGTTTAACCCCCATTCACATCCTGCAGGCCCTCTTTATACAATTGTTCTGGAAATCCCCGATTACCCTGAGTAACTCAATATTTACAAAAATATACTTTGTTACAACGACAACCTAGTTTCCCAGAAGGAAACCATAAAAAGGCCTGAAATAACGCTAGTGTGGAACAGAGTCTTTTACGTTGTAACAGAAAATGGAGATAGCACTGGAAATTATGGTTTGTTCCACGACTCACGACTGTAACTCTCCTGCTTTGGCCGAATTTGTAGAAATATCGGAGTTAATATTGTAAAAAGGTAAAACCTCCATGACAATTACTTCATTAATCAAATATCCCATGAAAGATAAAAGAAAGGGGTTTACCTTATTTGTTTAAGAACAATAATGGTACAAAGAGATAGAAGGATGGGATAAAATGGGAGAGGAAAAGTATACAAATCCGGTACCCAACATCTCCCCCCAACTGGTCTATCTGCATGTCCTCATGTAGCTTGTCATCTCCTCAGATCTGGATTGGACCGACTGTGACTGGAATGAAGCTATGTGAGATCATATTCTTTAGCCATTTCCATCCCTGGTGGTTTATAGCCTTCTGTCAAAACAAAATCCTTCCACCAATCTGGATCAACATTGTATGCAAGAGTATATTGCTCAGCTGGTAACTAGATAAGGGGAAACTGAAACCTTAGCCCCATCCATCTAACCCCACAGGTATGAATGCATGCTATGAAATGTGGCATCCTTTCTAGAGCCCATGCAAAGTTAGGTCTCCCAAATGGTTCTCGTTCTCTGACAGTTGAGGATGACAACATCCACCTTTTCTAACTGTCCAGTGCTTCTTTACGGAACATCGTAATCTGTCTGACACATAGGTCAGCACACCATTTATGGGTTGCCAACATGTGTTCTTTACGACCCTCAATTTGTAGAAATGTGTAATTCTTGTTATAAATGTTTGAAGATTGGCCATGCTCCTTCCTCATCATTAACAGCCTTCCAACTTGGTTTTCTTCAAATGTATCCCAAGCCTTTCTCCACTTAATCTGATTTATGGTATTGGAGGTGAAAGCTCTTAAGTGAATGTTCCCCATGAATGAAACGGGGTTAAAATACTGATCATGCCTCAAGAAATACCCATGCATGTAGAGCTCACACATTAAGTGATGTCCTATGATATCATGAATTTTTAAAATACGGATAAATTGAATGGGATCATCAATTTCATACCAAATATCCTTATATAAACTTTCAAGACAAAAGAAAATAAATTTCTCATGAAGGAATAAGCCATAGCTATGTGAAGGAGGTCTGCAGGCCATTACCTACTATGCTAGGGAGAACATCTTCTTCATATCTGATTGCAGCAGCTCCACTTGTTCCTCCAATTCCTCTATTCTGGCCTTCTGTTTACATTAGGGGAATTTTGAGGTCTAAAATGGGCCTCCTAAGAAAAAGGTACAACCAAAATAAACTCCATAAGAACCAATAGTATTCAATATGATGATGTCAACCATGGGGGATGATTCACCATTTTTAAAGTAAAATGGTAAAAACATTAAAAAATAATAAAATAATAAAACTACTTTTTCAACTCGTATTTTCAACTTATCTCCCAAATTTGTTACTCAAATTTCGAGCGGGAGTACTCGCTGGATACAAAATTTAATTCCTCATACAAGGAGTACCCATGTTGCATACTTTCGATGAACCCTACTATGTGAAAAATGAGAAATACATGAAACAACGTGATTGCAATAACATTTTTCATGTATTTCTCATTTTTCATGTAATAGGGTCCATTGAAAGTATGCAACATGGGTACTCCTTGGATGAGGAATTAAATTTTTCATCCAAAAAGTACTCTCGCTCGAAATTTGAGTAAAAAATTTGGGAGATAAGTTGAAAATACGAGTTAAAAAAAGTAGTTTTCCCTTTTTCCCCTCTAAAATTTGATGATGTCATCAAATCTTATTTGATTTTTTCCACTATTATTTTATAATTTCCTTAGGAGGTCCATTTTAGACCTCAAAATTCCCCGAATGGCTTGTTTCAGTCATTCCTTATATAAATAATCCATGTATCCTGTAACAGTTCTGGCAACATGTTCTCAAACCTGAGTTATTTCTTTCTTATGGTCACTCGCAGCAGACTGCCACTTCTGGATCTCAGCAGCCTTCAAACAATTCTTCAATCGGGCTAGTCTGGGTAGCTACAAAGGAGACCTCAATTTTTGGCTTTACTTCCCTCCATTTGTAGATTTTTACCTTCTTTTTCAGCCGGGAAACTTGCCTTTTCAAATCCCGAACCTCCCTTTTCAGTCTCATGGTTTCACTGAACTGCAATTGATACCTCTTCTTGAGAGGTAATCTTATTTTCTCACATTGTTCAATCCATTCCTGTTTGAAAATAAATTCAGTCTCTGGGCCTATGAAAGGCTCAAGAGGCAACAAAATGCTGTCGATATTCTCTACGGATTCTCTTGTTAAGCCTTTCTGGCTGCGCTCCCTGTCTTCAGGGGCTTCTTCCTTTGTATTCCCTTCAGGGACTCCTGCCGTCTGGTCAACATATCCTTCGACCACTCTATGTTCCAATGTTTCCACAGGAATCCTATCTTATTTATGAGCCTCTAAGTGTTCCAATAGAGATTCGGTAGTGACTGGGTCGATCTTGGTTGTGTCAATAAGTTTAAGCACTGGTGGAATAGCTACTTCTCCATTAATTGTTTGGGCGATCGGAATCCTCTCGCTCCTCTAGGAATCATGTACTGGAACTGAGAACGGGGGAAAAAGTCATCATGCTCATTTCCGGCTTGGGCTGGAGCTTCACGCATTACTACCTCAGCTAGGGTCGACACTGGTTCTTGTGGGGCAGCATCGATTCCGAAGCTTGTTTCTCTTCTGTCCTCTCACTCTTTGTTCATCATTTCTTATTCTAGTGTTGATACTGGTTCTTGTGTGACAATATGGACCTCTTGGCTTATTCCTTCTCTTCCTTCTCGTTCCTCGTGAATTGCTTCTTTTTCCACAGTCGATACTAGTCCTTGAGGGACAGCGTCGATTTCACAGGCTGACTCTTGTTCTAGCCTAATAGGGAGTGGTTATTGTGTAGCATTGCCACTTATTTCTACATCCATATCTACTTGGGTAGGTGATGTTGTTTCTTAAAAAGCAACATCACTTGCCATTCCTCTGTCCACCATTTCATTCCCATATTCTTCATTAACAAAAGTCGACGATTGTATGACAGTCTCAACTTCCTGCACGATATCCATAATTCCTTCATCCGTGGCCTCTTCAGGCGAGGTTGGTTCTTGTGTGACAGGCTCGGCTGTGTCGCCAATTATCTCCTTCATTTTCATTTCTTCAAGTTTTTCCTGATCAACCTCCATTTCCACTTCTTTGGGTTCCTCTTGATCAACCTCCATTTCGATTTCTTCGGATTCCTCCTAATCAATTCCTTCCAAATGTCCTTCTTATGCTAAACCAACTGGAGAGACTGGTTCCTCTTCTCTAGTAGCAATAACGACTGCTATCTCTTCTTCTGAGGATCCACAGAGTTTTGTCCAGGAGACTCGAAGCTGGTTTATTGCATGCATGACCAATAAACGCACCAATCCGTGGTTGGAGAGCACTACCGGCATCCGGTGCAAATTCCAAGCGGACTGTGCCATGTGTTGTAATTGTTTCAATAGAAAGAAGGGCATATTTAAGGCATGTGTTGGAACAAGGTCTCCCACAAGCTGCGAAACTAGTCCATTTTGAATAATTTTGATTAGATTTAGTCTAGCGCAGGGGTTTTGGGGTGGGTCAAAGCCCCGAAAGCATTGTAACGGGTAAAAGGGTAAACTAGGGGTCCGAAAACCACGGTTTGCGGACCATAGGAAAGTCTAGGCTAGATTATTATAAATAGAGGAACATTTTGTATTGTAAGGCAGAGAATGAAGAGTTATTGATGCGAATTGTGGTTTAAACTATCTGTTTGGGTTTTGGGGGAAAGCACTCATGTTGCCTGTGTGCACAGAGATCCAGTTCCGGATGTGTCCGGACCCTGTTGCTGTGTGCACAGGCTGGGAAGGGAATTATAAGGAGGAATTAATGAATGAATGAATAAGAAAGGTTGATAGAGAACTAAATCTGTGAGTACTCTTTGTGTCAATCGTTGGTAATTACTGCATTGTGTATTTTCTGTATTTAAGCTGCGAAGATCTGTGTAAGTGTGTTTTCTTTATCTAGATCTATTCTGTTTTGTTATGCAATACTGTGCTACTATCGTGAAAGCATATAATTATATATCTAGCACACGTGGGTGCGAATTGAGACCTAATTGACCCTACGTAGAACAAGGTAATCTAGGAATCTTAGGATCTAACGCAACTCTTCTTGCTTTACCCATCCTTTCTCAGGGTGTGGAAACCTGGTTCCAGCACCCACCCATACTACTTCGGGTGAGACTTTGACCTGCGCAAGTAGGTCATTACCCAAAGGGCCAGTAGTATAGGGGTTTGTTGGCAAACCTTGCACTTCAAACCTGGGTCAGGACCCCTCGAGCCAACAAATGGTTCCATTGTCGAGACCCGAGCATTTTGAGAAAGGGGTTGGGTACTAACAAGCGAATACGGAGAACCTATCAAGAAGAAGACATGGCGGTGCACTTGAAATTACCTACTTTTAAAGGCATGGCCAATGAAGACATGGATCGATTCTGGTTCATGGCAGACTCGGTATGGGTTACACAGGGCGTGGTAAGCAATACTATGAAAAAAGTGCAGATCTCCCTAACCTTCCAAGGAAGAGCTTTGGACTAGTATATGGGGTACATATCTCAAAATTTTGCCACATCTATTCAAAATATTAAGGACGCCCTGAAACAACAGTGTCGGAAACCTAAATCGTACTCTTAGGTTGTAGCAGATGTAAAAGATTTCAAGCAGGGAGCAACTGAGTCCATGTGGGAAGTGGATCAATTCCTGAAAAAAGCTATCAGGGAGGGAGAATTTTAGTATGACGATAGACAGCTTACGGACTGGTTCATCACCATGCTACTCCCTCACCTACACATACCTATGGGGCACCAAAATTTTGACTCACAAGATAAAGCTTTGGAAGCTACCATGAAATTAGAAGCTACGCCCAGGAAAGATGTTGTGTTGAAGGTATGGCAGATCCAGGAGTAGCTTAGGGCTATACACCGGGAGATTCAAGACCTACAACGAGACAAAGGAAGAGAATCTGGCACGAAACTATGGAAAATGCTAGTCCACCCGTGAATACGAGAACCTAGTCCAGCGCACCCAGGATCAGGGGGGCCTAGCCCAAAATAATGGAGCTCAAGTGGATCTACGTTCTGGTACGGGGATGGCCGCATATAACCAAATCATCGCTGGTGCTAGTTTTTCCGGTTAGTTGCCATGAGGAGCAGGACTTCCGAATCCATAATTTAGCAATAGACTGGAGAAAGTTGTCGGAAGTACAATTAGACCTTGCCTCACCAAAAACTCCCACTAGCAGGGATGACTCCCCCTCCGAAAGAAGGGACGGGGGTCGAAGTGGAAGCGCAGGTCAGGGTCGGGGCTAGTCGATCTGCTATAACTGTGGAGGCATGGGGCATTTTACAAGTGTTTTCCTGGACCCCACACGATAGTCCTGCAGGTATTGTAGATAGTTACACCATACGCTGGAAGATTGTCTAGCCCTGAAAGAAAAGGTAGAGGAAAAACAACTCCCATCTACGCAGAAGGTGCGAAGGGTCGAGACTAAGCTAAGGGGTAAGGACTCAAAGGTAAATGTGGTAACGCGCAGTGGATTGGAGACTAGGGGAATTGAGGAGAAAGAGGAAACTGAAACACTGATCTACAGAGCGGTTAGAAACCAAGAAGGGCTGGACCTGGAAAAAGCAAGCGAAATGTTTACGGAAGCTCGGAAGGACTTCCTCGAGACTAAAGCCTCTACGTCCGCACACCCTGGGGATTTGAAGGTAGCTAAGGAGATTAAACCTTTCCTATAGGCATGTATGAGACTATTGCGCAACCCCCAGGCAGTACGGAATCTACAGGATTTACTAGAGAGCTATGTAACACACACTGCCCTGTCACCCGACATTAAGGGTGTGCATAAGTTATAGAAGTATCAAAGATGCACTAGCAGGGAGATGTGGCTGACAGTCTAAATCGGCAACTACGAGATGGATCGAGTTATCTTAGACCTCAGATCAGACGCCAATGTATGACCTAAGAAAACTTGGCAACGCATGGGGGAACCAAAGCTAGAAAGGTCCACCATCCAACTTCAAATGGCCAATCACCAAAAAATAGTACCTCTGGGGAGGCTCTCTGGGATTATCGTGGATGTCACAGGGGTAAGAGTCTGGGCTGATTTCGAAGTCATTCAAATCGCCAGGGATGCAGACCCCTACCCTGCACTGCTAGAATTGGATTGGGCCATCGACATGGTCAGTATCATTAACTTAAAAAAAACGAAGCATGGTATTTGAAAATAATGGCACAAGGGTAGTTGTGCCATTAGACTCTGAGGAAGGTAAAAATTATACGGAACCCATACCCAAGGGGGAAGATGTGGATTATATATATAAGTTGATGGCATGAAACAGGGACAACCCAACCAAGGATGCAGTATTGTGCTACGAGGGGGATATTGAGGGTTTGTCTGATCCCAGTGAGGAACCAGAAACTTGGCAGAACCGGTTAGGTGACACCTCTACACTGCGTTGTCTTCGCATCACAAAGGACTTCCTCTCTATGGTCCCATAGGAAAGAACCTAAACGGAGCCAGGCTTGATCAACTGCTGCGAACCCACCCTAGGAAAGGGTCAAGATGACCCACGAACAAGCAACAGGCTTCCTATGATAGTTGTAGGTTCAGTAGGTAGTGGCCGCATGCATTGGGCCACCTCAACAGTGTCAAAGTAGCTAAGGGTCAGGTGGTATGTTCCGACAACAGCCCCCCTCGGGGCCTTAGTAGGATAGATGATTAAATTCTCTTGGTCATGGGTCATGAGTTGCCTAGGAAGCAAGCCTATGTTGGGGGAAGACATGCAGCTATCAAAAATAGGTAACCCTAGCATGACAAGTACGTCAAGATCACTGGGGATGCGAAAACTAGCCGTTGGAGCAGTACCTACCGGTAAAAAGCAGAAGTTACCGTTGGAAGAAGCAGCCCCCAAGCCTTTAATAGGACGAGCTATGGGAAATTTTTACCATTTCTTGGGGAACTTGCCCTGAGTAAAGTTTCCCTCTCCATCACATGCTTGGAAGTGCTTAAAAAGGGGCAGGATAGTCCAGTTAGAGGTATTGTCTCATTTATACAACTAGCCTTCCTCAAGCATCTCGTGGAAGCATTTGAGCAACAAGCTTCTTCACAACCATAGTGTCTCTCTCATGTCTGGTCAACCTCCTCCATCTGATAGTAGTCACCCCGAGCTAGGATTCATTTTTCATGCAAGGATGGCGGCCACTACCCCTATCGAACCCTCAACCCCGACGAAGCCTAATGTTGAAGAAGTCCTAGAGGTCGAGTCTGAATTAGAAGAAGTTCCCCCCACAATGGTCACAAGGAAAGGCAAGGAAAAATCACAAAGCTCAAGGAAAACCCCGAAAGCGGCAAGGAGGCCTCGAAGCTCCCCAAGACATGCCAAACCCCCACCCTCAAAGCAAGATGAACAGGAAGGTGCTCTGCCAGCTAACCCGATCAATTGGTTACCCCCCTTTTTTCGGCCACGAAGGCCATCTACACGAATGCCAAAAAACTTGGATGGCTTGGTCACCTACCTGCAAACCCCCCTAACCCCAGGAGAGGTCCCCATCCTCAGTGATCCCTGCAGACGCCTCCATGAGGTCAAGTTTGATGATCACGATTTTGCTGACTATGAAACCCTCCCGGAATTGGCCCCCGCATTATACTTTGATACAATCCTTAAGGATGATGGAGTCATGGTAGTACCTCAGTGCTGGGTATGTGGCTTAGCAAGATCTGGACTTTTGAATCTACTCCAAATGCCCCACTTTGGCCATTACAACAACACAGATTGGTTGTCTCGCCAGTTACTCGCCCTCATTCATGATGGTTTCTTATGGATTCGTGAGAAGGTCCCTATTGATGCTGTGTTGATCCACAAGATTACAGGCCTCCCGATGCAAGGGCCGCACTAGCTAGCACAGGTTGGAAAGAAATACGAAGCCGCTACCACTACATTTTTCCGGGAGACCTACGCGGTACAACGAAATCAACGTGGGTTTGTGATCCAGACTATCAATGACCCTACCACGCAGATGGGTACTCGGCTCTTAGCCTACAAGCTAATGAGAAAGTGCCAGGTTGTGACTATCCCCGCCTATGTAATCCAGCTAGCCTAACAGTGCGCGAAGGGTGTTTTTTTCAATTTGGCTAAATACTTGTGTGAAGAATTTCTAGCTAATTTCTGTGAATCCATGGAGCAAGGGACATATTTCTTCTATTCGTGGTTATTATTCCTAATAGCACTAGTCGCCTGGGACAAACTCGAGGAGTTGGTCCTTCTTGAGCCCCCTCCTGGGATGTGCGAAGGCGCTCGGTATGCTCACTTATGGGACTCTAAGGATAAGCAGCGCATCAAGGACAACAAGGTCTTTTGGATCCTCTTCCATAGCAGTGTCGCAGCCGCCAAAAACTCTCGACCCCGATTATCCCCGATAATATATGACAAATACAAAAATGTTTCTGCATTCCAAATTACCATGCACCATGTCCGGATTCGCAGCCTTGCCAATAAGACATTAACAGAACTCCCTTATATGGTAGTTGATGAAGAAATTGACCTACTTATCTCGCTATGGCCCCCTGCCTGGAGAAAACACCTCACCGACACTCTTGGGGAGACCGCAGCACCCCTCCAGCAGGCATCAGCTATAGCTAAGCCCAGAGGTAACCCGCTGCAGCTCCGGCCTAGGTAGGCTCCGACAAAGCTACCACCCCTCCTCCAGGCACTAAGAGGATAGGGGAATCGGCATCAGGACCCAGAAATAAACAACACGCCCACCGCGTGCAATACAATGCAACAATCACACTAACAGACGGTGACCTGGAGCAGATCGCGGACACAGTCACCATGGCTACGGAAGATAAGTGGGCATTTTTCAAGGCCCAGTGGCAGGCTAGGGTCGACTCTCTCTAGGCCTAACTCCATGCTCTCTAGATAAAAATTGATACCCTCCCAACCAGCATGGGCCAGGCACACCCCCTGTCAGTTGACAACAGTTCAGCATCACTCGGGTAGGCTAGTCATCTCTGGGATATCCCTGATGGTGCCTTGGTAGGAATGCAGCCCCCAACAGCCACAGGAACTTAGCTGGACCTAGTTAAGCTACCCCACGCAGCCTTACACGGCCTTCATCACGCTGTCTTCCAGGAGTTTCGCTCCCGTGATCAACAAGTACACCAACAACTTAGTACAACTGAGCACACGATTGCACAGGAGGTTGTTGATCTGCGCCTGGCCGTGTCACAACAGACGGAGCTTGAAAATTTGATCCAAAAACTCTGCACGGAGGCTACCACTGAGATCCCAGCTATGGATATGCCTCGGGATAAGGTGGAAAAACTAGTTTCTGCTCTAAAAGCATCTCAGATGGAAATACACACCGTCAAGGCACAACTGGAGCAACAGATCTTTGAATTGCAGGCCAAACTACAGCCTGACACACCCTCGAAAGTCCGCACCCAGCGTACTGCCCTAGTCACCGACGTGACAACTGTTATTTCGAGGAAAATTTCTCAAGGTGCCAAGCTACTGGAGTACGCCATCCAACTCTGGACTAGGGTCCAACGCGATCTAGTCCTCCAACAAATCAATCAGGACTTACGAAAAAGGGAAGAATTCTTCGAACAGATTAACGCTATGCTGCCTACTTTGGTGCCTGCCCAGCGTTTGGCAACGTTAAAAACTAGCATTGATCTCCAGGACGAGATTGAGAAACTCCGGCATAAAAAGCACATCATGGCAAAACGTCTGAAGCCTTGGACTGCCACAACCCTCCGATTATCACAAGAAATTGATGGCGTGACCAAGCGACTTAATCAACTTCTTGAAAGTGTTACCTCAGCCACTGAAGGACTGCCCTCCCAGAAGCTGGTAGATCTTGCATAGAATGTTGCAACCCAGAGTCAGGATGTACTCCCTCGGCTCGGCCGCACCACTGCAGTGACTTGGGACGAGTCACAAGATTGTGTTGGGGGACTGTTGGAACAGGGTCTCCCACAAGCTACAAAACTAGTCCATTTTGAATACTTTTGATTAGATTTAGTCTAGCGCAGGGGTTTTGGGGTGGTTTAAAGCCCCGAAAACATTGTAACGGGTAAAAGAGTAAACCATGGGTCCGAAAACCATGGTTTGCGGACCATAGCAAAGTCTAGGCTAGATTATTATAAATAGAGGAACATTTTGTATTTTAAGGTAGAGAATGAAGAGCTATTGATGCAAATTGTGGTTTAAGCTATCTGTTTGGGTTTTGGGGAAAGGAATCCTACTGGCTGTGTGCGCAGAGATTTGATAGAGAACTAAATTTGTATCCCACCCTGCATCAACAAAGATTTATAATACCTCTAGATTGTTGCGGACTGAAGCTGTGTTTTCAGGCTCATTCCACACAACCATCCCCCCATACTATGGGGACTTGTAGCAGCACTTCTTGGAACAACAGACTGTTGGGTGAAATGGTGAGTACCAAATTCAGAAGAAGAGCATGGTGAAAATGAAAGGTGGTAACGATAAATATGGACGGTAATTTTCGGAAACCGAGAAAATCATAAAATAATATGGTAATTTTAATGAATAAAAATAATAATTATTTCGTATGGAGTGGAAAAGACGTATTATGGATCCCAAAACGTATTGAATGATTGTACAAAATTTTGATAGGGATTGTCAGGTGTACCACACATGGACTGTCATAATGATTTATGAGGTCATTATTACGTTGTCCATAGAATATGACGGCACCCCCCCAACTTAGATTTTTGTCGTCCGCGGCATTAAAGTCTTCACATGGGATATTTAATTAAATCCATAAAATTCACGTGGAGGTGTACTTGGCAGCCTACTTGGACAAAGTGATGGTTGGTAGGATGATGGTGCAGTAATGATGCGGAGGGAGTAACAGTAGTACAAGTAACAGCATGCGGAGTAGCAGCATCTGGAGTAGCAACAGTGAGAGTATCAGCATCCAGTGTAACAGCATCTGGCGTAACAGTAGTTCAAGTAACAACATCCGGTGTAACAACGTCTAGAGTAACAACAGTGCGAGTAGCAGCATTGGAGTAACAACATATGGAGTAACAGCAGTGCGAGTAGCAGCATCGAAGTAATAGAAATGCGAGAGCAGCATCAGAGTAACAACAATGTGAGTAACGGAAATAGAGTAACAACAATGCGAGTAACAACATCGGAGTAACAAGAGTGCAAGTAACAACATCTGGTGTAACAAAATTGAGTAGCAGCACCCAGTGTAGCAGCATCCGATGTAATAACATAATAAGTAGTAGCAATCGAGTAAAAACATCATGAGTAGCAGCAACCGAGTAGCAACACCATGAGTAGCAGCAACCGAGTGACAACACCATGAGTAACAGCAACTAAGTAGCAGGACCATGAGTAACAGCACCCAGAGTAGCAGAAACCAAGTAGCAGCACCATGAGTAGCAGCAACCGATGCTTAGAAAAAATTTCTTTGATTTTTACTCCTCAGTAGTAACTCCTGCAAAAATACAACAAGATAAAAAATATAATTCTTTATTATTTTATTATTATTATTTTATTATGTTATTTTTATTTTATATATATATATATATATATATATATATATATATATATATATATATATATATATATATATATATATATATTACAACAAGGATGCAGAGGAAGAGTTCTCTGCGCGGATAACCTTCAAACCAGATTTCTCAAAGAGGTGTTTGACAAAAGCATCCTTAGAGGCTGGGTGGTGGTATAATCTCAGGTGATGTCCATTGAATATAAATGAAGCACGTGTATCATCAATTGTGACTAGCCTAACTGTTCCATTATCAAATAAAACATCCACCTCGTAAGGTCCCATCCAGTGAGTGAAAAGCTTTCCTTTAAAATCCTTGAAGTGGGAGTCATAAAGTAGTGCCCAATATCCACTCTGAAACACCTTGTTCTTAATGAACTTATTGTGTCATTTCATTCTCTATTGTTGAATAGTAGTTTTTCTCTAGAAAGCTATTGAACGGATTTCATCTAAATTGAGCTGGGCCAGTCATTTTTTCTAGGCATTTGACAGATCCAAACCAACTTCAAGAGCTATTATGAGCATACTGATTTCAAATTCTATTGGAAACAATGGGGATTTCCCATAAACCAACTCGAATGGGGAGAACCCAGTTGTATTCCGCCATGTTGTTATGTATGCCTAGAGAGCTTCAAGGAGCTTCGGAGCCCAATCCCGATAATGGTATGCCACAGTTTTTGTCAAGATATTTTCCAATGTCTTGTTTGTGCTTTACACTTGTCCATTTGCATGGGGGTGGTATGGAGATGTCACCCTGTGATTGAACCCATATTTCTGCATAAGATTTGCTATCATATTTGATGTGAACTGTGCTCCTCCATCTGAAACAATCTCTCTTGGAGTAGCATAACGTCCAAAAATTTCTTCAAACAGAAAATTTAAGACCACCTGCTCTGTTGCTTTCACAAAAGCCTTGGCTTCTAACCACTTAGTCACGTAATTAGTACAAACCAAGATGTGGAATTTTTGCTGGGAGGGTGGGTTAAAGGGTCCAACAAAGTCAATAGCCTGTTTCTCAAAAGCCTTAAGGACTACCTATGCCTAAAAAGGCATTTCGATAGCTCGACCAGGCTGCCCCATTCGTTGGCAGCTATCACACCTCCTGACATAATTCTGTGCATCGTGAGAGATAGAAGGCCAGTAGTATCCCATTTGTAGCACCTTATGGCCTGTTCCTTTGTCTACAAAATTCCCTCCACAAGGGCCATCATGGACAACTTTCAATACCTCATAAACATCATCCTCAGACACACAGCGTCGAATCTTCTTATCTGCTCCTGTATGAAAAAGGTATCCTGCCATCCAAGAATATCGGGCACTATGATGAATAATTTTTCGTTGTTCCCTCTATGAAAAATAAGGAGGCAGTTTCCCTGTAGCAAGATAGTTAGCAATATCTGCATACCATGGAGGTTTAGTAGAAACTACAAAAATATGTTCATTATGAAAACTATCTTCTATAGGTGTGCATTCATCATTGTTATCCATTCTATATTGGAAATCAACAACTATGTTATATTTTCCTAGTTTATCTACTATTGTGATATCAAATTCTTGAAGAAATAGCAACCATCTTATAACACGGCCAGGAGTAATAGGTTTATTCATCAAATACCCGATTGCTATGTGATCAGTATGGACAACAGTAGAATACCGAGTAATGTAGTGTCGAAACTTATTGACAACATAAATGATGGCCAAGAATTATTTTTCTGTCACCGTGTAATTTAGTTCAGTAGGAATTAAATTCTTGCTGACATAGTAATTTGTATACGATGTTTTGTCTACCTGATGTCCTAAAACAACCCCTACTGTTGTCTGAGAAGCATCGTTATGTATGTGAAATGGTAATGAATAATCAGGTCCTTGGAGGATTGGAGCCGTGCAAACCAGCCCTTTAATTTTCATGAAAGTTGTCTCACAGTTTCCAGTCCACAATAATTCTACATCTTTTGTTAGCAACTGAAAAATGGATGTGTTATTTTAGCAAAATTCTCTATAAAGCATCTGTAATAACCAGCACAACCGATAAAGCTACTTACCTATGTGGGTTTTTTGGGTACCAGAAAGTGTAATATTACCTCTAATTTGGCCGGATCAACTTGAATTCTAGTAGCTGAAAGAAAATTTCCTAATACTACTCCTTCTTCCCTCATCATATGGCATTTGACTATACTCATAGATACATGGGTCTGCTTACATATTTTGAGTAATTTCTCCAAATTTTCCAATCCTTCCTCAGATGAATTTCCATATGGAGTAAAGTCATCCATATAGATTTCAATGCTATCATCTACCAAATCAAAAAAGATTCCCAAGATTTCCCTCTAGAAGGTAGTAGGAGCATTACACAGGCCAAATGGGAGGACCCTGTATGCAAAGGTTCCCCATGGGCATGTGAAAGTTGTTTTATCCTAGTCTTCCGGGGCTATCTGGATCTGGTTATATCCACTGAATCCGTCTAGGAAGGAAAAGAACTTCTTCCCAACCAAAGTATCTAGGACTTGGTCAATAAATGGTAAAGGTAAATGGTCATTTTGCGTTGCCTTATTTAGTTCCCTGTAATCTACAAAGATCTGCCATTTACCACTCTTTTTGGGAACAATAACTAGCGGAGATACCCATTGAATATCTGAGATGGGGTAAATGAATCCTACAACCAATAACTTTTGTAATTCTTCCTTGACAATGTTTTTGAGAGCAGGGTTCATCCTCAATTGAGGCTATCTTACAGGGTGGAAATCTTCCTTAATATAAATATGATGAGTACATAGGTTAGCAGGGATCCCCTTCATGTCGGTATAATCTGAGGCAAAAGTTTCTTGATGATCTTGAAGAACTTTCAAAAGATATTTTGTCTGGGATTCAGATAGGTTCGGGTTGATATTAAGTGTTTTCCCTAGTTCAATCTCAATTGGAATACTATCATGGGATGAGGTTACAGGAATGTCTTCAATGTCATCTTCTAGTTCAATGTTTTCATGTATTTCACAGCTCGTAGAAGATTCTAGAATATGTCGAGTTGAATCGGAAACAGAACTGGAAATTAATGAATCATTAATGGCATCATCCTCGGTTTCTGTTTTAAATTGAAGGGCCTGCCCAATAGTGAGGACTGGTCTAACATCTTAATTTTCAGGTTCAGACTCTTCCACAGGTAGAGGTTTCTGACTGGTTAATTATTTTTCAGATAGGCTAGGTTCTGCAAGAGGATAAAGCTTAAGATTCTTTGTAACTATCCCATTTTATATGATCATATGCCCAGATCGACATCCTATTTAGATGTCTATAGTTGCGAGCCAAGATCTTCCTAGGATCAATGGGTGACCACCAACTAAAGATCAAGTCTGTAATACAAGGAGGTCCACAGGGTAATGCCATGAATCTACTGAAATAATCACATCCTCCAATTTCCCTACTGGTTTAATTGTAGACCTGTCTGCTAGTTCCAAGATAGTAGGGGTTGGTTTAATATTTCCAAGACCTAATGTGTTCATTTTTTCAACGGTGATAATGTTGATGGAAGCTCCCAAATCTACCAGTATGTTTTGGATTTAAACCCCATTGATTTGTACTGTTAGAATCGAGTTCCCTGGGTCTCCGTATTTTACAGGCATGATTTTTCCTAACATGATGTCGGATAGTTTGCCCATTACATGAATGGTTAATGGATCCTTAGGTTTCTTCCCTAGTTTATTAGACTAGTATTCTTTAAGGGTTTTTCTGTATATAGGTACATTCCTCATAGCCTGTAGCAGGGGTATTTTAACGAAGAGATTCTGCAGTTCCCCTAAGAAATCAAATTCAACTTGAGGGTTCGGTTTACTCAAGGTCAGTCTTTCAGGAAATGGAGGAGAAGTTGAATGACCTTGTTTGGAATAGCTTGGGGAGGTGTTTGATTTATTGTGTTTTGGTTTGATTTCTCCCTCGTTGTTCTCTGTTCTGGTTTTGTATCTTCATTGTTAATTTTTTCTATAATAATAGGTGAAGTAGGGGCATTTACTACCTGGCCAGATCGTAGGTTTATCTCATTATGTCTCATGGTAGAAATTCTGTAAGATGGAAGGTTCAGAGTATCTGTTTGTTGGACCCCTTTATTATTAGGATTTGGGTTGGGCTAGATAGGAAGATGGGGTTTAATGGTTGGGTTTCCTGGAGGTACATTGGAGGGCAAGTGAAGCTTCTATTGAGGCATGGACTAAGGAAACTATCCAGTAGGAGAGGGTCCGCACCAGTTTTGATTCCATGAAGGATTCAGACTAGCCTGGGGAACCCATTGTTTCCAAAGGGGATACTGATATTGAGACCACATAGCTGAAAACGGTGTAGATTGGGGACCCCTATTAAAATTATTAAAATACTGAGATGGGTCCTGAAACATACCTAGATTCATAACTAGTGGTCGAGGTTGCCATGGCTTCTTCTACCCGATGAAGTACAACTAGTCTACCACGCTTTCTTCATTTGCCCCTTGAAAAATTGTCTTCAGTTCGAGCAGGGAAGGACATGAGCTAGTCACACGAGTTTTTTCATAGATTACGCAGGCTTCCACTATGTTTAACGAACATTCCTTCATAGGATGCTTCTTTCTGCACTGTGGGCAGAAGATAGCCATAGTATTTTCCAACTCCATTTGTTTCTGTTTTGCTTGCAAAGTGTCCATCTGGGTGGATAATGTGCTCAAAATATTGGTTCTTAGGTTTTCTAGTAGATTTCCAATTTCTGCTTTTGTAACTCCTCCACTAGAAGTCTTTGATGACCAAATTCCTTGTCCACTCCTTACAGCCCCTCGTGAACACTTAATGCAATAATCACAAATAGTATCAAAGTCTTCTTTCAAAATATCCCCTTTTCCTACTATGTTCAAAAGTTTCAGGGAGTCTTCCCTAAGCGCTCAGAGAAGAATGATCTTCAGAATGTCCTTGTCTAGGTCACTATGGCCAGACCTCTGCAATATGTACTTGAATCATTCCACATTGCTTCCATGTTTTCATCCTCTTTTTGTGCAAACTTAAAAATTTCCTCCTTAATATCATGGGATTTACATTAATCTTGGTATTTCTCTAATAAATCTTCTTTCATCCCTTCCCATGAGGTAATCGTACTCCCTCCTAAACCCATGAACAATCTTAGGGCTATCCCCTTTAGGGTAGCAAGAAATATCTTTAATTTCTGAGCATCAGCAATATAGTCATATCCTCGACAAACAATGTCAAATTCAAAGAGGAACGTATTAGGGTCTTCAGAAGAAATCCCATGGAAACTAGGTAGAGCTATTAAAGGGATGGGTCTCATTGGTGCATCAGCTGTAACGTTTCCAATTGGAAAATCAATAGAGGAACTTACAGGTGCCATAAATACCCTCCAATACTCACTTGGAATTTCAACTGGTTCTATAGCTGGTATTTGGAGTGGTTCAACTGTAGGAGGCTGCACCACACTCCACTGGTCCCTTGGTGACTCGAAGTCCTTCAGGAATTCTCTCTCCAAATCGAAATTGCTCAATTCGACGGCAGGAAATTTTACAATGCTACCTTGGTCTCATGGGGATGAAAACCCTTTTGGAGGTTCTTCTTCCCAATTATAATTGCTCAATTCTTCTAATCCTCTACTTTCTATTTCTTCCCCTTCTGCTGATGATAAGGATGTCTCCTCCACCAATACCCTATTTATCAAGTCTTCTGTCGTAGAAAGAACACCTTCTGGTACAGTGGATGGCACTGGTTGCTCCATAGACTGCCCTTCAGACTTTTTCTGAACTCTTACCCTGACAGCAGCACAGGATGATGCCTCAGACCTAGATTTTTCAATGATCTCCTAAATAAATGTCTTCCTTCCCATATCCTTTCCTTTCTTTGCAGTCTTCCTTTGCCCCTCTTTTTCAAATCCTTGTTCATACAAATTGTAGAGAGGGATCATCAAAGTAACAAAATCGTTCCCTCTCCGGGACGAGAGAGTAGGTTCAAATGGAAAAATAAATAGAAAAGGAATATTGAAGTTCAAGACCTAAAGTAGGGTAATCAAATACCCTCCTCGGGACGAGAAGTTGGCACTTCAGGAAAAAAGAAAAGAAAAAAAAGAAACAGAAAGCTGGAAACTATGCCCGGGACTTAGGGTAGGGTACAAATTGTCCTCCCCAAGACGAGGAATCAATTTTAATAAAAAAAAATCAAAAGAAAAGTAGCATGCTATGCTCAGGGCTTGGAGTAGGGTAATATATGCCCTCCCCAAGAGAAGAGATCAGTTCTAAAGAAAAAAAATAAAAATCAGGAAAGAAAACACAAAGAACCACACTCGGGACTTGAAGTAGGGCAATAAATTCCCTCCCCAAGATGAGAGATTGACCCTTAGATCAATTTCAGATCTTGTTCTTGCACCCGTTAACCTTCCCCGGCAATGGCACCAAAATGTTTTTGTCTGGGTATGAACAATGTTCAAGCCTTTTTCCACATAAATTATCAACCCAAGGGCATTAGTTATTTCAAGACTAACGACACAATATATGCAGGAGCAATCACATGACCTACTGTAGATCACATGCTTAAATCCATAGCACACAAACTACTGTAACAGTGATTAAAGAAAATTGCAGCATTAAAAAGACATTCACAACAGTTGAAATATTATACTGTAATAACAGTAAAGAAATCAACTAAAACATGGAAACAATAACAAGAAAGGAAAACACAACACCTGATCAGAAAAGTGGGCCCAACTCTCTGATCAGGATTGCGATAAAATCACGAATTATAGGTGAAATAGCAAGTTGATGTGCATTCAATTAATGGCATAATATACTGTTACAAAATGTGTATGTAAAATGGGCTTAACCCCCATTCACAGCCCGTAGGCCCTCTTTATAAAAAATTTCTGGAAATCCTCGATTTCCCTCAGCAACTCAATACAAAAATATACTTTGTTACAATGGCAACCTAGTTTCCTAGAAGGAAACCATAAAAAGGCATGAAATAACGCTGGTTTGGAACAGAGTCTATTACGCTGTAACAAAAAATGGAGATAGCGCTGGAAATTATGAGTTATTCCACCAATCACGGTTGTAACCCTCTCGCTTTGGCTAAATCTGTAGAAATATCGGATTTAATATTGCAAAAAGTTAAAACCTCCATGACAATTAATTCATTAATAAAATATCCCATGAAAGATAAAAGAAAGGGGTTTACCTTATGCGTTTAAGAACAATAATGGTACAAAGAAATAGAAGGATGGGATAAAATGGAAGAGGAAAATCATACAAATCTGGTACCCAACAACCTTACGTAAGCTTTTGAAAAGGAAAAATGGAAGGTCTAGGAGTTGTTTACCTGTGAAATGGAGTAAGAGCCTGAAATGATACGGGTAGATCATGTGAAATCTACCCTCACATGTGAAATAATTCTGGATTACCATCCAAAAATTTGATTAATTATCCTTACAGTAGCTCCTAGGTATAACTAAGGTCATATCAACTCCTACATGCTCTTGCTTCAGAAATTCATCCCAATTTTACAGTTTGAACTTAGTGGACTTGAACCATACTTCTCGTGACCTTAAAATTTCTGTTTCTTGAGAAATAGTCTCAGGGGAAATTGTAAAACTAAGTATGCCAACCTTTGAAGTTGTGCCAACAAAGTTGATAGCAAAATATTTTGGGACTTGAGCTTGGTACCCCTGCAACTTTTGACAAAATCTCATGCAGCCATCATTAGTGAAGGCTTATGAAAACTTGGATCTTCCATAACTAGTTTCAGGTCCATTTGATCATATCTAACTACTGAACCTCCCTTTTTGGTCTTCTTATGTGAAGCCATGTCCTCCAAAACAATGCCGCCCTTCTTGAACTCTTGACACCTACAAAAAATGTATATGACAACAAGCTGCTTCTTGACAGAGGTGGAAACTAACCTAAGACAATAGCTAGACAAAATCTAAAAGAGAAAATTTCTGGCAATGGATCAAGAAAATCACTAGGATCAAAAGGTGAGTGATGTTTATCAAATGGATGAAGGCTAAATTGGGAAAGGAAAGTGGGAGGGAAAACAAAATAATGGTGGTGTGATGATTTCCAAACATGTAATACATTGAATAATGACTGCACATGATGAAAAATTGACCTCTAACTACTGAAAATATGACAACTCATTGATCCCCTTACCGCTTGCAAAAAAACATGAGTTCGTAGCGAATTCAGTTAGTGGGATGACAAATTTGCTATGGAACTGTCAGGTGAGTCCGTAGAGAAAAAAACCTGTGTTGCACAAAAAACTCTGCAGACTCAAGTAAAATGTGTCAAGTGTCAAAAATGACTTAATTAACCTCACACATTAATTTTTTTTAATTTTACCAATGACAAGACCTTAGTCACATGACTAATAACTACTTAAACCCATTAGGACTATACACCAAATATGAAATTTGATCACTTTCATGACTTTATTTGACCAAAACAACTTGACCTAAATGAAAATGACACTCTTAACCAACCTAATTGTTATTAATTATAACACCTTCATATTGCGACGATGTTCATTTCAGTTTTAGCAATGCAAATTAATTCTTAACTGAACTTGAAATATTGTGAATCCTCATGCTTAGAAATAAACACTATTTGCATAAAAGTAAACGAAGATCTCGTGGAAGGAAAGAAATAAAAAGAACTTTCAGAAATAAACCAAGGAACTTTGACTTGCAGAAATGAAACTATATTGGTGCAAGAAGCTTAAATGCACTCCTTGCACAGAAATAAAACAAGCATCAAAGGAAAAATGTATAAGTTAAGAATCATGCATAATAAAACCCACACACCTCGGATCTGAGACACATGATTTGAAAAATAATTAAAGCCTGTTACTTATGAAAGAATTAAATATGATCTTCTTCACACTTTACATAAATAAACTAATTTAAACACACCTAACAATAAGAGGAGAACGAGCTGGGTTGGCTGGGCCCTAGCCAACCAGCTCATTTCCCTACTACGAGATCTAGTACCTCAGTCACTCAATGACACGTCACAATAAAATTGAAACACAAAATAATTGCATATTGGCGCAGTCCTTTGTATTAAGTTTCAAAACATAAAATGTACATCATGGATCTCCAATCCAATCCAGAAAAAGGAAATACCAAAATGATTACAGTTCACAAAAAAAATCGCTACAACATCGCTAGCTATCCACGATTAGAAAACTACAATAAATACACATTCTTGGCCTACCACCATAACAAAAAATACAGCGAAAATTCAACTTAAGCCTTTTGGTTATTATCAAAATGTTAAAATAAGACACATGACAGAATTCCTAGTCTACATATCTGCTTCCTTCTCTATGCACCGAGCCCAGCAAATGATGAATTGATCCTCTTGACGAGAGATTTGCATGGTTGTTGAGCTATCTCGACCATGTATGGAAACTCTAACTTATCATTGACATCTGCCTCGAAATATCAGGAAGCACTGACAAGTATAGGAATCGTTCCTACACCAATCCATCTTCCACATATATTAACACACTGTCTCATCAAATTACCTTAGGAAATAGAATATATTAGTTGCTAAAGCTATTTTGGATATAAAATCTATTAAATTACTAATTAGGTCTATGTATAAAATTTAATATGAAAAACATAAAAAGAGTGCAGGAATGAGTATAAGTGCATGAATAAATGGGTTGCAAGGTTAAAACAAAGGTTTAGGTTACTTGTTCCTTCATAGAATGGTTCAGTACTTCCAGTACATAAATGTGTTGCTTAAGTTCCTCAACTTGGAGGTTCGACTTCCTTGATAGACCATGGTTCGATTTGAACTGGTGCCATCCCTCGTTTGAATTCACTCAATTTTATTACCAAATCTCAGAAGGATTGCACAACATAGAATTTAGGAGTTCTATCTAAAATATTTTTACAATCTTTCCAGGCCAACTTATTGCTTATATATCGGACACCCTCCAATGGTCACATTCCATCATGAAAAATCTTATCCTTGGAAGTGATGCGATACGACTTGTCTGACGTACATGTAGTGATGATAATTGGTGAAGGGTGGTAGTCATGGTGGTAATTCATTAAAAAATCAATGTGAGGTATGGTATATGATTGGATCATCATTAATAGGTGACAAGACTTTTTAAGTTAAATGTTGGTTTATGGGTAAATTTTCACACATTCCTCAATCAAATCATGATTTCATATAAGGTACACACATAATACTTATAAAATATAAGATTTCATAACTTAAATTTGCTTTTACTTAAAAAATCTCTCATACTTTAGTAATGATGAAAACAAGGTCTAATCACAATAGAGAAAGAAAACCATCGAATGCCATAATTTTAAGTGGTGCAGTCATCTATGCCTGGAAATTTTTTTATAACAAATAAAAGTAGGATTTCTACACATTCCTACAGCGGAAATTCCTGCACCACAATATACATTTTTGCACTGAATACCAACATTTTTCTTGCACCAGAACACATGTTTCTACACTCAGGAGTGCTCAGCAGTGTGTATTCCTACATTGGATATTCCTGCACCGAACACACATTCTTGCACTAGGGAAATTGTTGCATAATATGAAAATTAAAAAAAAATAAAATTAAAAAATAAAAAGAAGAAGAAGAAGAAAGTTTTTGATAAAATGCAATTTATAGGCTGGATCCTAAAAGATTTGTTGAATTTCTAAAGGAGGTTTTACTCTCTAGTTCTTGGTATTAATACACGCCTTTTGATCTGATTCATGAGCTCTCATCAGATCCTGTAATATGGTTCATGAGAGAGAAAAGAAGCGGGAAAAGGGTAAATTTTCATAATGGGAAGGAGATTATGACAGGGAATTCAAGAGTGAGACTACTAAGAAGGATATATCGAAAAATGGATTTGGGAAAAAATTTCAGGGCAAAAGAGGGAAAAACGAAATTGGATAGGGGAAATTTCCATTTGAAGAAAGGGGCAGTAAATCATAAGATAAAAAAGAAGAAAAATAGAGGGAGCTTTACGAAAAATGGCATGAAAGAAGGGAAATTTTTCACCTCAAAAATATGCTTGAATAGTGCTGAGTAAAAAAATAAATGCAGTGGGAATTGAGCGTTGCTTGTATAAAATTTTACATGTCAGCTGTCCCATACTTGGATAAGGGCTCAGTTCCTGCACTTAAAACCTGCTTCTTCTTGGTGACAATTAGCACATATAAATATGAAGCAACATTCCCATTTTATTAAAAAATTGATCTTCCTGCCAGCATGCCAGTTTTCAAGCTGATCCTTCTGTAATTATGTCAGTAAACTTATTTTCACAGTCACAGGAAAAATAAGTTTTTTCTTTTGTTTTTAATTTTTGTCATCATTTTATTTTTTATTTTATATATGTATATTTTTAAATTTTTTGGAAAAGAAATAATAAAATTTGGAGTAGGTTGGGACAACCACCTACAATCTTAACTTATGCTTGTTGTTGTACTTGCTCCATGAAATCTTCCTTTGTGAGGGGCCGAAAATATACTTTAAGTCTATTCCCATTCAAAAGGAATATCGAATCTCGCCCATCAATGGTTTTGATTTCTACCACTCCATTCTCAAAAAATTTAACCACTTCATAAGGTCCCATCCAGCATGTGTGGAATTTACCCTTGAAATGTTTAAATATGGAATCATAAAGGAGTACCCAATCACCTGGTTGGAATTGCTTCTATTTGATAGACTTTCCATGCCACTTCTTGTGTTGTCCTTGAACTAACACATTCTTCTGAACATCATCCCTTCTGTTAGGTCTCTGTAATTTATTAGCAAGATTGGGAGAGTCCAATCACAGAGTTAACATCATTTCAACCAAACTTTGGGATTCTAGGATCTAGCCCTCCTGAATCCGGAGAGGGATCTCTCCAATATGTACAAAGATGGATATTGTCTTTGAAAAGCTTAAGGTAATGATATTAGGCTAGTTATGAAGGCCAAGGGTTTTGTTTTGTTTTGGATGGTTAAGCATGAAATGTTACTTGACGAGAAAGTCCTAAGTGCAAAAAGTTTCAAAAGTGAGAAGTTGCAAGCAAATAGAACAGTTTTGGTAGATAGATAGATATAACGTTGGTTTTTAGTCCATTGGGCTATGGAGTCATATTTGGGCTTTAATTGAACAACAACATCAAGTGTGATCCAAGGGGCAAGTCATCTATACCACAAGATTATTGAGATTAAAATGATGAAATGGAAACATTAAAATGTTGGAGGGGTGGAAGCTGATAATAATTTCTCAGAGGATTTATAGTCAGTCCAAACAATAAAAGCCTCTTAAGTAACTGTTTTAAAACTAACCAAGGACAGGGCTAACCATAGACTTCTTGGGCAAGTTCTTATTAAAGCAGCTTAATTGACAAACAATCCAGTAATCCACATAATTACCTTCAGAAAGTATGAAAACACATAAGAAAAGCAGAGTGTAACTTAAGATCAGATAAAGTACTTTTAAACCTAGTCTGCTTTCAGTCAACACCAAGGGAAACTTTCAGAATCTGCCTTTGGAGAAAAGAATCTAGGAATCAGGGCAAACCATATCTTCTCTAGTCTAACTTTAATAGCAAATAATGGAAATAACATTCGAGAACAATGTTTGAGCAAACAGAAGGACGAGGGAACGCCAACATTCCTAACTGTTTAAACTGTATTGAATCATTCTCAAATAAAAAAATCTGAAGAAAACATTAAGATAAAGATTTCTCAGCCAGAGAAGGTTACTGCTATACAGAAAATCCTAACCCTGTTTAAACTGTTCTTTACAGAGGGAAAATGAACAATATGGCATACATAGAAGGAAAACGATTAACAGAGAAAGAAGAACTTCACCAGTGATAACGACCAGGATCCCAAGAAATAGCTTTTATATTGATGTCAAACCAGTTACAATCTTCAAGTCCAATGTTTCAGTTCAGCAATCATCTTCACTATTCAACCTAACTACTCTAGCACAAACAGAGCTTCAAGGGCCAGCGAACACTATGTACAAATAGAAGTCTCGAGCTCAAGTGTATTTCAAAGTTCTGCAACCAACAATTTCTCATCTTCTTCTGAGGTATTTATAGAAGAATGAGGAGGTGATCTGAGAAAATATCTCTCAGGATAATTAATACAGGTTCAAGACTTCGTGGCCTTTTGAGGGGCTCGATGAAGAAGTTCACAGGTGGAACACTGTATTAACTGTTTTAAATTTATGAATTAAGCTCAGTAGGAGCTTTATTTGACTTTGAGGCTCTGTACGCTGTGTGGAGTAATTTCTTGGCTTTGCTGGAGGCGAATATCAGATTTTATTCAATAACTTCGACCTCTATTTGAATGCTTTGAGGCAACATGTGGCTCGGTGGTAGCTGAGGAATCAATTTGCCTCAGATGTGGCGGTGGAGGCTTTCTGTCTGATAAAACACTTTAGGTTTTCTTTTAAACTGTGTTTTAGATTGGGGATTAGGCTTTTGATAACTGTCTTAGCCGTAATCCCCATAAAAACTGTCTTCAATCTTCATCTGTTGTGCTCTGTCTTCAAAACTGATACTCTTTAACTGTGTTTGAATTAAAACAGTGTCTTGTTGATGTGCAGACCCGCATTGGGCTTTACGGCATCAATACTCATAGAGTACTGACGAAACATGGAATAGAGCCCCGTGAATGGCTTCTCTGTAATGAAACGAGGGCATGAGAATCGTCATTCCCAACCCTTGGAATTTCTTCGTTATACAATGGAAAACCATTTAGAACACCTGCATCAAACATAAAACAATTAAGAAATCCTGCGAAAAATAGGTTTAAACTGCTTCAGATGGCGGGGGAGGAGCGTAGCCGTCGGATAAAAATATCTAATGGTGGAGATCGGCGCAAAACAGGAAAATGAGAGCGGGGAGAAGAAATAAGGCGGGGTGGTTTTGGACCGTCCGATCTGGACACGTGGACGGTCCAGATCTAATCGGAGGATCTCAATCGGGGGTGGCAGGTAAGTGCGTGCGATTGAAACGCAGCGATGCGATTTAAGCGCTGGCCGTTGATCTGCAGATCAGATCAACGACGGAAAGTGAATCGGAGGGTTTTGAAATGGCGGTAAGACTTGCGATTGGAGGGAATAAGGACCGTTGGATAGGCGGGAAATGGACGGCCCAGATTTAATCGAAGGATCGCAATCGGGGAGGTCACACAACAATATGTGATTGAAACTTTGCGATTGAGCCCTTTGCGATTGAGCGCTGGCCGTTGATCTGAGGACCAGATCGACGGCATGGAATGAATCAGAGGGATCGCAAGGGTGTGCGATGACCGTCGGATCGCGAAATAGATGGACAGTCGGGATCGAATCAGGGATCGGAAATCGGGGGGGTCACACAACAACCTGCGATTGAAACTTTGTGATGCGATTGAGCGCAGGCCGTTGGATCAAAGGACTAGATCAATGGTGGAGAATGGAATCGGGGAGAAACCCTTGTATTTTATATAAAACCCGAACTTTTGAAATAAACAAAGGTTTTTATGGATCTGGGTGGAAAAACATATATATAAAGCGGATAGGTGCCCGACTGCGGGGCCTTTGGATGTATGAAAATTGATAGGCTCGGGGCTTTATATATAATAAGGGCCTAATCGCAATCGGAACTGCGGACCTGGTCTTTCCGATCAACCCATTGAAATTTCCCCGATTGCGATTGCGCGATCGGTCTTTTTGATCTAACAATTTTATATTTAACATGTGACTTTGGCTCATTAAATTAAAACTTTGGAAAAGAGGGTTTTTGTAATTTACAAAGGAAAAATGGGTTGGAAATGAAATATTCACAAGGTTTAAGCGCCGAGGGCGGGCTCAGGGTTATATGAAAATAATATGATCGGGGGTCTTAAGCAGCAAGGCTAATCGCAATCGGAACTTTTGGAGTATGGCAAAGACTTGCGTCTTTGATTCTTTCCGATGCGATTAGCACCTTAACGTATTAGCAAGTGGTTCCAGACCCAAAGCGTATGGTGGGGAAGTGGTTTAGGGCTTAGCCCAAGGGGCTTAGGTCCATAGCAATGAAACTTTGTTTTTATGAAAAAATTTCAAGTTTTTAAATGGATTTGGGGGTTCCGAAATAGTTAAAAAGTGAGTTTTTAACTATGAAAGGGGAAATTTTCATAAATGGAAAGAAGAGGACTTATGAAAACAAGGTAGTTTTGATGGAGAAAAAGGGGAGCAGATGAAAGGTTTTGAGAAGAGGAGAAATGACGATCTTTCAGCAGTTTTTCAGTTGGAATCAGCAGAAATTCCCGTATATAAAAAATGGGACAGCAAATGAGGATTTTGGATAGAGGCATGAGGCCTACAAGGAGTCTTCAAGAGCCAACAATTTTTAGTGATAAAATTTGTTCCTTAGAGGGTCAAAAAAGATCTTAGCCACCTTTTGGTATAACAAAATATTATAGGTGGCTAACAGTGGCTCCACTTGGGGATGGTGCCTTCTTGAAGGCATCAAGAATTCAGACTTGATTTCTCTGGGATGTTGACTGGTGCCTGACCCATTGCTTGCTCTTGCTTTTCTTTGATAAAAATATCAGTCATGAAAGAAAAATGAATTTCATCAATACAACTTCTACCTACTCCAATCCTACTGATCTAACATTTTTTCTTCATGAGAGTGCACTTGGATTGGCAAACTCTATTCACAACATTTTATTCTTTTGAAAGCAGGAAATCTAATCTATTTCTAATCCTTATTTCTCCCTGAACTCAGATTAAACAGTTGAGCTCAGATATTTCTCTACCTAATCTACTGTTTGTTGGGATTAAACAGTCCAACAAACTTTCATTCTCTAAATTCTACAACAGAAATTTAAAAATAGTCAAGTCAAGATTAAGCTGTTTGAATTGTTGTGATCTATGGCATAAAAACAAGCTGCACATAGATTATTATTTGCGGAAATTAAACATCAAAAATTGAAGGCTTAAGATCTGAAAGCTTCTTATTATGGCCTTCTCTTTTCTTTTCATAGCTATGATTTTTCTTTTTTCTTTGAGCTATCTCTTCCTTGATATCTGATTCAGATTTTGAGCAAATTAGAACCATTTTTTCCTCTTTCATGACTCAGAAAATAAAACAGTTTTGAGTCATTTCTCTTTGGAAGCTTTGGTTCAGATTTTGAGTTTGTTTGAACCTTACTTTCTATCCTAATCTATTTACTGATAAGCCAAGATTAAACGGTTTGGAAAATCAAATTCACTATCCTATCAGCAGAAAATTGAAAGCTAATTAGTCAAGATTAAACAGTTTGAATAACTAGAAGTGTGTTTTGCAGGAGTGGCATTTAAGCTTGCACACTTTCAGATTTGTTTCTCTTTTTGGCATGGGGCTTTGCCTTTCTTGTTTATATTTCTGCCCTCTTTTCTTTCTTTCTTTGTTTTTGTATTTTTTTTATTTTTCATAACTTTGAATGCAATGGTGGATGAAATATTCATAATGAAAAAGGAAAAAAAAGGCTTAAAAACATATCATGAATCAAGAGAAGTAATGCTTGAGCATCCTGCCATTGACAGAACCCCCAAACAATTCTGTTCCATTCAGCTCTTGTAAGAAGAATGCATTGTTTCCAGCAACTGAATGAATAGAGTAAGGGCCAAGCCATAGATTGTCAAATTTACCATGCTTTCCCTTGTCTTCCCTCTTTGAGTCCCACTTTAAAACTTTGTCCCCAATCTTGAAATTGCTGGCCTTTGTTCTTCTGTCAAAAAGCTTCTTAATGCTGTCCTGTTTCTGTAATGCTTTGTTGTACACTTCCTCTCTGGTTTGCTGAAGATGAATGGTCTGATTTATTCTTCTGATTATGTCATTTTCTTCAGTCTGCAACTCTTGAATTAACTTCATAGCTGGTACACCAAGGCTATTAGGAAAAATTGCATCTGTACCATACACAAGCTGGAAGGGTGACATACCAATAGATTTCTTCAAAGTTAATCTGTCAGCCCAAAGTGCATGGATCAGCTTTGTGTGCCAAGACTTCTTATTGTCCTCCAACAGTTTCTTGATTATGTTCACTAAGCTTTTATTGGAAGATTCTGCAAGTCCATTACCTTGAGGGTAATAGGTTATGGAATGCCCTAGTGTTATCTGGTATTTATGACAGAAGTCAACCATTTTCTTTGATCCAAACGCTGTTGCATTATCTGTGATGATCTTGGTAGGACAGCCAAATCTGGAAAGGATATTGGTTTCTATGAACTTTATAATAACTGAATCATTGGCTTGCCTACAAGGAATGGCTTCTATCCATTTAGTGAAATAGTCTGTGGCAGTAAGGATCCATCTATGCTGGGCAGAAGATGAGGGATGGATTTCACCTATGAAGTCAAGTCCCCATTGTTGAAAAGGAGCTTCAACAGTGATTGGATGCAGAGGAAAGGGTAATAATTTTCTCTTGCCCTCAAACAATTGGCATTTATGGCAAGTAGTTGTCATTTTGTGAACATCAGGAAAAAGGGTGGGCCAATAGAAACCAGCCCTCAAAATTTTGTTGGTTGTTGACTTCCAGTACAAATGGCCTCCACACTCTCCTTCATGAAATTCCTACTTAACCTTCTCTGCATCAAACTCAGGCAAACATTTAAGCAATATACCACTAGCATTTTTCCAATAAAGACACCTATCTACAATGCAATAATTTACTGCTTTCAGGTTTAAGAACCTTGCCTTTGTTTTCAACAAACCAGGAGGTGTATTTAAATTAAGCAAAACATAAACAATATCAGCATACCAAGGAGAATTCATAAAATGGTTTTCAATAATGGGAGTTGAGAATTCTTCTTGGCTGTCCAAAGCATTAATCATATTAATATCAAGAACTTCAGAATTGGATTCAACCATTAATCTAGCTAGACCTTGGCCTTTGATGAGTTTAGTGGGTTTTATCTCTAAATCATATTCGAGAATAACAGCAATCCACTTACCTCTCTTACCATTTGGGTCCTGTGTTAGAATGTCTTTAACAACCGAATTAGGGACAAAGGCAATGATGTGTGAATGAAGGATGTATACTCTGAAGTCTTTCAATGCTTTAACCAAAGAAAAATCTTGCTTTTCCATAATATTATACTTCAAAGGGGCATCCCTCAATGCCTTGCTAAAGAATGCAATAGGCTGCTCTTGTCCTTCTGGATTTTTCTGTAAAAGGACAGCAGCAATAGTATGTTCTGATGCAAATGAGAAGATATAAAAATCTTTTGAAAAATCAGGGCTTATGAGAACCGGTGTTTTGGTTAATGCTTGTTTCACCAGCTCAAAGGATGTCTTTTCTTCCAAGGTCCATTTTATCCCTTGCCCCTTCTTCAACATGTTTGTGATATTTCTAAGGAGCTCTGCCAAGTTAGGGATGAACCTTCTCAAGAAGTTAATCTTTCCAATGAAAGACTGCAACTCTTTGATATTTCGAGGATGAGAGATTTGCAATATAGCCTCAATCCTCTTTGGATCTATCTTTATACCCTCCTCTGAAATAATGTGTCCAAGAAGCTTACCTTCTTGGAGACCAAATAGTGTCTTCTTAGGGTTTAAAGATATTCCAAACCTTTTGCACTTCTTGAAAACTTTTCTCAAATGTTCTAAATGTTCTTCATCTGTTTTTGAAAACACAGTGACATCATCTAGATAGATAATGATGAAGAAGCCCAATTCTTCCGAGAATGCTATGTCAATGGCTCTCTGAAAGGTTGCTCCAGCGTTCATTAGACCAAAAGGCATCTTCACATACATGAAAGTGCCCCATGGAGTAGTGAAAGTTGTCTTTAATTGATCAGCAGGGTGAACTAAAATCTGATTATACCCTGAATAGCCATCAAGCAACGAAATCCTTTTAGACCCCACCACCCTTTATAAAATGTGATCCATTTTTGGTAAAGGGTAGTTGTCTTTTAACGAAGCTTTGTTTAAGTCTCTAAAGTCTATACAAAGCCTGATTTCTCCAGTCTTCTTCCTAACGGACACCAGATTAGATACCCACTCAGAATATCTAATAGGGATAATAATGCCAGCCTCATACATTTTCATGATCTCCTTCTGAACCAATGGCAACTGGACAGGGTTTATTCTGCGCAGTTTCTGTTTAAATGGTTTTTGGTTTTCTTTAAGAGGGATTTTGTGCTGTATTATTTCAGTGTCATAGGATTTAATATCTTCGTAACTCCATGCAAAAACATCAGAAAATTCTTTGAACAGCTCTATGTATTTGAGTTTAATGTGAGTTGGCAAAGTTTTGGACAGTTTGATCATTTTCGGTTTTTCCTCACTGCCTATATTGCACTCCTCTACTTCAGTCTCTACAGGTTCCAGTTTTGGTTTATTGGTCACATCGTTAAAATCGAACAACTCCTCTAAAGGTGTTAGACCACTCGGAAAATTTTCATCTTTAGAATGCAGAGTTTGTAATTCTTCCGTTTCTAACTCTGCACTTAATTCTGTTTTGTTCCTAAGTTTGCTAGACAATAGGTTAATATTGGCAGGTTGAGGAGACGATTATTCTTCACCAAGAAAGTTTTCTTCACTGTAGTCTGTATCGCAATCTGAATCTGAACTGTGCAGTTCGAACTCATTTCTGAATTGCATGAAGTCTTCTATTTTTTTGTCATTGTCAAAGACTTGCCAATATTTTTCGTTATCAGGCACTGCCGGTCTAAATTTTATCGGAGTTGTGTTGTCTCCAGTCTCATATGGCGTTAGACATGTCCTGGCCGCAAAAGCTAAATTGTGGGCCGCAATGTTCTTTTTCCTTGGGATGAAACTCAGGTTTGACTCCTCAAATGTTGTCAAAAGATCCATGAAATCATTCTGATAGGCTCTAAGTCTGGGATGATTCACATTATACTCCCCATTGACTTGCCTAATGATTAACTCAGAATCCCCGTACACATTAATTCTTCTGGCTCCTAATTTCTTCAAGAGATGCAAGCCTAAGAGAAGGGATTCATATTCTGCAAATGTTGTTGGAACACTGAAAGTTTAATTTGCATGAGATGCATTCTGTGTGGTTGTTTTCAGTGTTAGTGATCCAAACCCCTGCACCAGCATTATTTCTAGTGCATGACCCATCAAAATACATACTCCATAAAGGAATGTCTTCGGTTTTGTCTGTTTGGCGATTGTCCTTTTTAACTATGGTGCCTTCTGACTGTTCATGATTAGCAGCACCCAATTGAATTTGTTTTGACTCCTCAAATTCTTTAATAGATTGAGGGATGATGCCAGAAATGTTAGGGGTATTTTCTGGGTTGTTAAGTCCTAAAAACAATGGACTCATAACCGGTAAATCAAGACCTATGCTTTGTTTACTAATGTTTTCACATGTGGAAAACTGTTTGGACACTTCTGCGTTATTATACTCTTCTTCCCTGTCGGCCTTTAATTCTGTTAAAGTGACTTGCTCACTAGGAGTTTCATTGTTAAACATGATAAAAGAATCAAGGCCTGTATTGACAGAATATATAGGAGATTTTCGTGGTCTGTCTTGACTTGTAACCGTGTATTGCATATGAGACTCCCTGTAAAGTCTTCTGGTCTGATTGAAAACCGGGATGGTCGCATATGTCATGTCCATTTGCATAGTCCCCTGTAACTTAGCTCCCCAGAATCTTGATAATAGCATTCCATACTTTGGGGGGACATCAGCCACAACAATGTTCATGAGTAAACATTTGGCTGGAATCTGGGCTAGGTTAACACAGAGGTCTTTGATCAATCCTAGACATTTTACTCTATTTGAGTCAAAGGAGTATAGGTCTTTGTAGGGCCTGGTAATTTCTAAACCAAGGCTCTCCATCACAGCTTTAGGCATTAAATTGTGGGAAGCCCCAGAATCATGCATAGCATTGTGTAGAATTTTGTCATGAATGTTCAAACTCACATAAAAGGGAGGAACTGGTCCTTCTTGAAACTTCCCTTCAATCTTAGGGCCAAAAATCAACTCTGGTAGGTCGTCACTAAGATTAACTGTATCTCCATTTTCCTCTATATTTAAAGCCTTAAAAATTTGGTTCCTATATACATGTTGGGTAGCTAACTTAGTTAATGGAACAGAGATTTTGATCTTTAAGATTTCCTGTTCAAGGCTGAAAGGGGTTTGATTCTTTGAAGCACTTGTTTCAACCTTATTAGCTGTCACTCTATCAACAATTACAGCTTGCTGATTTTTTTTACTTGACACAACTGTTGTAGAAGGAGTACTAGCTGAAGTGTTAGTACTACTGATGTCTTCACTCTGTTTTTCAGAATTTTGAGTGTTTTTCTCCTTATCCTTATCAGAATTAACAGCCACTGTTTTGTCCTTTTGTTTGGCTGTTTTGGGTTTAGCTGCGGTGCTGCTTTGAGAGGATTTGTCAGAGGTTTTGGTGTTGGGGGCTTGTTGACTGGTCTTGCTTCTAAGGTCATATTCTCTTTGAGGTTCTATGACGACATTCTCCATGTCCTGATAATAATTTTCATTATCATCTCTTTTGTCGTCGTAAAGTGTGTAAAGACCTTGTTTATTATCATAATGAACCTCAAAGTCATCATCCTCTTCCCCAAACATGTTGATATCCTCTTCCTCTGTTATGTCTTCTGTTTCTTCAACCTCACTTACATAGTTTTGATGAAAGGGAGGGGTGATCTGTTGATCTTCTTCCCTGGGTCTGTTTGGAGGTTGGTTCCTTCTAACATTCTGATTCTGGTTCCTATTTTGAGGAGCAGTTTGATTTTGATTTGCTTGTGCTCTCTTAATTATGCTCATCTCTTTCATCATTTCTTCCATCATTCTCTCCATTTTTGAGTTGGAAGTAGAAGGTGTGAATTCCTCTCTAAAAGATACTCTCTTCTCGCTCTTCATTCTTGCTCTTTTCTCCATCAAGTTCACTTCCACAGAAAGAGCACCCCTTTGCATGTCTTCAAGAGTTGCAAAATATCTCTCTCTTAGTGAATAGGTCATGTCTGGATCAAACCCTTCAGGAAATTTGTTTAAAGCTGAGCCCTGAGGAGGTTTTAGTTCAGGGGAAAGTGCATTATAGACGTTGTTAAATCTGGTACAATAAGATTGTACACTTTCCCCTGGGTTCCTATGGAGATTGTTATAGTCAGCAAGGACTTGGAGAGGATTCTTTCTCACTTCCCATTTGTTTAAGAATGTTTGATGGAAGGCTTGGAGATCGTTAATACTATGGGGGTTTAACCTTTAAACCATTTTCTTACTTCTCCCCCCAAACTTTGAGCAAATAGTCTCAACTTGACAGAATCATCATCAATTTCGTTTCTGTCAAAGTAGTCATTCATCTTGTCCACATGTTGAGATGTTGTTATAGTATTACTAGCATCATATAATGGAATTTTGGACTGATAGTCCTGTGGAAGATTGACTAATGGTACAGGAAGGACTAAGGGAGCATACCATGTTGCCATGGAAGGAGGTGGAGGTGGATTTACAGAAGGGAAAGTGGGCTGAGGTGAAGTGGTTTGAACAGTGGATGTAGGGTGAGTAGAAGTGGATGTAGGGTGAGTAGAAGTGGATGGACCAGGAGTAGACTGTTGAGATGATCTTGGATGGGAGACACCTAAATTGTGAAGGAAATGTAAATCAGGAGGTGTTGTTTCCCTGCTACCAGGATGTTCACTTGTTTCAGGAGATGAAAGTGAAGATTCAGAGTCTAACTGGATTATATCATCAAATGACCTAGTCCTAAATGGGTTCACTAAGTCAGTTTGTGGTTGTTGTAGAGCTGAAAGATTTTCAGGGACTGATTTAGCTCTCAAGGGTGATCTGAAAATAGTTAATAATTTAACCTTAGGAGACTTCCAAAGGATACTTTCTGGATTATCAACTATCTTAGGTGGGTTAGGGTCTGGGTGGGCTCTAGTGTGAATCTTTTTAGAAGCCACTATGCTATGTTGTTTAGACCTAAAACAAGAAAAGTTCAACCAGATATGACAATCTTGGAGAGGTTAACCAATCTGTTTTCACAATTTTAAATCCCACAATCCTCTAACTGAGTTTGAATGATTTTATAATGATAAGGGTTCTTCCCAGTGGAGTATTAAGGTCTGCTAGGATTGTGGAGTCACCAAGTGGAAATTTTTAGCTCCTTTCAGAGGTAAAAGGTTTTATGGTCCACCACCATGTTTATTTAATTCCAATCTGAAATATTTTTTGGTAATTTTTGAATTGTTTTATTTATGGTTTAGAAGAATGTCCTAACTTTGCCTCAAAACTTAGCTACGGTTATGAAACAAAGACAGTCTATCCTTATGGCTAAGCTAGCTGATTTTCCAAGGTTAGATAAAAACTTAAAAGAATCCTAGGGTTGACCTAGTTCGTCACTGATTCAAACAAGCTCCATCATGATTACCATTTCTTGATAGTGCTTGAAAAGGCTGCTTTTTACTCTCAAAATGTTCTCGAATAAAGGGTCTTCTGAGGCCTCTAAAAGGTATTAAAAACACTCAAGTTCCCCAGTGGAGTCGCCAGAAATGTTAGGTCTCTGTAATTTATTAGCAAGATTGGGAGAGTCCAATCACAGAGTTAACATCATTTCAACCAAACTTTGGGATTCTAGGATCTAGCCCTCCTGAATCCGGAGAGGGATCTCTCCAATATGTACAAAGATGGATATTGTCTTTGAAAAAGCTTAAGGTAATGATATTAGGCTAGTTATGAAGGCCAAGGGTTTTGTTTTGTTTTGGATGGTTGAGCATGAAATGTTACTTGAGGAGAAAGTCCTAAGTGCAAAAAGTTTCAAAAGTGAGAAGTTGCAAGCAAATAGAACAGTTTTGGCAGATAGATAGATATAACGCTGGTTTTTAGTCCATTGGGATATGGAGTCATATCTGGGCTTTAATTGAACAACAACATCAAGTGTGATCCAAGGGGCAAGTCATCTATACCACAAGATTATTGAGATTAAACTGATGAAATGGAAACATTAAAATGTTGGAGGGGTGGAAACTAATAATAATTTCTCAGAGGATTTATAGTCAGTCCAAACAAGAAAAGCCTCTTAAGTAACCGTTTTAAAACTAACCAAGGACAGGGCTAACCATAGACTTCTTGGGCAAGTTCTTATTAAAGCAGCTTAATTGACAAACAATCCAGTAATCCACATAATTACCTTCAGAAAGTATGAAAACACATAAGAAAAACAGAGTGTAACTTAAGATCAGAGAAAGTACTTTTAAACCTAGTCTGCTTTCAGTCAACACCAAGGGAAACTTTCAGAATCTGCCTTTGGAGAAAAGAATCTAGGAATCAGGGCAACCCATATCTTCTCTAGTCTAACTTTAATAGCAAATAATGGAAATAACATTCGAGAACAATGTTTGAGCAAACAGAAGGACGAGGGAATGCCAACATTCCTAACTGTTTAAACTGTATTGAATCATTCTTAAATAAACAAATCTGAAGAAAACATTAAAATAAAGATTTCTCAGCCAGAGAAGGTTACTGCTATATAGAAAATCCTAACCCTGTTTAAACTGTTCTTTACAGAGGGAAAATGAACAATATGGCATACATAGAAGGAAAACGACTAACAAAGAAAGAAGCACTTCACCAGTGATAAAGACCAGGATCCCAAGAAACAGCTTTTATATTGATGTCAAACCAGTTACAATCTTCAAGTCCAATGTTTCAGTTCAGCAATCATCTTCACTATTCAACCTAACTACTCTAACACAAACAGAGCTTCAAGGGCCAGTGAACACTATGTACAAATAGAAGTCTCGAGCTCAAGTGTATTTCAAAGTTCTGCAACCAACAATTTCTCATCTTCTTCTGAGGTATTTATAGAAGGATGAGGAGGTGATCTGAGAAAAGATCTCTCGGGATAATTAATACAGTTTCAAGACTTCGTGGCCTTTTGAGGGGCTCGATGAAGAAATTCACGGGTGGAACACTATATTAACTGTTTACAATAAATATCAAAGCTCGGTGGGAGCTTTATTTGACTTTGAGGCTCTGTACGCTGTGTGGAGTAATTTCTTGGCTGTGCTGGAGGCGAATATCAGATTTTCTTCAATAACTTCGGCCTCTATTTGAATGCTTTGAGGCAACAGGTGGCTCGGTGGTAGCTGAGGAATCAATTTGCCTCAGATGTGGCGGTGGAGGCTTTCTGTCTGATAAAACACTTTAGGTTTTCTTTTAAACTGTGTTTTAGATTGGGGATTAGGCTTTTGATAACTGTCTTAGCCGTAATCCCCATAAAAATCGTCTTCAATCTTCATCTACTGTGCTCTGTCTTCAAAACTGATACTCTTTAACTGTGTTTGAATTAAAACAGTGTCTTGTCGATGTGCAGACCCGCACTGGGATTTACGGCATCAATACTCATAGAGTACTAACGAAACATGGAATAGAGCCCCGTGAATGGCTTCTCTGTAATGAAACGAGGGCATGAGAATCGTCATTCCCAACCCTTGGCATTTCTTCTTTATACAATGGAAAACCATTTAGAACACCTGCATCAAACAAAAAACAATTAAGAAATCCTGCGGAAAATAGGTTTAAACTGCTTCAGATGGCGGGGGAGGAGCGTAGCCGTCGGATAAAAATATCTAACGGTGGAGATCGGAGCAGAACATGCAAAGGAGAGCGGGGAGAAGAAATAAGGCGGGGTGGTTTTGGACCGTCCGATCTGGACACGTGGACGGTCCAGATCTAATCGGAGGATCTCAATCGGGGGTGGCAGGTAAGTGCGTGCGATTGAAACGCAGCGATGCGATTTAAGCGCTAGCCGTTGATCTGCAGATCAGATCAACGGCGGAAAGTGAATCGGAGGGTTTTGAAATGGTGGTAAGACTTGCGATCGGAGGGAATAAGGACCGTTGGATAGGCAGGAAATGGACGGCCCAGATTTAATCGGAGGATCGCAATCGGGGATGTCACACAACAATATGCGATTGAAACTTTGCAATTGAGCCCTTTGCGATTGAGCGCTGGCCGTTGATCTGAGGACCAGATCGACGGCATGGAATGAATCGGAGGGATCGCAAGGGTGTGCGATGGCCGTCGGATCGCGAAACAGAGTGACGGTCGAGATCAAATCGGGGATCGGCAATCGGGGGGGTCACACAACAACCTGCGATTGAAACTTTGCGATGCGATTGAGCGCAGGCCATTGGATCAAATGACTAGATCAACGGTGGAGAATGGAATCGGGGAGAAACCCTTGTATTTTATATAAAACCCGAACTTTTGAAATAAACAAAGGTTTTTATGGATCGGGGTGGAAAAACATATATATAAAGCGGACAGGCGCCCGACTGCGGGGCCTTTGGATGTATGAAAATTGATAGGCTCGGGGATTTATATATAATAAGGGCCTAATCGCAATCGGAACTATGGGCCTGGTCTTTCCGATCAACCCATTGAAATTTCCCCGATTACGATTGCGCGATCGATCTTTTTGATCTAACCATTTTATATTTAACATGTGACTTTGGCTCATTAAATCAAAAATTTGGAAAAGAGGGTTTTTGTAATTTACAAAGGAAAAATGGGTTGGAAATGAAATATTCACAAGGTTTAAGCGCCTAGGGAGGGCTCAGGGTTATATGAAAATAATATGATTCGGGGGTCTTAAGCAGCAAGGCTAATCGCAATCAGAACTTTTGGAGTATGGCAAAGACTTGCGTCTTTGATTCTTTTCGATGCGATTAGCACCTTAACGTATTAGTAAGTGGTTCCAGACCCAAAGCGTATGGTGGGGAAGTGGTTTAGGGCTTAGCCCAAGGGGCTTAGGTCCATAGCAATGAAACTTTGTTTTTTATGAAAAATTTCAAGGTTTTAAATGGATTTGGGGGTTCCGAAATAGTTAAAAAGTGAGTTTTTAACTATGAAACGGGAAATTTTCATAAATGGAAAGAAGAGGACTTATGAAAACAAGGTAGTTTTGATGGAGAAAAAGGGGAGCAGATGAAAGGTTTTGAGAAGAGGAGAAATGACGATCTTTCAGCAGTTTTTCAGTTGGAATCAGCAGAAATTCCCGTATATAAAAAATGGGACAGCAAATGAGGATTTTGGACAGAGGCATGAGGCCTACAAGGAGTCTTCAAGAGCCAACAATTTTTAGTGATAAAATTTGTTCCTTGGAGGCTCAAAAAATATCTTAGCCACCTTTTGGTATAACAAAATATTATAGGTGGCTAACACCTTCTAAACTCATATAACTCATTTAATTATAATAGGCGATTTTTTTTGCTTCTAAGAGATCTAACCCTAGTTGAACTTCAGTTCTGAAGGTTTTAATAGGGAATTTTATCTACAAAAGGACTTGTTTCCCATGCACCAGCTCATATGGTGTGTGTCTTGTGATGTTCCTCCAAGTGGTTTGATATGCCCATAAGGCTTATGGCAACCTATTGGCCCAATCCTTCATATGCATGTTCATTATTTTGGTGAGGATGGACTCGATCACCTTGTTTGTGGACTCCACCAGGCCATTTTCTTGCGGGTGATACGGTGTAGAATTTATGTGCTAAATTTTGTATTGATACGTCAAACCCTGTACAAGATTAGAGATAAATAGTGGTCCATTTTCAGAAACAATCTCTCTAGGCACACAAAATCTAGTAAATATCTCAGTAAATAAAAAATCGAAAACAAATTTTTCAGTAGAAAAAGAAACAGCTTTAGCTTCTACCCATTTTGTCACAAAATTTGTGCAAACCAATATATGATTTGTATTTAAAGATGTCGGATTTATAGGTCCTCCAAAATAAATAGCGCATTTTTCAAAGGGCTCGATCATAATATGAGGACATAAAGGAATTTCATTGGCTTGACTCGAATGGCTCATTCGCTAAAAGCTATCACATCTCTTGACATATTGTTTGGCATCCTTAAACAAGGAAGGCCAAAAATAGGCATCTCACAGAATATTGTATGCAATCGTCTTATCAGCAAAATGGCCTCCGCAAGGTTCATAATGATAATATTTCAATATTTCAAACACTTCTTCCTCTCTTACACATCTGTGAATAATAATATTTGGTCCATTGTAAAAGAGATCACCTTAGACCCAAGAATATGCAATGCTTTTCTGTATGATATTCTGCTTCTCACGAGCAGATAAGTGAGGTGGTGTATTTCTGTTGACTAAATAATTGTTATGTCAGCAAACCACAGGGATTTTGTTGACACAACGAAGAGATGTTTGTCAGGGAAATAATCATAAATAGGAATTACTTCACCAAGATTATTTAATCTAGAAAGATAATTGGCTAAAAAATTAGATTTTCCTGGTCTATCAACAATAGTAACATGAAATTCCTATAGAAAAAGTAACCACCTAGTCACTCTATCACTAGTCAATGGTTTATTCATCAAATATTTTATTGCAGAATGATCAGTATGCACAAAGGCTTCATATCTTGTAATGTAGTGCCTGAATTTATTAATAGCAAAAATCACAGCTAAAACCCTTTCTCGGTCACTGTATAATTAAATTTTGCAGGTGAAAAATTATTACTGATGAAGTAAATGGCATAGGATTGTTTGTTCTCTTCTTGTCCTAGAGCTGCGCCAATAGTAGTATCTGAGGCATATGAGGAAATATGGAAGGGAAGGGACCAGTTAGGTCCTCTCAAAACTGGTGCATGTACTAATTTTTCCTTTAATGTATCAAAAGACTATTGGTGAGCTGTACACCAAGAAAAATCACTATCCTTAGCTAATAATAGAAAGAGGGGGTATTTGTCCTGGAAAAGTTCTCAATGAATATCTTGTAGGAGCCCGCATGTCCCAGAAAGCCTCTCACTTCCCTTTTTGTTTTAGGTGCAGGAAGACACAAATTAATCTCTATCTTAGCTAGGTCAACCTAGATACCTTTTTTAGATATGAGGTGGCCAAGAACTACTCATGATTTTCACATTAATCTAAAATTTTTTCACTCAAAGCAAGGTGAGCTTCTTGGCAACGAAGAAGCACTTTTTCTAGATTTTTCAGGGCTTCCTTAAATGAATCACCAAATATCTAAAAGTCATCCATATAGATTTCTACACACTCAAGTTCAACAAAAATAGTCAAAACCATCCTTTGAAAGGTGGTTGGGGCATTACATAGCCCAAAGGGAAGCACTTGGTATGAAAATGTCCCCCATGGGCATGTAAATGTGGTCTTCTCTTAATCCTTGGGTGTGATCTGTATTTGGTTGTGACCTATAAAACCATCTAAAAAGGAAAATTACCTTTTACCGGCAAGGGTATCAACCACCTAATCAATGAAATGGGAAAGTAATCCTTGAGAGTGACATTATTCAATTCTTTGTAATCAATACAAATGTGCCATCTCCCATATTTCTTCAGGACTAATACCAATTGAGAGACCCACTAGCTATCATATATGGGATAAATAAAATCAAAATCTAAGGGCTTTTGTAATTCTACCTTCACAACTTCTCTTAGAGTTGGGTTCATACACCTTTGGGGTTGTCTGACAAATCGGGCTCCCTCCTAAATATAAATATGATGAGTGTAGGTTTCAGGAGGAATGCCTTTCATGTCTTCGTATCCCCATGCAAAGGCATCAAGATGGTTTTGCAACAAAATCACAAGCTGCTCTTGTTGGGATGAATCCAGGTCCGAGCTAATATGTAAATATTTGCCTAGACTAATTTCAACAAGAGTGGTTTTGGGTTTGAGAGTACAAATAGATGCTGCTAGAAAATATGGTAAGGAGGGTTTGGAATCATAACTTTCCTGAAAATACAGACTAAATATTTGACATAGTGATTCAAATTTTGGCATGGTATCTACATTAGTTAAGAAGTCTTGTATCTCACCCTCCTGATTTGACTCAGTATGATGATGTATCATAGAAACTGACTGAGTCTCCTCTTCACTAGTGCAATCTATCCATAAGATATCTTGAAGCTCCTGGATAGATCTGGCAGGTGAATATAAGGTGACTATCTTCCTATAATCTCCATTAAAAATGGACAGGTCTCTAGAGTAGCATCCAATATAAGCGTTAGTCGTCGTCCCAAGATCAACGAATGTCCTCCCACAGGATTCTTTGGCTGAAGCACAATGAAGTTTGTAGGATATTCCCAAGAATCTATCGAAACAACCGCGTCGTCCAACACTCCCTCTAGCTTGATTTTAGATCTATCTACCAATTCAAGCACAATAGGAGTAGGACGAATATGGACCAACCCAATTTGATCCATGGTTTCCTTGGTCAAAACATTAATGGCTTCCCCTAGGTCTATAAGCACAATGGAGACAAGTACATCACCTATCTTAACAAAGACAACTAGGTTTCTAGGATTAGTGTGTTTTTCCACTTGAACAAACCCTGTCATTAACTATGATACTCTTCCAACAAATTGAATGTTTTAAGGTTCTACTCTTTTCCTTCCTGGCTTCTTGAGACATATTTCCCTAATTATTTTTGTACATATGGGGATCTCTTTGATAGCTTGGAGCAAAGGGACCTTTATAAAAACATTCCTAAGATCAGAAGCCATACTCGACTCGAGAGCGGGGTCATTATTCGCCATAACTATCCTCTCTAGATAGGGAGGCTAGTTTGAAGAAGATGTTAAAGGCTCAGAAGGTATGCGGATGGGCTGAATCGTGACATCTCTTCCAGAATGGTTAAGCGTTTCCTCCTCATATTTCTCTTCAATAATCACCATGGAATGGTTTTGTTTTTTTGATGTTATTACCTTCCCCAATATCAGTTGGAGGTCATTGACCCCAACTGGCATGGACTGATAACTGGGTGGAAGAAGCAGTTTAGTGGAATGAATAATTTGTACTGCTTTATTATTGGGGTTTGGTATGGGTTGAGCAAGCAGTTGAGGTGGTCGAAAAGGTGGAGGTAAAGGTAATGGTGGCATAGGTTGACTTAGCTAGGGCAATGATGGTTGCGGCATTGGGTAAGGTTCATATGTAGGAAGATATGATTGCTTAGGTGCATGATAGGAAGGATGTGAATGGTTTGGCCCTCTCCATCCTTATTGCCAAGATTTAGAGGGTTGTCCATACTAAAAATGGTTCCCATGCTGCTAAGGTTGAAAGTGATTAATGTTATGATAGGAATATGGATGTGCATTAAAAAAAAAATGTGGTGGAGGTCAGGAACCATACCTGCACCTACCTAAGGCCAATTTCTCTGTGCTCCCATAGCATGCAATGGATCAGGTTTACAATTCCCTCCTTCAAAAATACTTTCAATACAGGTATGGAGGGTAATTTTTCAGTGGCATGGTTCTTCTCAAAAATTACACATTTATTAGTTCCCTTAACATCATTAGGACATTCTCTTAAAGGATTCTTTTTACTATGTTTTGGACAAAAAATTGACAATGACTCTTCTTCTTCTACAAGTTTTTTATGAAATTAAAAAGAGTCTATTTTCATGCTAATAGTATTCATTATTTAAATTTCCATGTTGTCCATTTTATTCTCCAAACCAATAATAATAACATCTCTAGATCAAATTTTTTTATTTTTACTATGTATTCCTTTACCAGACCTAGATTGATTCCATGGGAATTTCCTACACAGGTCACAAATTTGATCAAAAGGTTTTTGAGCAATATCCCCTTTTCCTAAAAAATTTAAATTATTTCTAGCATCATTAGTAAGCCCACATAAGAATAAGATTCTAATATTTCTTAGATCAAATTTGTGTTTTTACCTTTGGAGGATATACAAAAATCTTTCCAGATAATCTTCTAAGGTGTCATCAAGTAATGTTCCCAAAATTAGCATGAAGCTAATTGGAACATTGATTTTTCTTATATCATCTAGGAGGTGAATAAAATGGGTGAGGAGAACCATGAATAGGACTAAAATCCCTCATAGTTTGAAGGGGATCAATAGAGTAGTTTTATTTTTCACCTTCCAGTGTATAAAAGGGGCAAATGCATGAGGACAAGGTCAAGTTTGACCAAGTCAACAGCACTGCCAAAGAGGGTCTGGATTTCCTGGGAAGACAACACAGTTTGAATGGGAGGAATATCACTTGGTGAAAGAAACCCTAATGTGTGGGGTCCAAGGCAAGAAGTCTTTCATTTGCATAAAAGGAGGAAGAGGCAGCCATAGAGGTTCATGTTTGAGTATTTGATTTTGGTCTATGTAGACTCTTTGCATTCTCGGGTTGTTTAGCAGAGTTGCAGTGGGATTCCTATTTAGGATTCCTTCCCCTTCTTGAGAAGCCTCTTGAAGGATTGTACTTCATTTCTCCACATCTAGGCTCAATGCCAAGCCACCTCCTCTAGCTACAACGTTATTTTTGCTGAAGTATAACGTTGTGTTGCAGGGTGTTGCAGTGGAGGGTTCCACAACACCATTTCCTGGGCTCATATTTCAGAGGAGGGATCTTCTATTCCTCTGGGAGGTTAGTGGGGAAGGTTTCAGAGCTGATTTTCATATCTTGGAATCAGGCCAACCATCTCCCATCTACTACAGCGCATTCCCTCTCCTTGACTGCGTTATTTCAATGTGTATCTGCAGTGGGGGTTTGCATCACTGATTTGGGGGGTGAGATCTTCAATGTTAGGATCAGCCTATCACTTTAGAGATATATTGGAGGAGGTATATTTCATATTGTGCATCATCTTCAGCCATCTCCATCCATTTTCTAAGTTGCAACTGCTACCCTGCAGCTCTGGCAATTCTGCAGTTTTTCCATTTTGTATATATTTCAGCCAATCCTTCTAAGGATTCTTGTATTATTGTTTCCAGGGGTTGAGGGCTTGCTCCCCCACATTTCTTGAGCTATATATTGTTATATCTTTGTCTTATCATTCAGCATGTTGCAGTGTCTCCTATAAACTACGCAATCATAGCCTAGGGCATTCTCAGTGTAGCAGTGTATTTCACATTTCATGTATATGATCTATTGAGGCTTGTATTGCCTATCTTGAGTGACTCTTTCCTCAAGATCTTGTATACAATTTTGCTGCTATGATATAATATGATGGCTATTGAGATCTTCTGACATTTTATGCATTCATATAACGCTACTACTCCACATGTGTTCTCACATTGCTGCATCTGCAACTTTGGAATACCTTAAGGTATTCTTATTGTTGTAGAAAATCCTTGTTTTGGGATATTACAGTGGTATCAAAGCTACAATATTGGCTCATCTTGTGAGTCTTAGCCAAAGAAGATCAGAAGAGGATGGGCTTTATCTCATCATATTTCAGATCCATGAGGAACCTCCCTAAGGGGGATAAGCAAATAGAAGAGGAAGTACTCTGCACTTCCTATTCTCATCGAGAAGGGGACAAAGAGATGAGTAGGAAAAAGACTCCATATTCTGGAAGAGAAAAAGGGGATAGGCTTACAAAGCTTCTTCCTAAATTTGTACAAAGCATTCATGAAGATCTCAAGAAGATAAGGAGGGAGATGTATGGAGAATATCCAAAAGATTTTGAATCTAAATCAAACTCTAAATTTTCATATGAGGATTGTGAGCAAGCAGCCACACACCATAATACACAACGTAGTCACATGCTCAGATTTTCCATGAGAGATATGGGAAGAGGAGAAGAGGTTGCTATAAGGGGAACTATTAGTGATTTCCTGAAAGAGTATGAGTCTCAAACTCAGAAATTCTGAGATCATCTCAGTTTTTCATAGTTTTTCCAGATCAAGGTGAAGGGAAGAGAGAAGCGGGATAGATTTCTTCTGTCTACTTTTGAAAGCTCACCTACATGTTCAGAAAAATCTTGGGTGGAGGAGTTAGATACCTTCTTGTAGTAGCACCAAATTTCTGAAGATGAAGCCATCAAATTTGCATCACTGCATTTGAGAGGTAAGGCCTATGTCTGGTGGATCTTTGAATCCTTTTCTTTAAAAAATGTAAACACTACATCTTATGCAAGCTTCACTAAGGCATTGGTGAAAATATTTGATAGGAGGATTCATGAGACACATATGGTGGATCTAAACAAGGAAACTCAAACAAGAGCCTTGCATGAAAATGCAAAACCACTTCAGAAAACCATGGAGGAGGCTGAAAACTTGCACCATACCCTGCTGGGAGAAAGACTTTCATCTCACATCTTTGAGCAAGGGAGCATGGAGATCCCCTTTTCAAAGAAGTATCCAATCATTGGAAGGTTGCCCATTCATGTTGCAGAGATTGAGGGCAACAGCGCTGTCACATCTGGAGATTATCTAGTGCCTCATGCAGAGGAAGGAGGAGCTCTTGGTCCAACTAAAGGGGTTCTTGCATCTTTTCAAGGAAGTCCCCATGATCTCATGTGGGGAAATCAAGGCACAAATCATGTTCTACATGTGCCATTGATGAGGAGGTGTGGAACCATAGAGACATAAGGAGGAGGTAGGGAGGAGAACCAACATCAGGGGATGAGGAGTACACACCCCTATCCACTTCAGAAGGTTGAAGCACCTAAGAGGAAGATTGGACTGCGCAGTAAGAGCATGGATAGATTTGACCATTCATATATGCAGTCATTTCTTGATGATGATGTCTCATTGCATGGAGACATTTCACCAAGGAGACCACTAGATCAGCAGAGGAGGATGGATGCTTCACCAGTTGAGGCACCACTCATTGATTTCAAAGGAGTGGGGACCTTGGGAGAGCTTGATATAGCGTTGGGAGTCTTGGGTAGGCTCAAGGAGGAGAGACATGACTCTTTGGAATATTTAGCACAACCATCTCTTCTCTCTTTGAGGATGAGAGGAGACTCATCTATGAACTACTCCCTTTGCATGAGAAAAACATATGGTAAGGGTGTTTATTGTTTACATGATGATTCATATAATGTATGTATATATCCCTTAACCATATATATGCAGGATGTTGCTCCAAGGAGGAGCATTCTTTCTTTCAGGCTTCATGGTCTTCTTGAGGCCATAAGCATGATTGATGGCCATTCCCTAGGAGAACTTGGGGAGGAGGTGTATTATGGGGGCATGCTCACCTTACACATGGATCAGTCACTTCCTCTATACTTATGAGGAGATTGGGGCTGCAAGCAAGTGGTTGAAAATCCACACACTTTATCAGCCTCTATTGCAGTTGAGAGTCAAGCTGTGTTGGTTAAATTTGAGGGACCATTGTCCTTCTCACTTATTACATATGGCAGCAAGCATGATTCTCATTTTGGCTCCCTATGTTTCTATTATTTATGTTTTTATGAGGAGCATGTTTGGGAGAGAGACACATTGTATGGATGTGTCCTTTGGGAGAGAAGATCTCCATATTTTTTGTAGTACATGTTCTAAGGGGATCATGGGAGATAATATGGCCACCACAGCAACACATTTGTCTCTTTATGAGGGGGGGCATAAGAATGAATGGACTCCATATGATGGTGACTTCCAACTCATCATATATGGAATGGTTTGAGCCAGCTTGATTTGCAACTTTGGAGGAGAGATATTTGGAGATCTAGTCCTCATCTTGCCACTAGAGGGCAACATTATTGCAGCCCAACATCATCCAACACTCTACACTTATCATAAGTGGAGAGATGGATAGCATGGGGTAGGCTACCTTGTCTACCATATGCAGATTTTCAACCCACCTACTTTGCATGAGCCAAAGGTGGAGGAAAGTTTTCAAGAGTTGCCTAGTTGGGAGGTGACTCATTTTGCATGGTTAATAGCTTGGGGATGGAGGATCCATATGGGGGAAATATTTCCCATTATATTTCAGATCCCATTCCTCAAAGGGACCTCTAGACATCACTTTGTTATCCTCTTGATTATTTTACCTTTACATGATGATAGCTTGATAGTTGACTTGCATGTTGAGGAGGAGCAATGTGGAGATTTGATTGATGAGTTAACATATTTTTACTTGGAGGAGTTCACCATACATGGATGCTACAGGGAGAGGAGGAGAAATAACTCAGTTCTATCCTTGCATTTGCTTTAGGACAAGCAATCTTCGAGTGGGGAGGACTGTAATGTTCCCAAAATTAGCATGAAGCTAATTGGAACATTGATTTTGCTTATATCATCTAGGAGGTGAATAAAATGGGTGAGGAGACCCACGAGTAGGAACAAAATCCCTCATAGTGTGAAGGGGATTAATATAGTAGCTTTATTTTGCACCTTCCAGTGTAAAAAGGGGCAAATGCATGAGGACAAGGTCAAGTTTGACCAAGTCAACAACGCTGCCAAAGAGGGTGTGGATTGCTTGGGAAGACAACGCAGTTTGAATGGGAGGAATATCACTTGGTGAAGGAAACCCTAATGTGTTGGGTCCAAGGCAAGAAGGCTTTCATTTGCATAAAAGGAGGAAGAGGAAGCCATAGAGGTTCATGTTTGAGTATTTGATTTTGGTCTATGTAGACTCTTTGCATTCTCGGTCTGTTTAGTAGAGTTGCAGTGGGATTCCTATTTAGGATTCCTTCCCCCTCTTGAGAGGCCTCTTGAAGGATTGTACATTTATCCACATTTATGCTCAAGGCCAAGCCACCTCCTCCAGCTACAACGTTATTTCTGCTGAAGTATAATGTTGTGTTGCAGGGTGTTGCAGGGGAGGGTTCCACAACACCATTTCCTGGGCTCATCTTTCAGAGGAGGGAGTTTCTATTCCTCTGGGAGGTTAATGAGGAAGGTTTCAGAGCTGATTTTCATATCTTGGCCTCAGGCCAAGCATCTCCCATCTACTATAGCGCAGTCCCTCTCCTTGACTACGTTATTTCAATGTGTATATGCAGTGGGGGTTTGCACCACTATTTTGGAGGGTGAGATATTCAATGTTAGGATCAAACTATCACTTGAGAGATCTATTGGAGGAGGTCTATTTCAGATTGTGCATCATCTTCAACCATATCCATCCATTTTCTGAGTTGCAGCTGCTACCTTGCAACTCCGGCATTTCTGCAGTTTTGCCATTTTGTATATATTTCAGCCAATCCTTCTAAGGATTGTTGTATTATTGTTTCCAGGGGTTGAGGGCCTGATCCCCCACATTTATTGAGCTATATATTGTTATATATTTGTATTATCATTCAGCATGTTGCAGTGTCTCCTATAAACTGTGCAGTCATAGCCTAGGGCATTCTCAATGTAGCAGTGTATTTCACATTTCATGTATATGATCTATTGAGGCTTGTATTGCCTATCTTAAGTGACTCTTTCGTCAAGATCTTGTATACAATTTTTCTTATATGATATAATATGATGGATATTGAGATCTTCTGACATTTTATGCATTCATATAACACTGCTACTCCACATGTGTTCTCACATTGCTGCATATCCAACTTTGGAATACCTTAAGGTATTCTTATTATTGTAGAAAATCCATGTTTTGGGATATTACACATCATCACCTTGCACAATAGTGAATACTTCATCTTTCATTTCTATAGTTTTACAATATTCCTGACATTTCAAACAAAACACTCTCTTCATTTTCTCTGAGGAAGCTATAGCATTTCCTCCTAATCCCATGAACCAGCATAATACTGAATCCTTGAGATTTATAGGAAACAACTTTAACTTCTGAGCATCTGTGGAGTAATCATAAATTCTACATAATATGTCAAACTCAAATAAGAAATAATTTGGGTCCTCGTGTACCTTACCATGGAAATGAGGAAGAGAAGATGGAGGAATTTGCTTCATTTTCAACACTATATATGGATCCACGATCAGAAATCCGAAGCTAGGTTGTTCCTCATTTACCTGATTTTCTCCACTTCCCTCGGCATGGTCTTCATATTCTTCCATTTTTGTACCTCTAAGTGAAACACTCTCAACATGCTGAGAAGGTCGACTATGGATTAAATTTCTTTGGAGTCCAACAATATCCTTCTTCCCCTTCGTTGGTTTTATCACACCCGAAATATTGTCTCCAGAGTCCAAGTGGATAGTTCTTGCATGATGGTTTTGTGTCTGTTTGGACTTTCTACTACAAGAGAAGGCCCAATATGAGAAAATGTTTTAGCTTGATTAGTGTTTCCTCGGACCCTATTGGGCTTCATACCCCTACCACTTTTAGGCATTCATCTCAAAAAAATAATGACAAAACATGCAAAAGCTCAATCAAATGCTGCAATTAAAATAAGAAATCACTTATAAATTCCTTCAAACAATAGAATCATACTACAGAAAAAATAATAGTAGACTTACCCCTACTGCAGAAGAAAAAAATGGAAAGTTCTTACCAATCTTAAAACGCTTCTCCGGCAACGATGCTAAAATGTTGGGTGTAGGAATTGGATTTTAACAAACTCCATCAACACTTAATTGTTAACATGAGGCATCGTAAGATTAGAAAAGTAGCACAGGAAATGCCAAGAATGATATGAAAATTTCATAATCTTATTCTACTCCTTTAACTACAATTTTTAAAATCAAAAGAAACGACCACACGACAATTAATACCAAAGAAATTCTGGTGCTAGAATATAAAATAAAAGTACTTTGCAAAAACTCAAATAAAATGAATTCTCAATTCAATGTGAACAATCCTTATTAACAAAATAACATTTATATTATCTTCAGTGTAGTTATGAGAAAATTTAATGATTAAGTTATTCATAACATATATGTCTTCTTCAAAGATATTCCTTCCCACACTAAATTGTCGTTCCTGCACTGCAACGACGTTCCTGTACTGAAATGTTGTTTCTACACTGGAATGAAGTTTACGCATCAGAAGTGTGTTCTATACCTACACTGAAGGTTTTGACCTTCATACATGAGCTCTAAGTCTGTGTACCAGAGCACTCTATTCCTATACCAGGATATCAGTTCCTATACTAGAACAAAGGTTCTTGTACCAGAAAACTAGTATTCCTATACTTGGTTTCCAAATCACTTGCAGAAAATAAAGAGCATGCTTAACTAAAGAAATATATTGCAAAGAAAACATAACTCAAAAGTAAACCCTCATAAGCAAAAATATTCTTCAACCACTCTTAGATTCAGAAATAAGAAATTATTTTAAAAGTCAAAGTAAATCTTCATAAAACAGGAAACTTCTTTCATGCAAATAAAAAATTTATGTGATCCATGTATCAGCAAGTTTTCCCTGAGATGATTGTTTATCATATGAATTAGATATTCACTTCAAAAAAATTTAACTCAAAAGTTCATTTAATAATTTTAACATTAAGTTCAATTCTTTCCACAAAAATATTAAGTGCAAGCATAGAACTTCATATTGCGACATTTTTCATTTCAGTTTTATGAATGAAAATTAATTCTTCGCTGAAATTGAAATATTAAAAATTCTCCTCCTCATAAATAAACACTATTTGCAGAAAATTAAACAAAGATCTTGTGGAAGGAAAGAAATAAAAATAACTTTTAGAAATAAACCAAGGAAATTTGACTTGCAGAATTGAAACTGTACTGGTGCAAGTAGCTTAACTACACTCCTTCCATAGAAATGAAACAAGAATCAAAGGAAAAATTTATAAGTTAATAATCATGCATAATCAAATAATTAAATCCTGTTACTTATGAAAGAATTAAGTATGATCTACTTCACACTTTACATAGATAAACTAAGTTAAAAACACCTGACAATAAGGGGAGAACGAGATGCGTTGGTTGGGCCCTAGCTAACCAACTCGTTTCCCTACTATGAGATTTGGTACCTCAGTCACTCAATGACACATCACAATAAAATTGAAACACGAAATTTCATACTGGCACAGTCCTTTTTATCAAGCTTCAAAAGAGAAAATGTACATCATGGATCTCCAATCCAGCGTAGAAAAAGGCAATAAAAAAATGATTATAGTTCACAACAAAGTTCACTACAACATCGCTAGCTACCCTCTATCATAAAACTACATTAAATACATATTCTTGGCCTATGGCTGTTACATAAAATACAACGATAGTTCAACATAAGCCTTTCGGTTGTTATCAAAATGCTAAACTAAGACACATGACCGAAGTCTTGGTCTTCATATCCGCTTCCTTCTCTACACTCCGAGCTAACCAAATGATGAACTAATCCTATTGACAAGAGATCCACATGGTTTTTAGTTGTCTCGACCACATATGGCAACTCTAACTTATCATTGACATTTTCCTCGGAAGTGCAGAAACCAACAGCTAGTACAGGAATCATTCCTGCACCAATCCATCTTCCACGTAGATTAACACATTATCTCATCAAATTACCTTAGGAAAGAGGATATATTAGTTGCAAAAGCTATTTATATAAAATAAAATAAATTAATAATTAATTCTATGTATAACCTTTAATATGAAAAACATAAAGAGAGTGCAGGAATGAGTATAAGTGTTGGAATAAATGGGTTCCAAGGTTAAAACATAGGTTCATGTAGTGAGTTCAGAATAGGATATGGGTTAAAAAATAGAACAATTTTGACAACCAACATGCTCCTCTTGATGTTTGTGATGTATTATTAGGCCAACCTTACTTGTGGAAGCGACATGATTTGTATGAAGAATGATCACCATCAGAAGTGGTCCACATATCTGCAATAGTTTCATTTGAAAATCAAGTACAATAAGGGCAACACCAATAATGTTGCAGACTGCCTCAGCCGACCATCGATCGTGGCACTAACTGTTCTCAACTCTTGTGGGCCTGAGCATTCTGATTGGCCGCTTCTCTACAAAAGTGACCTAGAATTCGGCCACACATACAAGACTCTCTTTGAGGGTACACAAGTTCCAAATTTTCACCTCCAGGATGCACTGTTATGTCTCCTCGGAGACCTTTGTGTTCCTTCAAATGAGCATGCCAAGATGATTTGGGAAGCACACTATAGGCGGGTCGTTGGGCATTTCCGGGATAAGAAAATAGTGTCAGTACTGCAAAATTATTTTTATTGGTTAAACCTTCGACAAGATTTCGGGAAGTACATCAGATCCTGCACTTCTTGCGCCATTGCTAAATCGATCATCAAGAAGCTATGCCTCTATACTCCGCTACCTACCCCTAGTTGACCTTGGGAATTCATCTCCATGGATTACATGTCAGGCCTTCCTTCTACTAATCATGGAAACGAGTGTGTTTTCGTGGTCATCGACAGATTCTTGAAGATGGCCATTATGGCGGACCGCAAGAAGAATATCACAATAGAAGCCACTGCTAAAATCCTCTTTGAACGAGTGTGGGTGCACTTTGGAATCCCAAATTTTATCATCTCAGATCGGGTCAGCAGGTTCCTCAGCACATTTTGGTCCATCCTATGGTCAATGCTCGACACCAAGCTCACCAAGTCCACAACTTTCCTTCCCAAAAATGATGGCCAGACAGAGGTCATCAACAGGATGATCGTACATATTTTGTGCATGTAAAATTCAAAGCATCCACGCACATACAATGTGAGCCTTCCCTATGTACAACATAGTTATAACCTGGCTCTTCACAACTCAACTAGCCACAACCCCTTTTAGGTGGGCTTGGGATTCTAGCCACTATGTCCCATTGATGTCGCCATGCCATTTGCAGCTAATCAGGCCGATTCGGCTCATGTCCAATCTAAAGCTGACAAGGCAAAAAACTTCATTGAGTGCATTCAACACATCCGCCAACCGGTTCATGACATATTGGATAGAGCCAATGTTAAGTACAAGCAATGACATGACCAACATCGGGTGCCACACAACTTCCAGGTGGGTGACAAAGTGTGGTTACATTTGCAGAAGGAGCACCTCGTTGGACCCCACTGCAAGCTTCGCCTGGTCTGTGGCCATACACCATCACCAAGGTTGTAGGGGCCAATTTATTCAAGCTCAGTATTCCACCATTCCTTGGTTTTCACCTAGTGTTCAATGTGGACCACCTTCGACATTGCAGAACAACTCACACCAATAGAGTTAAACCCAGGCTACATGGAACATGCCACCACAGATCGTATCATGGACATGAAAATCAATGAAACTTGCCAACAAAACATCCAACTATATCGGGTTGTCAAATCTGACCAACTCCTGCACCAAGGCAAGTGGTTCACCAAGGACCAAGTTTAGCAGAAGTTTCCTCATCTCATGGAGGAACTCAACACAATGGGGAACATTGCTTCCTAACAGGGGAGGAATGATCTAGGTGGATATTGGCCACCTATCTATTCCACTTGGGTCCCCACCATTGTTTCTTTCTGTTTTTTATTTTCCTTAATTGTAGCACAATTTACTATTTTTAGTAGTTTTTTGGGTCTTGAACTTATGGAGCCATTTTGAGGCCCTAAACTACATTTTTTGGGAAAACTGGGACCAACATGGATGTTCCTTTGATGTTTCTCACATCAAAAGTTTTATTCCTCATATAGATCTTTCCGGCGAGGTATTGTGCACCTTAAACGAAGATCATATGCCAAAGTTACGTCCTCGAGAAGTTGATGTACCAATTTACCCAAACGGGGCCCATAGTTTGGCGCTTCATCTCCTAGGGTTAGGTTTTTGGATGTTTAGGGCTTTCCATTATTTCTCAATAATAAATATGCCCTCAAGCCTCATTGTAACACAGTTCAGAGGCCAGTAGCCACCACATCTCTTCTCAAAGATAAGCTACCAACGCCCTAGCTATTTTATTTCCATTATGTCTGTAAACAAATTTCACCTATTTGATATTAATGAAATGAAGTGTTATTTCCATTGCATATTTTTATTTATGGTTATATGTGTATTTTGTTACATTCCTTCATAAATTTGGATCAATCCTTGTCATGTGAAACAAAATCCTAATACACTAATGGTTCCAAAAAGGGCATATTTTTTCAACTCAAACTTTGAATATTCCACAAATGTCTCACTCTCGATTCTAGATTTGATTTTACCTACAATCCACACTTCTATCCTATAGTTCTAGTAGTGTTAAGAGAATTTTTCAAGTATAAGGAATATAACGCTGAAATATTTGGTTCTTTTTCTAATCGCTAAGAAACTACATTCACCTACATCCACCCAAGCTCATTCAATTTTGACTCTAATCACCCCTAAAATATACCAAAGGTGTTGCATGTTGTCTCTAAATGGTGCAAAATAATGATCTTTGTGATTCCAAAATGATCTTTCTTTGTTGTATTTTCATTCACATGATCATAGTCTATCTTGTAATTTTCTACAACAATAATGAAGATCTAATGTTGGATATATGAACTTTATTTTTATTTCATAAGATTTAGTTCACTTCAAATGGAAGGGAATAATTGTATGAACAAAGAAACAATGATTTAAAACTTCATCCAAATCACAATCTATCATTGCTTCCATTTATTTTGACTTTTACATTTGTGTTTCATATTGTTTTTCATAAGTTACTTCAACAGATAGATCTCCCAATTTTTGAGCAGGATCATTATCTAGTTCAATGGATCCTTGATTATCTAGTTCCACTTTGCATTATATCTTTGTTTGTTGTATATATGTGATTTTTAGTCATCCTTTGTATAGTTAAGCTTGGCAACACTGGTCTGAAATGTTTCTTTTCTTTCTTGCCATTTTTTATTTGCAGTCCTCAAGGCATCATTTATATTTGAATAGTCTCCATGAGTTCACTATCTTTGTAATTTATTTTTGTAGTGGAACCCTTTATTATCAAATCCATCAACAAGTATATTAAATGTTACTCTTGTACCTTGTCAAATTTCCTTTTTTGCCATACCCATGAATAATAGTATTGAAAGTAAAATTGTTGGTAACCAATCCCACAACCATCATTTTCTTCATTTAAGATTTGCATGTACCCTTTAGTCTTCCTAATCTACAAATTCCTTGCAATATGTATCAATCAATGAGTTGTATGTAACCAAAATAGGAACAATCCATTTGTGCATCATCTCCTTGTGTAGCCTTAAACCTTCTTGAATAAAGCTTATTTTGGACTTCCCATATATAAGAGACGTATATGTAAGCTTTTGAAATTTTTACCAGTCATGAATGGACTTGGAAATAAAATCACTTTTTCCAATGACCCTTAGTGCATCAATCAATGGATTCACATAACATGTCCTCCATAGCATATATATGTGTACCTTTTTTATGTATAAACCATGTCCTTGCATTTTTGAGCTCTCGACTCCTGAATCTTTGGAAATCAATGATAATACCCTAGGAAAAATTCATTTTATTTCCTATGAGATAAAAAGAAGACATCTTACTCACAAAACACATGGCCTATGATACACATATATCGGCTTGGAATGCATTCGAGGAACACTAATGGGGTTGCTCTCACCCTAAGGTGACGTTGCTTTAATATAGACACTAACTGAATTCTTATTTATTTCCTTGAGAAGTTCCCTGTGATCTCATGATGACTTCAATTTTTCATTGAAGTCACATACTTCTCTTTCTTCCTTTTTCAAAATTTTTTGGGTTGCATTTTACTTTGTGCATTTCCTTCTACTTTCTTATATAATCTTCTTTTATTTTTCTCCTCCATTTGTCTATTTTGTGTTAAAGAACTAGGAAAATTTCAATATTTGGCCTTGTGGCCAAAGTTATCACATATATAACACCTTATGTGACTTAGAAAGGGAGGAAGAAACTTATGCATTCTTTTGTTTTTATTCTCATATGACTTTCCTAATGCACTCATACTCTTCTTTACATAGCATTTGCAATAAAAATCCTTCTGGCCAAAAGCATTGCACTAATAAAAATAGCCATATAAGAAAGAATTTGTGTACTTGGTGGTTGATGATCTTCTCATAGAGAAATGTTTTCTTTGATTGTTTTCTTAAGGGAACTTCCTTGTCTTCTAAGATCTTCGGGTGATAGACATTGACTTAATTATTCCTACAGTCAACTGTGACATGCCCGAGGTTATGGACATAGAAACACTTGACATATTTTAATTGGAGAAAACAATGTCCTTTATGAGACTACTTTTCCTCGATTATTCCTTAGTTGTTGGTTTTGTTGCATGTTTTTGCTTGCTTCTTTACTAATCATGATCCTTCCATATTTCACTACGTGTATTTGTGGTGTTGCTTTATTATCTTCAGTGGCTACATTTGAGCTACTTCTCCTTTCTGATTTTCTTCTCGTGGATACATCCCCCTCTTCAAACTCATCATATCTTCTACTCTTTTTATCTATTTCATTTCTTACTGACATGACTTCAACTTCTAATCTTTCATATTGCTCCTCTCTTTACTTCAACTGACTTCTCATCACCTCTTGAATCATTCTTGCTTCTTCTAACTATGTCCTCAGGCTAATGATTTATTATTTGAACTCATGCAGGTTCTCATCACATATTTGTAGCAATTTATTTTGGGCTTTTTTTTCACTTGTAAGTATTTCTATTTCAACCAAGGCTGAGTTAAGCTTGGCTTGGTTTTCATCTAACCTCTCTTTGTGACAATTATATACTTCCACACTAGCAGAACATGTTTCATTTGAATGGACAATTTCTTTCCTATAGGCCTTCTTCTTCATCATATTTCTCTTCCCTTTTTCTCCTCTGCTATTATTGGTATATCCTTCTAACAAAGCCAACAACCTATCCAAAAATTCTTTTTAGATTTGAGATCTATTACCCTCTCAAGATCTATTGTGAAGATACTTTGATAATCCATGATTCCCTCAATCCCTCAATGTCTCCTATCAAACTAGAAACTTGAATAACAACATTAAGCTTATATGTTCACAAAAGGAATTCTTTGGAATTTTTCCTATGCCCCATCAACCAAGATGGGAAGGAAATCCATTTTTAACCAATGAATTTCTTATAATGGTAACATTGGATACAATGGGAAAAGAAAGAATATTACCAAATATTTTAAAGGAAAAATGTAATATTCACTTTTACTTGAATAACCAAACTACCGACACCCCCTTGCTCCACCTATTGCTCCACCTAAAATGAACATAAACTCACACTTTTGAAAATTTACTCTTTCAAAACTTTCTTGACAGTTTGAATGGGTAAAAGAAAGTTGGTTGCTTCTTCAAAGAACATGTTGTCGAGCTTCAAAGCAATACAACTCTTTTCCACTATTGTCTATGATGTTAAATATCCACATTGTTTTGCCTTGCTAGTGTTGAAATTTTGGATATTGTCGTACACTTCATAACTCTTGCTAAATTTTAACACCCATTACTCCTATGATGTCATAGCTTTGGCACTACCAAAGCAATTCAAAGGGAAAACAGTTCCGAAAATCATGGCTTTGGATCAAATACATATGCTTTTATATACATTAGAGAATATGGGTATTTTTAATATTCTTTCAGAGTGATGCAATGACTTGAAAATCATTAGAAAAAGGATATAATCCTAAAACAACAATGAATTCTGATTAATATTATTTATAATGTCTCATTTTGGTGGCATTCTACATTAACTTGAACAATAAAAATGTGCATCAAAATTGACTAATAATCTATTGAGTTAATACCATGTGGGATATGACCATACATAATGGCATTTCCTCAAGGAAAACACTAGTGTTGAGCAAAATTTCATGAGTGTTATCCTTTCGTTTGGTGAAAAGAAACATATTTATGTTAGAGTTGATTGTGTAGGTACCAACAGTATTTTTCGCGGTAGATTATTCATCGAGACTTTTGTAAATTTATCAGAAATGAAGCAATAGACTTAAAAGAACGCAAGTTGCAATATACATTATGGGTTTTTCGAACTTCCTTAAAATTATTCGAAAAAATATAAATTCTAATCAAAACCATGAGAAAAATATGCTGACTGTGGAGATTATAAAGTTAAGATTATGCTCATTTTCAAGATATTAGTTTCATAACAAAATGAGGACGAACGATATGGACTTAGGGTGCAGCCATGGAAGAGAGAATTCATCATTTTACGCCACAATCAAACAGCTCACACAACAGTTACACAGTGGAATATATATAAAAAAAATGAAAGTTGAAAGGTAGAACGTAGAAAGTAAAATTATAAAGAACAGCCTGCGTATCAATGCGACACCCTTATTTCAGCGTAGGGCCAAAACAGATTTGAACCGAAAATATTAATATACAATCCGTAAATTCAAACAGTAAAACCTTGAAGTACAAGTAAAATTTTACTTTCACGGGTGTCGATTTCACTGATGAAGTCATTACCTGTGTGTCTTTTTCATCATTAGATTTTAATTTTGTTGGGTGAGGGTAATATCGTTAAAAGTAATTTTGTTTGGTGCTTCCTATAAATTTGCGAAGAGGGTAATATCGCTAAAAGAATTGTTGCCGGGGAGGGCCGGACCGGGTTTGAACAGGTGACCTCTTACTAAGAGAGTAGTATCGTTATAACCATTGTTGCCGAGGAGGGCCCGACCGGGTTCGACCCGGTGACCTCTTGATCTGCAGTCAAATGCTCTACCACTGAGCTACAGGCCCAAGATGTTAGTAATGCCTTACATACTCCAACAAGTCAGGAATAGAGGAAAACAAACCACTGAAATGCTAATTAATTAGAATTGTACCGTATAGTTCATGTGTAGCTCGCTGATAAACACAAGGTCGAAGGTTTAAACGCTCCTACTACCGTTGTTCACTACAACACAGAGATTGACATTTGCACGACAGTAGACTGAGGATACCTGAATTTCACGGCGTTGTCTAGGGAGTCGGTAAATTGTTAAATTGGCCGAGACCTCAAACCTCTTAGTTTTTGTTTTTGTTTTTTTTTGATAATAAGAGTCCATGAATATTGTTATTTTTTAAATGATGAAAATGGATTTAGTGTTATTAAATTTTTTTGGCATCTATAATTTTGAAGTTATAATTTTGACTATCAAAATTATTCAAAAATTTCTATTATTTTCTAAACAAATTTGCAACCTCATTAAACTAAACAGAATTTTACCATATAAAATTTGCTTAACAACACATATTCTTAATAGTGATCAAACATGACTATATCAATTTTGGCATACTTTATGATCTCGCTTAACCATGTTGGAGGAACATAAATTTGGTGGACATTTACCTTTAATTCCTAATCCTTAATCTTAAGGATTTCCCTGGAAAAGGAAACTTGTGCAACAATTATATTAGTTTCATGTTTTAGGAAGTTTTTTTTAAGTGATAAATTAATATTGAGGGAGATACCATTAAATTTTCATATAAATTATAAATGTAGAGTGATAATTAATTTACTGGTTTGAATAGGGGGGAGATAGGGTCACTTTGAATATATTTTTAATATTAATGATGTTGGAGAATTGATGTTGGAGAATTAATCTCAACCACCGCGTTAAATACACTGACGAGCAACCATACCTGAGTGAATGTTTTGCAGGTTGAGGATTGTGTTTGCACGTTAAAAGACATGGAGTAAATAAAGTTTGACCAGAGTACATAATCCATTTGGCAAAAGATTAAATAATTGAAGTCAAATGAGAATTTAATGAAGGGCTCGAATAAATGTATTGTTAAACATTTATTCAGCAAGTGTCATTTACTTCATAAAGTCATGTTAGCCCATGCTGTGTATTAAATGTTGTTTGTCATGAATTAATATGTTAGATATATATGTTTTGAATTAACAAGCATAGTAGGGTCTCATGTAATGCCTAAGCAATCTGGTGAATGTAAATATCAGTAAAAACTCTTATTTTACTAATGAAGGAGCCTCAACCTCTATATGTGAATGTATTTCATGTTTTGAAGTTATAATATAAAGCTATGTATTTTATGTTTTGAAGTTATAATATAAAGTTTAATTAATGTCACCATGAGTAAAGTAAAATTGTTTCATGGTGAGTAAATTTTTAACAAATGATAAATTATGTCACCTTAAAGATATCATTAAGTGTAATGCTACATTATTTTACCCTAATTGTAATATAAAAATAATTTCCAACAATATCTCAAATATCTAATAGTGAAAGAGATTTTTTTAAATGTATGGATCCTTTCTCACTCTATGGTGGCAACCCAACTTTCATAATATATATATTTTTTAAACATAATATGTTATTAACTTATGAGATTCTCACAATATGGTGGTAACTGAACTTTTACATTTTTGACTTGATACCAATGATAGATTATTTCACCTCAAAGATATCATTTTGTGCAATGCTATATTAATTTTCCCTAATTGTAATAGAAAATTATTTGTCAATAATATCTTAAGATGATATATAGTAAAGATAATTATTTGAAGATATTTTTTTAATGTATCAATCCTCTCTTACATTCCCGTGGTAGCTAAACTTTCACGTATTACGTAGTACTTTAAGTTTAAATTATTTGCAATGTTGAATAGAAATCTTCAATTCTTTGTATTGAGTATATTATTGTTGTTATGATCTTGTTTCTTATTTTGTAATTAATACATATTCTTTCAAAATTTGTCTTTTTACATTAATATAATTGTTTATCAATAAAATTGAAGTATTTTAATATATCATTTCCCAAGTCACTTTTTCAATTCCTTGTAAGTAATTCTATATTTAATAAAATAATTCAAGTTATTTTATAAATGTGAAATCAAAGAAAATAATATTACCAAATATGCAAAAAGTAGTATTTACTTTTACCTAAATAGCCCACCTACTAACACACTCGTGCTTCACTTAAAATGAACTTAATATATATCTTTTCAAAATTTAATCATTTTGGACTTTTTTGAAATTTAAAGCAATAGAAGAATTTCTAGACATGTTGTTGAGATTAAGACATATTGTAAGGCTTCAAAGCAATGAAACTCTCTCCCAATATCAAATATAATTGAAAAATTTTATATTATCTTTTTTATCAATTATTACTTTTATTATATCACAACTTACATTACTTGAAAAACCATTCAAAAAAACCAAATTATTTTGCATATCATAATCTTAAATCAAATTCATATGTTTTATAAATTTAAAGAATTTAGAAAATATAATTGAAAACTTTTATATTATCTCTTTTATCAATTATTACTAGATTATTAGACCTACACTAGTTGAAAAACCATTCAAAAAGAGACAAGTTATTCTGAATATCATAATTTTAAATCAAATTTATATGTTTTATAAAATTTATAAAATTTAAATATTTTTAATATTCATTCAAAACTATGCTTTGACCTCAAAACTATTTAAAGTTTTTATAGAAATTTAAGAATTTGGATATTTTTAATATTCATTCGGAACTATGTTTTGACCTCAAAACTATTTGAAAAAATAGTTATACTATCCTAGAGCAACAATAAATTCTGGTCAATGTAATTTATAATGTTACCTACGATGTTTATTACACCTTATTTTTCTGAGTAGACCTTTTATATTTGACTCGAACAATAAAAATAAAAATGTGCATAAAAAGTATAATGTACAAAGCTACACCTATCATATTTGATGATGCATCCTTGCTCGCCCCTTAACGGAGAACGGTGACGGCTCGGATTAACCAACGGCCGGAGAATGCATGCCCTAATCCGAGGAGAGACAACAGATTGGGAAAGCTACAAATCGTGGGGGTGTGGCCTGCGTCTCGATCCATGAAATTTAATTATATAAATTTAAAGTTATGCCACGGGTTCCACGAAACACGAATTTTAGTATAACTTTTTGAAAGAACACGAAACAACCTAGATCGCTATTACATCAAAGAAGCAAAATCAGCGGTTAAAATAGCCGTTGCTTTTATGTATATTTTTAAGTTAACAAGACATATTGTTTGAAAAAGCGTATTCTAATTTTCTTCAAAATGTTAGATTGCTTTATGTTTCAAAGTTTTTTATTATATTATTATTATTTTTTTTGGTAAGTATGAAGGGTTTTTGTAGTGTATTATATTAGATATTATTTTTGGGATTCAAGTGTTTTAAGTAAGTCATTTATGTATGACCATTTCCATGAGTGATAGTAGTAAGTGAATAATTTCTCATAAATTTTGAATAGTCCACTTAGCACTCGTTGCATCCTAGTGCATCGGGCTTGCACCAGGTAACTAGGACTTCCAAAGAAGTCACCCATCCCAAAAGAGTTTTTCCCCACAATCAAGCCCATTTAGCTTGCTACCCATTTACAATAAATTTAATTAATAAATTAATAAAAAATTAAATATTATTAATTTAAAAAAATAATATTTTATTAATATACATTTATTTTTATTTTTATAAATAAAAATTTAATTATAAAAATAAGTTGAAAATAATGGTTAACGTCCACTGAGACCAATATTTGGTCTATCCTACCTAAAGAAAAGAGTTATTTAATTTGATTTAAGATTTTATTCCTATGCTCAAAAAGCTTGGAGAGAAGCCTACTGAGCTCACTATAATTTTGACATCTTAAAAGGCTAAGAAGGTCAGTATTGCAACAAAGATTATGAAATTGAGCTCTAATGTGGTTGTACGCGGGGCACTCTAAGGGAAGTGATTTTCATCCTAGATGTTCATATTCTCATTGAGATGGCAGATCCTTTCCATCCATGGTGTTTTAGGAACTGTCCAACGACCTGTTTCACTATGGAGCTCATGACAGTTCGTTCTAATCTTGGCTATATTAATTTTCTTCTTTGAGCTAGTTAAAACAGAGAGATACTTTTGATCTTCTAAGGTGGGGTTGATGACCTCCTTATAACACCTTAATTTTCTCTTACCTCCTAGATCTTTCTCACACCACATTTTTTCTTTGAACTTAGAAGTAACAATTTTTATAATGTTATTGATGTTTTGCAATGCAACATTATCGTCGATCTCCCAATGGTTTAACCAGGCCTTGGTGTCTTTATACCAACCTCATTTAAGCCTTAGGTGGTTTTAGCTGGAATTTAAAGCTAGCTTAGGAAGTCTATGGTCTCCTATGTTATTGAGCTTGTGCTTGTGCTTGTACAACAGAAGCCTAGTCATAGCTAGGCTCTGGATAGGGGAAAGACCCACTTCTATAAGGAGAATAGGATAGGGTGTATTGATTTTAATTTTAAGGTTATACGCTTCTGGATTTGCTCAATCTTTCTCCAAGATTCTCTAGAGATGCTGCAACCCCAAACCTCACATCCATATAAGATAACATGAGCGATTAAAGTTTCAAAGAGAAACTTCTTTCTATCCCACATTATTAGGTTTGCAATTTTACAATTATTTTCAAGACCAAAATAAACTTTCCACCCCATTAATCTTTTTCTGAACAGTGTAGTTCCAAAATAAATAATAAAAAACATAGTTTTAATTTTCAAATGATTTATTTATTTTAATATTTTATTTTTACAAGTATTAATTTTTTCATTAAAAAATTAAATAATCCAATGGAAAAATAAATTTAAACTCTATTTATTATTAGAAAATATCACAAAATAAAAATAAAATAAAATTTAATTTTAAAACCAAACCGATGGTGAGCACCTGAACTTATTGAAGGCAAGCACTTGAACTGTATTAAATTTCTCCTCGTGTCGCAGACTTGGGGTTTGATTCCTATCAAAAATCATTTTAAAAGTTTTTTTGAATTGAGGTCTTCATTCGGACCGTTGTAAGTTCAATAAATTTAATAAAAATTGGATAAAGACTTAATTAGGGTTTGATATAAAATGATATTTTATAACATAATATTAAAATGATAATATTTGATGCACTTTATAAAGAAAGTTGTTTGCGTTTGAAAATTATAATAAATTTAATAAAAATTGGATAATTACTTAATTAGGGTTCGATATTATAAAATGATATTTTATATCATAATATTAAAATGATAATATTTGATGCACTTTTACCATTATGAGATAAAGAAAATTGTTTGGGTTTGAAAATTATAATAAATTACACCATTATGACATAAAGAAAATTGTTTTGTTATAATAAATTACAAGGCTGTATGCTTTAATGTATATGCGCTTTAACATTACAAGGTTGTATGCTTTAAGGTAGGTTGTTGATATTGTTGATGGTCATACATTACCCCCTAGGACTTGCAAGTTGCCGGGAGGGCTTACATCAACTTTCAAGTCGGGGGCGGTTCGGGTAGATTATTAAATAATTCTGATCAGTTTAAGTTCTCTATGCTGAAAATATCATTAAATCCTGTAGTCTAGCACTTGCACTGTGGATTTAATGATATTTTCTGCATATTGCTAAAAAAAATTAAAAATGAGTCAGATTTATTGAAATGGGCTCTGAAACCTTGTACTTTTAGGATTCAGTGGACAGGCTTTCTCCCATTGAAGAATTCCTTCCTAACTTCAATTCTTTGAGAAGGTATGAGTTTAATGATGTGGAGGATGAATTGATTGATCTGCTGATATTATTGCTAATTGTCAAAGACGCCGTGATATGAGAAACCCAAACCATGTAACTTCCTATCCCACCAAGTTTTGGTGCTGCGGAGGATCGATCCCTCGCCATCTTCGGTCAAGAAAATAAACGGAAGCCCAAGATCCCTGGCCATCAGCTTTGATCAAGAAAATGTCTCGACAAAAAATGTAGAAATTTCTTGCAAGCTCCAGCACCGTGGAATTAACAATGGCTTAGGCGTATGTACCTTCCCATCCCGCCAAGTTTTGGTGCTGTGGAGGATCGATCCCTCACCATCTCTGGTCAAGAAAATGAATGGAAGCGAAAGATAGCTGGCCATCTCTGATAAAGAAAATGTCTAGAAAAAGAAAGTAGAAATCTCGAAAGTGCAGCTGCTATAGATTAACAAATTTGTGAAAAAGAAGACAACACTAAATTATTCAGAGCGTTGTTTCCCATCGAGCCAAGTTTTGGTGCTGCGGAGCATCTATCCCTCGCCATCTCCGGTTAAGAAAATGAATGGAAGCGCCCGGTCATCTCTGATCAAGAAAATGTCTCCACAAAGAAAGAAGAAATCTCGAAAGTGCAGCTGCTATAGATTAACAGAATTGTCGAGAAGAAGACAACATTAAATTGGACGGCTCTGAAAGATCAAAATTCTGAGCGTTTGTAAGGTTTAATTAATTTAATAAGAACTTGATAAACACTTAATTATAGTTTGATATAAGTTTAAAAGTTTGTTATAATACGGGCATACCCAGAACACCAAAATGAGAATGGAATTAGTTTCCATATGCCTGTCCTAAATTGGAATTTGAAAGATATGGTAATTAAAATGGTAAACTCCCGCTCATATTTCTTCCCCTAAAAACCTGAGTTAGCTTCGCTATGCGTAAGATCAGGATCTTACTACGACTGCTCAGATCTTGCCCGGTACTGCAGAACCTTGAATTCTAAGCAGCAATGGCTCTCAATACGCCCGAAGTGTAAGGTAAACCAGGCGAAGGTAAGGTTGAGCTTCGCTGTAATCACACAAGTGAATGGAAGAATCTTCAATCTTTATTGCAATTTATCCAATGGATTAAGATAATTTAAATAATAATACTTCTAGAAGTCACTAAATAATTTTTTGTTTTATTTTTAATGATAATTGTGTATTTCTTCCGATTAAATTTTGTAATTTTTTCCTGGGGCAAAAACTTGATTATTATAATATGTTGGTAAATATATAAGGGGTAGTCTAATTAGTTTGTATTTTTGTCCCGGAAATTATGGAAATTTAGGTAATATTTTAGTAGTATCTGACACAGTTTTTTGTAAATCCAAGTTATAGCTATCAAACTTCAAGATTTTGGATACCTTCGAGATTTTTGATGGTGCTGAATCTATTTCCACCATCAAAAACATGATTCAAACAACTCCTATATACTTAATTTTTTTTCTCTTGAGAAATTCCTCAGCCTCCATAGACAACTCCTATGTATAGAAAGATATCTCTTAAAATTGCTTTTTAAATTTAAAAATTATAAAATAAAAATAATGACTTAATTAAAAAAAATTCTTGTCATCTTTGATTTTTAGTCCTCAAGGCATCACTTAGATTTGAATAGTCTCCACTAGTTCATTGTCTGAGTTTTGTAGTAGAACCCTTTCGTAGCAAATCCATCAACAAGGATATTAAATGTTAGCTTTGTCCCTTCTCAAATTTACTTCTTTGGAATACCCATGAATAATAGTATTGAAAGCAACACTATTGTGAACCAATTCCACAACCACCATTTTCTTCAAATATTTGCATCCAGTCTTCCTAATCTATAGAATCATTTTAGTACATATCAATCAATGAGTTGTATGTAATTGAAACAGGTACAATCCTTCTATGCATCATCTTCTCATGTAACCTTAACTCTTCCTACATAAATCTTATTTTGCAATGCCCATCTATAAGAGACTTATATGTAAACTTTTGAAATTTTAACTATCATGAATGGACTTGGCAGTCAAATCATTTTTTCCATTGACCCTTAGTGCATCAATAAATGGGTTCACACAACATGTCCTCCACAACATATACTTGTATTGTTTTTGGATAAAATCGTGTCCTTGCATTTTTAAGCTCCCAACTCCTGAATCTTTGGAAACCAATGGTAATGCCTTCGGAGAATTTCATTTTATTTCCTGTGAGATAGAAAAAATACACATTACTCACAAAACGCATGACCTCTGAGTCACATCTATTGGCTTTTCATTCCTTCAAGGATCACTAATGGGTTTTCTCTCCCCTAAGGTGTCATTGTTCTAATATAGACACTTACTCTATTCTTCTCTGTTTCCTCAAGAAGCTCTCCTTGAGCTCATGATGACTTCAATTTTTCATTGAAGTCACATACTTCTCTTTCTTACTTTTCCAAAATTATGCATAGGGGCTTCAGTGGAGGAGCAATACCATACCACGTGCATTCATATCGGGGGATATATATTAAGGGAAAAATGGCATAATATATTGGGGGATATTTAGGGGGAAAGGGTTTATATATTGACATGTACAGAAAGTGGAGCTCAAAGTTAGTGAAAATATATAAAGGGGTATAAAAAATGTTAATGAAAAAATGTGCACTTTTTGACATCCAAGGGTGCGTTGGTCCTAGGGCGTTGTATATTTACCCTAGGAGCCCCAAAACCCTAAAAATTTTGCATGAAACTGAAAAAGAATGCAACCAATGGAAAGAGGAAGGTCAGGTCTCCTACCTGGTTCGGACAACACGAGAAATGGTCCACAAAATCTATCGCAATCAACTGCTGAAGTTCGAGGGAAAAACTGGCTCAGAGCACTAAAAATTGAATGTTAAAATGTGAAATGGTAAAAATGACTTGGTAAATTCTTATTTAAATAGTCTCTTTTATTATTTTATGCAAATTTAATGAATCAAATATAGTTTTTACCCATTTTCACTATTAAAACATGTATTTTTAATCTGTTTGGTGGTTTTTTAAGCAGGTTTGTAGCTGATATAGTGAATTCAACATGCATGATCTTAATATTTAGTGAAAGTAGGGGATATATTAATTTTTGGAAGATGTATTGGGTTCATATCAGTAGGGGGTTAAATAATGTGATTTTGAGAGGTATTTTCCAATATGTATTCAAATTAAGGGTATTGCTTAATATGCCATGAACGCATGTGATATGTTAGAGTTTCATTGATTGAAGCACCCATGAAATTTTGTGGGTTGTCTTCTACTCGACGCATTTCCTTATTCTTTTCTATATAATCTACATTGATCGTTCTCCTCCATTTGTCTAGTTTGTGTCAAAGAACTAGGAAAATTGAAATATTTTGCCATGTGGCCAAGTTTATCACATATATAGAACCTTATGTGACTTAGAAAGGGAGGAAGAAACTTATGTCTTCTTGTATTGTAATTCTCATATGACTTTCCTAATGCACTCATACTCTTCTTTACATAGTGTTTGCAATCAAATGCCTAATGGCCAAAAGCATTGCATGAATAACAATATCTATAGAGAGAATTTGTGTGCTTGGTGGCTAATGATATTCTTGTAGGGAGAGGTTTACTTTGATTGTTTGCTTGAGGGAAATTCCTTGTATGCTACATCTTCAGGTGATAGACCTTGATTTTATTTTTCCTACAAGCAATTGGTACATGCTCGAGGTTATGGCAAGAGAAGTACTTGAAATATTTGAAAGGAGAAAAGGATGTCCTTGATGATAATATTTTTCATCGCTTATTCCTTAGTTGTTGGTTTTGTTACATGTCTTTTCTTGCTTCTAAGCTAATCACGATCCTTCCATCTTCTACTATAGGTGTTTTTGGTGATGCTCTATTATCTTTAGTGGCTACCTATGAGATACTTCTCATTTCTCACTTATTCCTTATGGAGATGACCTCCTCTTCAAACTTGTCATATCTTATACTCTTTTTGTCTGGCTCATTTCATGCTGAAATGACTTCAACTTCTAATCTTTCACATTGTTCCTCTCCTTCCTTCAGTGGACTTCTCATCACCTCTTCAATTCATCTTGCTTTTTCTAACTATGGCCTTAGGCTAATGCTTTCTTCCTTGAACTCATGTTTTTCCCATCACATATCTCCAACAATTTCTTTTGATTTTTATTTTCACTTGTAAACATTTTATTTCAACCTAGAGGCTAAGTCAAGCTTATCTTGGTTTTCGTCTAACCTCTATTTCTAACAATCAGATACTTTCACACTAGCATAACATTTCTCATTTCACTGAACCGTTTCTTTCTTAGAGGTTTTTTTCTTCTTTTTCTTTCTCTTATATTTTTCTTCACTACTATTACTAGTATCTCCTTCAAACAAGACCTGCAACCTATTCCAAATTTCTTTTGTAGATCTGAGATATGTTACCAACTCAGGATCCAGATTGTGAAGATTATTGTAAATTGCACATTTAGCTCGAGCATTCAACTATCGCTCTTGCTTTGAGGGAGGAATATTTACTATATCCATCACATACTAATGTCCATACATTAGGTCCATAAGCTATCAATTTAGCTTTTAGTTTCTCTTTCCATTCCACAAAGTTTGTAATACTAAGCATGTGTATACTTTGATAATCCATGATTACCTCAATCCCTCAATGTCTCCTAAGAGGAATTATTTGGAATTCGTCCTATGCCCCATTAACCTTCCCATCCTTAACCAATGTATTTTTTACAATAGTAACACTAGAGCCAATCAATAAAGAGAATATTAAAATATATTTTTAAAGAAAAAATGTAATATTCACTTTTACTTGAATAACCAAATTACCAACACCCCTTGCTTCACCTAAAATGAACATAATCTGACACTTTGAAAATTTACTCTTTCAAAACCTTCTGATAATTTGAAGAGATAAAGAAAAGTTGGTTGCTTCTTCAAAGGACATGTTGTCCAACTTCAAAGCAATAAAAATCTCTTCGAATGTTATGGAAGATGTTAATAAAAATCTCTTTGAATGTTATGGAAGATGTTAAAGGTCAACATTGTTTTGCCAGACTAATGTTGAAGTTTTGGATATTTCCATACACTTCAGCACTTTTGCTAAATTTTAGCACTTATTATTCCTACCACGCCATAGCTTTGTCACTATCTGAAAAACAATTCAAAAGAAACACATAATTATGAAAATCATGGCTTTCGATCAAATACCTATGCTTTTATAGACATTAAAGAATATGGGTATTTTTAGTATTCTTTTAGAATGATGCAATTAAGTCGAAATCATTGGAAAAAACGTCATATGATCCTAAAGCAGCCATGAATTCTGGTCAATATTATTTGTAATTCCTGATCAGTTCTGGATGAAATGATCCAAATCCAAGCAACCAAGTAATACCATGTGAGATATGACCATACCCACGGGTATTTCCTCAAAGGAAAACACTAGTGTTGAACAAAATTTCATTAGTGTCCTTTCTATTAGTGAAAAGTAACATTTTTATATTAGAGTTCATTGTGTAGGTCCTAACAGTATATTTGGACATAGATTATTCATCGAAATTTCCGCAAATTTATAAGAAATGAAGCAATGGACTTGAAAAAACGTAAGTTGCTATACACATTATGGGTTTTTGGAAATTCCTTAAAATTATTCGAGAAAACATAAATTTTGATCAAAACCATTAGTAAAATATGCTGACGCTCGAGATTAGTAAGTTAAGATTATGCTCATTTTGCAGAGTCATTACAAACTATGAAATGGAATCGAAAAGTATTGAGAAAATTAACTCAAACATGAAATTAGTCTGGTATTAAAATGAGGACGAACGATAGGAACTTAGGGTGCAACCATGGATGAGAGAGCTCATCATTTTACACCACATTCCAACAATCAAACTGCCCTAAGGGTTTTTTAGGGTGTTGAATCCATATATACAGTCAAAAAACAAGTTTAAATAAACTTTAAATAACACAAATCAAGATTTCACCCCATACATTTTCGCGGGATTCCAACACTGAAAAGTCCAAAAAATCACACTAAAGACAACTTCCATAAAAAAATAGCCTTCTTATTAATACGACACCCTTATTTCAGTGGAGGGCCAAAACATGTTTAAATCGAAAATATAAATGTAAAATGCTTTAATTGAAACAATGAAGGCTAAAACCTTGAAGTAGAAGTAAAATTTTATTTCAGCAGTGACATATTCTGGTTTGAATGAATCATTTTTTATGTTCAGAAAATGCTCTACCACTAGAGGTACACGCCCGACGGTAATAAAGGGGACTTATTTTTCTCATGTTTCTTTTTCACTAATGAAATGAAATTATAATTTTTCTTCGATGCTTCATATAAAATTGTTAAGGTGGACTTAGTTTGCCTATGTCTATTTTTCACTGATGAAGTCATTAAATTTGATTTTTCTTCAGTGCTTCCTATAAATTTGGTAAGAAGTGTTAAAAATATAAGACGAAACTTATATACTGAAACTAGCAGCTCACAGGTGAGCAAGCTACACCTGGAGACTGCCCAAGCAGAGAACGCTCTACTAATTAATCATTGGAATCAGAATATATAAATTTACATCATAATAGGGAGAATTGGAACTAACACCTAGAAAATAGGAGCTAATATTAATCTCTGACACACACATAACTGTGAAACAAACTCTCTCCAATAACACATATTCTCCATTAATTTCAACACCCCCCCTTAATGGAGAAAGGGTTCACTTGCACTCCTAACATCTCTCTAAATAATTCAAATTTAATTCGTCCAAGGGGCGTGGCGAAAAAATAGTTAGCGATGTTTAACAATAGTCACACATTGTGAGTCATAATCTAACCATGGCCAATATCATCAACTGTGATCATTTTGGTTTACTATGATTGACCATAGTTACCTATGGTTACCATGGTAAACCATTTTCAACCATAGTTGACTGTATTTTTCATGGTTGAGCTTCGACAACCATGCTTAGTCATATTCAACCATATGCAACCATAGGTCAATCATGGTCAATCATAGTCATATTTGGTTAAACATAGTCACCATAATCAATTTTTAAAAACCATGGTCAACACATTGTTTATTAATTCCTAGTTTTTATTAATTCCTTGCATTTTTAATTCGTAGAGTTTATTAATTTCTTTTTTTTTTAATATTTATCCCCTGGGTAGAATATTATTCATACGGTTTAAAATATTAATTGTAGGGTTTAATATAAATCCCTAAAGTTAATAATCATGGAGAACAATGGTCAATGGTGGTCCAATGTCACATTGTGAAATATTGTCTCAATATGAAAATAAACCATGGTCAACCATGGTCCAACATCACATTGTGACAACGATTGTGTTAATAGGAAAATCAAGCATGCTAAACCACGATTCACAATTTTTATTTTAGGCTTTATAATATTTATAGTTGGGTATATACCTTGGGTTTATAATATTTATCCCTTGGGTTTAATATTATTCCCTCGGGTTTATAATCCCTTGGGTTTTTAATATTAATCCCATTGGTTTATAATATCAACTCCTTGGGTTTTTAAATATAAAGGTTCTTACCCCTAGGGTTTAATATTATTCATAGGGTTTATAATATTAATCCTTATGTCTACTATTAATTGCCTTGGTTTATAATCATGGTCAACCATGATAATTCAAGGGTTTACAATATTTATCTTAGGGTTTATATCCCTTGGGTTTATTAATCTAATAGTTCTTATTCGTAGGGTTTAATATTATTCATAGGGTTCATAATATTAATCATTAGGTCTAATATAAATCTCCTTGGTTTATAATCATGTTCAACCATGATCAACCATGATGCAACGTCACATTGTGAAAAAGATTGTATCAATATTAAAATCAACCATGATCAACCATGATAATTCTAGGGTTTAGAAAATTTATATTATGGTTTATATACATTGGTTTTATAATATTAATCACTTGGGTGTAATATTATCCCCTTGGGTTTTTAATATTAATCTATTGTAATTATTATTCCCATGGGTTTATAATATCAATCCATTGGGTTTATTAATCTAAGGCTTAATATTCCTAATGTGTAATATTATTCCAAACAATGTATAACTTTGTTTGAAAGTCTACACTCCTCAACTTTGGTCAAATATAATTGCATATTATTACCAATTAATATTAATAGTTCAACAGAGTCAACCACATTTGATAAACATAGTCAAACCTTAATTGAAAATGTTTAAATAGTTGACCATGAACAAACTTGGTCAACCCTATGTTAACCATATTTAGCAATATTCAATGTGATGACATAGTAAAACATAGTCAACCTTTCAAAGGTCAACATGAACAACCATAGTCAACCATGTTCCACTCTAGTCAAAAAATGATTAACCATAGTGAAAAAATAGTTAGCAATGTTTAACAATAGTCACACATTGTCAGCCATTTTCTAACCATGGTTAACTATCATCAACTGTGATCATTGTGGTTTATTATGAATGACCATAGTTATCTTTGGTTACTATGGTTAACGATTGTCAACCATGGTTGACTGTATTTAGCATGGTTGAGCTTCGTTTACCATGGTCACTCATGTTCAACCATAAGCAACATAGGTCAATGATGGTCAATCATAGTCATATCTTGTTAACCATAGTCACCATAATGAATGTTTAACAATACTGGTTATCCCATTGATCAGGAGATCATGTTTTTTTCTCAAAATTGAAAGTGCTCGAAACTATATCGAACCTGAGTGACCAGATAGGTCTCATCATTGCGATTCTAGTGCCGTGAATGGTTCGAAAAAATGTTGTCGTATGAGGAAGATATCGTGTTTTGTTTTTTTTCCCAAACAACTAAATTTTTTGTGATAGGAGTGACTAGGATGCCCAGTCAGCATGTAGGTACAGTCAACAGGTGGCATATACTGGAATATTTCCTTTTCTCAAATCCAATCAGATATTGACACATGATTGTTTCTAGACCGTTGGATGGAGATGTACATGTTTATTTGGCATCGTTGGATGGGTGACATGTGGCAATCCCGAAGGCTGCCACGTGTCCCAACAGGTTATTATAAAATTTATGTGAGGTCTGGGGGGTTCGACCCCGCGACCTTTAGTATGCCAGCAAAGACCTCCACCGTCTCCACTATACAATGTTACTTAACCTATAAGTCTGTCGCGTCAGTTTAAATTGTAATGTTTCCATAGTTTTTTTTTTTTTTTTTTGGGGGGGGGAAGGGACCGCCAGTGGTCCCAACCCGGTAGCGGCCCCATTGTATGTGGTCACATGACACTTAAATTGCAGCATCAAATCTCCAACCATCGGCTAATCAAACCACCATTTCGGCTGCTTCAGGGTCGTGGTCACATGTCACACCATGACATAAAAAATTTAATGTGATGGTTGTCTTATATCGTAACCTCCGGCGGAAGAAAACACGATCACATACGCAATTTTCATGGTAATGAACGCCACCGTTTTTAGAACCTTGATGACTCTAGTTCTGCTCCATTGTTATGCAGTGTTTTAAAACTATAACCGTGGGGTTTAAAGTGGGGGGTCGGCTTGTGACCACCAGGACCTAACCACTAGAATTTAATACAAACGATTTATTCTGGCAGAGTCTTTAGCACCAGCTAAACATTTGGGATTGTTTCCAAATTAACTGCAGTTCTCCACAATTAGTGGAGGATTTTAAGCTAAGATTGGGGGGGGGGGAGAAGGGACCGCCAGTGGTCCCAACCCGCTAGCGGCCCCATTGTATGTGGTCACATGACACTTAAATTGCAGCATCAAATCTCCAACCATCGGCTAATCAAACCACCATTTCGGCGGCTTCAGGGTCGTGGTCACATGTCACACCATGACATAAAAAATTTAATGTGATGGTTGTCTTATATCGTAACCTCCGGCGGAAGAAAACACGATCACATACGCAGTTTTCATGGTAATGAACGCCACAGTTTTTAGAACCTTGATGACTCTAGTTCTGCTCCATTCTTATGCGGTGTTTTGAAACTATAACCGTGGGGTTTAAGGTGGGGGGTCGGCTTGTGACCACCAGGACCTAACCACTAGACTTTAATAAAAATGATTTATTCTGGCAGAGTCTTTAGCACCAGCTAAACATTTGGGATTGTTTCCAAATTAACTGCAGTTAACTATAGTTCTCCACAATTAGTGGAGGATTTTAAGCTGAGATTGGGAAAAGGCTTTGGGAGGTCAATTTTCGACGAATTTGGGTGAAACAAGAGTCTACCTTGACTAATTGGAGCATTCTGGAGCCACTGGTGCAAAGAAAACAACCATTAGAGGCTTATAAACACATGTATTTTGGAGTTTGAGCATAATGAAAGAGAGGGACATGCAATTGGGAGATGGACCAGCAGATGTAACCCAGGAGGGGTGAACTGGTTCATCATGCCTATTGTGTAAAAATTATGTGTGATGTTATTTCCTTGTTATACACTATTGTAAAATGTTATTTCGACTTATTTACATGCTTAAAACTCACAAATTCATCTATGTTTCATGGTTAAAAAGCTCATTCCTTAAGCAAACATTTGGAGACAAATTGTACATGTTTTTACTACTGAAAGGAAACTTAGCACAACAAAATAATACACTCCTTTCAGATCAGGTTGGTATCAGAGCTAGAGTTTAATCTCTGGTGTTTTTGTGTGCAAATATTTGTTTAACTGTTCGCAAGTGTTCACATGCTTACTAGGCTCAAGCTTAAGAGAGGAGAAGGCAAATTGGTGGAAGTAAGAGGTTCTCAAAGTGAGCCACAAAAAAGGAGGGAAATATTTCCACATTCTCCACCACCTAGTTCACCTCCAAAAGAATCAAAAGAAGCATTAAGCATGCCTCTAGAGGAATAAGAAATACATGAAGAGCTGGATCCCAAAGAAGAGGAAAAAGTGTTTAGGAAAGCATTCCTTGACATGAATAGGATGGTGAGAGTCATTTATCAATAAAGGAATGAAAGATTAGAAGGAGAAGGATCCAAACTTCACAAGGAAGGCCAGGGATCATCAGGAGGTCAAAAAGATGAAGATAAATCAAAGAAGGGTAATGGAGGAAATGGAGATAGTGGAAAGTCACCATCATCACCCTCATCTTCATCCTCATCATCCTCTACTTCATCTTCAGTAAATCAGCCATACAAGTCAAAGAACACTAGTAAAAGTCCTTTTCTAAAACTTGATGTTAAGTTTGAATTGCCAATGTTTAATGGTGAAGTCAAGGTAGAAAATCTTGATAATTGGATTAGGCAATTGGAGGTATATTTGAGAATTTAGAACCTTCATGATGATGATACCAAAATCCAACTAGCTTCATTGAGAATGGAAGGTGCAACACTTGTTTGGTGGGAAGCCAAGACAAAGGAGGAGATCAAAAAGCATGGTAAGATTATCCTATCATGGACTGATTTCATTACTGCAATAAAACAAAATTTTTATCCATTAGCTGACATGCAGAAAGCCATAATGAGTTGGAAAAATTTTAGACAATTGAATGGATAGAATGTGCAAGAATACACCCAAGAATTTAAGAGAAGAGCTCCTTTATTAGGGGTAGATTTGAAGAGCCAAGATTCTTTGCTCAAGTACATCAGAGGCTTACATAGCTACCTAAAACATATTGTTCTCATGTTTAACCCTACAAGTCTAGATGAAGTTTGTGTTCATACCACACATCTAGAAGCTAGAGGGAAAAACATTACTGATGAGAGTAGGAAGAAACCTTTTAATGGGAAAAACAAAGAGAAGACCTCAAAAGGTAAGAGAAAAAATAATGCATCTATCAACAAAGAGGGAGAAAAGGTGGGTTGTAAACATTGTTCAAGAGAAGGCCATGAAGAAAAAAATTGTTGGAAATTACATCTTGAAAAGAGACCCAAGTATAGCAATAACAAAGGGAAGCAGAAAATTGAAGCTACAACTCAACATGACTTAGGAGAGGTTTCAGGTGATGAATCTAAAATTACAGCCATGGGATTGAAGAACATGAAGGGGAAAGAAATTGAAACAAAGCCCAGTACTAGTACATCAAACTGTCACATACAAGCTCCAAATGAAGAAGAGAGAATTGAAATGTTTCATGTGAGGGTCATATCCAAGCATACCAAGATTGACACACTATTCTATAGTGGGTCACAAGAAAAATTAATCTCTAAATACTTGGTCAAGAAAATTAATCTTGAGACCATTCCACATCTAAAACCATATCCACTTGGTTGGATTTGTAAGGATGCAAATTTATAGGTTTCAAAGAAGTGCATATTGTGCTTTGCAATAACTGCACATTTTTTTGACACAATTGAATTATATGTGGTTCCGCTTGATATTACAAGTATTTTGTTGGGAAGTCCTTACTTATATGACAGGAAATCGATCTTCCATTGCCATGAGAACAAATACCATTTATTCAAAGATGGCAAGGAGTTCATTGTTAGAGCACATCACAAGAAGACAAATATTGAAATGGTAAATGGCGGACAGGTAAAGAGGCTGGTGAATTCAAGTAAGAATTTTTTTCTTCTAATGATTAAGCCTAAAGTTGATGTTAATCATGAATCATTTGAGGATTGTGATCCTAAGTTGAAATAATATTTATATGATGTAGTTGATGCACATCATGAGATGTTTCAAGAGCCAGCAGGATTGCCTCCAAAAAGGGAGATTCAACATGAGATTCAGTTGCAACAAGATTGTCCTCTTCCAAACATCGACATGTATCACATGTCGATAATGGAGAATGCTTAAATAAAGATGCAAATCAAGGACATGTTGGACAAGGGACTCATAAGGCCAAGAACTTCACCTTGAGATTCACCCATAGTCTTGATTCCGAAGAAAGATGGGACTTGGCGCATGTGTGTAGACTTCAGAGCTTTGAACAAGATAATGGTAAAAAATTGATACCCACTCCCAAGGATAGATGATTTGCTTGATCAGTTGAAAGAAGAAAGTTTTTTCACTAAGTTAGATTTACAAAGTGGATATCATCAAGTAAGAATTATAGAAAGTGATATATGGAAGACTGTATTCAAAACCAAACAAGGAATCTTTGAGTGGTTGGTTATGCCGTTTGGTTTATGTAATGCACCGGCGACTTTCATGCGTGTTATGGATAATGTTTTGTGTCCATTTCTTGATGAATTTTTTATTGTGTATTTAGATGATATACTCATTTTCAGAAAAACAAGAGAAGAGCATGTCTTGCATGTGGAAAGAGTGCTTGATGTTTTGAAGAAAGAGCAATTATTTCTTAAGATGTCAAAGTGTGAATTTGGAAAGACTTCTCTAGTTTATTTGGGACACATTGTAGGAGGAGGCGAGTTGAGAATTGATCCTTATAAAGTGGAAGCCATTGTGAATTGGCCCACTCCCAAAACAGTAACCGAGGTAAGAAGTTTCTTAGGCACAACTCAGTATTGGAGAAAGTTTATTGCTAAATTTTTTGCCATAGCAGCGCCTATGCAAGAAGTGACAAGTGTGAAGAAAGGATTCCAATGGAGAGGCAAACAACAGCAAGATTTTGAAGCTTTAAAAGACAATATAAGTTTAGCTCCAGTCCTTCCATTACCAAAATTGAGATAGCCATTTGAGATACAAACCAATGCTAGTGATTATGCCATGGGTGTAGTACTTTTGCAGAATGGCAAACCTATCGCTTTTCATTCTGAAACATTCAATGTAACTGATTATTATACATATGACAAAGAGATGTATGCACTGGTACAAAGCATGAAAAAGTGGAAACAATACTCGATGGGTAAAGAGACGATTATACATACCGATCACCATCCATTACAGTACTTATAGTCACAAACGAAATTGCAGAAATCACTACATTTCAGGTGGATGTGATTTCTTCAACAGTTTCACTTGGTTATAAGGTACAAGAAAGGTATTTTCAATAAATTTTCTGATATGATTTCAAGGCTAATTATAAGTGCTTCTACTTTACTTAAAAATGATTCTATTGTACAGGAGAGTTACATAGAACAATATGCATCTGATGTTGATTTTCAAGATGTGTATGCTAGTTTGAGTGAAGGGAATCAAGTTGAGGAAAATTATTATCACATGCATAAAAATTTGTTGTTTCATTTGGGCAAGCTATGTATACCACAAGGAGAGAGACTTAGTGTCATGAGAGAGGCTCATTCGTCTCTTATTGTTGGACACTTTGGGGTAAGAAAAATAGTGGCGCATCTACAGAGGTATTGCTATTCGCCTTGCATGATAGATAGTGTGTCACGCTTTATAAGAGGTTGTTCTATGTGTGCAACAAGCAAGCTTAGCAATAGGAAGCTTTGGTTGTACACGCCACTACCAGTACCATCAAGGCCATGGGAGAGTGTCTCCCTGGACTTTGTTGGAGGCCTACCTATGTCAAGAAAATGACATGATTATATTTATGTAGTTGTGGATAGATTCATTAAAATGTGTATACTTATGCCATGTAAGAAAACCGTTACTGTTGAACAAACTACTGAACTTTATTTTCAACATGTATGGGTTCATTATGAATTGCCAACTTCTATTTTTAGTGACAGGGATTCTAGGTTCGTTGGGAATTTTTGGTCCAACCTTTGGAATATGATGGACACAAAGTTGAAAAAGAGTATTGTTTTTCATCCGCAAACTGATGGCAAAACCGAGGTGGTGAAAAGAACTGTTGTTCATCTATTGAGAGGATATTGCAGCAAACATCCCAAGTTGTGGGATGAACAACTGCATTACATTTAGCACGTTTACAACCGGGCAAAGCACTCTTCTAAAAATACTTCACCTTTTGAAGCCTGCTTTGGGTATTTTCTGAAATCGCCATTAGACTTCATCTTTGAGAAGTATGCTGTAATTGATGGAAATAGTGATATTGACAAGGCTAGAAAGTTCATTAAGCAAATTCAGATTATTCATCAACAATTTCAATAACAGCTTGAGAAGAGTCAAACAAGATACAAGGAGAGTCCTGAAAAAAATAGAGTTGATCAGAAGTTTCAAGAAGGAGATGAAGTATGGTTGCACATAAGCAAAGAAAGGATGCAAGGACAAGGTAAAAATCTCAAGCCCATTTGCTATGGTCCATTCAAGATCATCGAAAAAGTTGGTAATAATGCATTTCAACTTGACTTGCCTTCATATATGAAAATGTATTCCATTGTCAATGTGGAAAATTTATGTTTGTATGAGCCTCCTTTAATTGATGATCAAGGGAGTGATGTTCAACTGCCATCTATAGAATATTTCTCGCTAGAATTTCTGGATGATCTTAAGGAGGATACCATTCTTGACAAGAGGACACATACTTTTAAGAGGGGAAGTGTCGATTATCTTAGAATTGGGCTCAAGGGTAGCAAACCAAGTAAGGCAAGGTGGATGGAAGTTGAAAGTGTGAGGGAGTTGTACCCTCATCTTCTGAACATGTAATTAAGGTCTTTTGGGGTACAAAAGCTTCCCAATGGGGAGGTGTGATAAGGAGATCATGTGTTTTTCTTAAAATTGAAACTGCTCAAAATTGTACCAAACTTGATCAATAGGATAGGTCTCATCATTGCGATTTTGTAATCGCGAATGGTTCGAAAAACCGATATCATATGAGGAAGATATCGTGTTTTGTTTGTTTTCCCAAACAGCTAAATTTTTTGTGACAGGAGTGATTGAGATGCCCAATCAACATGAAGGTACAGTCAGCAGGTGGCATATACTGGGAATATTCCCTTTTCTCAAATCCAATCAGATATTGACATGTGGCTGTTTCTGGACTGTTGCATGGAGATGTACATGTTTATTTGGCACCATTGGATGGGTGAGACGTGGCAAGCCCGAAGGTTTCCACGTGCCCCTAGGAGGTTAGTATAAAATTTATGTGAGGTCCAGGGGGTTCGACCTCGCGACCTCTGACACGCCAGCAAAGACCTCCACCATCTCCGCTATACAATGTTACTTAACCTATAGGTCTACCGCGTCAATTTAAATTGTAATGTTTCCATAGTTTGGGGGGGGGGGGGGACCGGCAGTGGTCCAAACTCGTTGGTGGCCCCATTTTATTTGGTCATGTGACACTTAAACTGCAACATCAAATCTCCAACTAGCGGCTAATCAAACCACCATTCTGGTGACTTCGGGGTCATGGTCACATGTCACACTGTGACATAAAAACTTTAATGTGACGGTTGTCTTATACCTAACATCTGGCTGAAGAAAAAACGGTCACATACGGAGTTTGCATGGTAATGAATGCCACAGTTTTCAAAACCTTGATGACTCCGGTTCCGCTCCATTTTTATGCGGAGTTTTAAAACTATAACCACGGGGTTTAAGGTGGGGGGTCGGCTTGTGACCACACCGCCCTAACCACTAGACTTTAATACAAATGGTTTATTATGGCGGAGTCTTTAGCATCGGCTAAAAATGCGGGATTTTTTCCAAATTAACTGCAGTTAACTACAGTTCTCCACAATTAGTGGAGGATTTCTAGCTGAGATTGGGAAAAGGATTTTGGAGGTCAATTTTCGGCGAATTTGGGTGAAACAAGAGTGTACCTAGACTATTTGGAGCATTCTGGAGCCACTGGTGCAGAGAAAACAACCATTAGAGGATGTAAACACATGTATTTACAATTTTAAGCATAATGACAAAGAGGGACATGCCATTGGGAGTTGGACCAGCAGATGTAGCCCAGGAGGGGTGAACTACTTCATTATGCCTACTGTGTAAAACTTATATGTGATGTTATTTCTTTGTTATACACTTCTATACAGTGTTATTTAGGCTTATTTACATGCTTAAAACTCACAAATTCATCTATGTTTCATGGTTAAAAAACTCATTCGTTAAGCAAACATTTGGAGACAAATTGTACATGATTTTATTACTGAAAGGAAACTTAGAACAACAAACTAATACACTCCTTTTAGATCACCCATTGTCAACCATAGTCAACCCATTGCCAACCATGTTTATTTTAGGGTTTATATACCTTAGTTTTATAATATTTATCCCTTGGGTTTAATATTATTCCCTTCGGTTTATAAAACATTGTATTTTTAGAATTAATAACTTGGGTTTATTATTCTATTGGTTTTATTAATCAAAGGGTTCATATTCCTAGGGTATAATATTATTCATAGGGTTTATAATATTAATCTTCAGGTTTAATATAAATCCCTAAAATTTATATTCATGGTCAACGATTGTCCAATGCCACATTGTGAAAAATATTGTCACAATATGAAAATCAACCATGGCATACCATGGTTAGCCATGCTCCAATGTCACATTGTTACAAGGATTGTCGCAATATAAAAATCAAGCATGCTAATCCATGATCAACCATGTTTATTTTAGGGTTTATATACCTTTCATTTATAATATTTATCTATTGGGATTAATATTATTCCTTGGATTTATAATCCATTGGGTTTTTAGTACTAATCACTTTGATTTATTATTCTGTTTTTTATATAATATCAATCCCTTGGGTTTATTAATCTAAGGGTTGCTATTCATAGGGTTTAATATTGTTCATAGTGTTTATAATACTAATCCTTAGGTCTAATATAAATACCCTTGGTCTATAATCATGGTCCACCATGGTCAACCATGGTCATTGTCGCAATGTGACAAAGATTGTCTCAATATAAAAATCAATGATGGTCAACCATGATAATCTAGGTTTTACAATATTTATCTTAGGGTTTATATACCTTGGGTTTATAATAGTGATCCCTTGGTTGTAATATTATTCCCTTGGGTTTTTAGTATTAATCCATTGAGTTTATTATTCGCATGGGTTTATAATATCAATCACTTGGGTTTATTATTCCCATCAGTTTATAATATCAATCCCCTGGGTTTATTAATATAAGAGTTCATATTCCTAGGGTGTAATATTATTCCAAACCATGTCTAACTACATTTGATAATCGAAACTCTTCAACTTTTGTCAAATATAATTACATATTAGTATTGATTAATATTAATAGTTCAACATAGTCAACCACATTAGACAAACATAGTCAAACATTGATAGACACTATTTAAATAACTGACCATTGTTGGGCCAGAATTGTAATCTACGGATAAATTACGCTTCCCTAGACAGGTGCTATTCTAGAACAACAGGTGAAAGACTATACTACTATTTCTCCTAAATCAGAATAGATATACAAAGAGGATTGGAGGCTTACTTGTTCAGTCGCTTCCAAATGGATCCTTCTATTGCTTCTGTTGCAACTTCAAATTCAAGCGGTTTGTGAGCTGAATGCTTCATGCAAGAAAAAACACTAAAACAATAGAAGATGCAATAATATAGATATATATTCAAGATATTTAGCTAAATCAGTAAAGCATAAACTACATTCATCAACCAAGATCTTACAATATAGAAAATCAAAGCCAATACAGATGCATGTAGGGAAAAATAAGAAGTACTCTTTATTGATTATAGAAGGAGAGGTTACAACCTAGTGACTGATTTGAAGTGGCCTTCCAGCAAAGTTCCCAAGCCTCATCACAGTATAAATCTCTCCAGAAATAGCTTCACAAACCAATCTCTCAATTGAAAATTCTCCAACATTTCTCTACTCAAATTATTCCTTCTCAAACACTTAGATCTGTGTTCAATTTATAGATGAACTATAGGTTGTTTTGAAATCAATAAATTTCCAAAAATAAGCAAGACATGTTTCCAATCATGTAGATGTCAAATGGACACTTAGATCTGAATCTTGACACATGTGAACTCTTCTAGAAGGCACTGGCCAAGTGGAGATTCTGGAACAATGAGAATTTCGCTCCCAATGTGACCAACGCACCTGTGAATGTCAGGAAGTGCTTTGCAGAGTAGCCTTGCATGGGGCTATCTGCATATGCAACGCACTTAGGCCCCTTAGAGCCTGCGTTGGTGAGCTCTCATATGCTATATAATAAGCTTCAAACCATGGAAACCTTTGCTTGATGAAAGTCTTGCTTGATTTGTCTTGTTTCTTGTCTTAGGGCATGCAACAACTGAAATGATAGGGAATGATAGACCCTTGATCATTGGTCCTGGAGATGATGCCTGGTTAACCAATTCATTGGGAATGGTGCCCAAATTGACCTATAACAATTGCCCCCTAAAGCATGACATCCAAATAATAAGAACATTTGAATGAGATGTTTTACATTGTGATGAGTCTGGAAACGAAGCGGAGTGGTCACCTACATCAATCTTACAATAAATTATATCATGATATATCCTCTATTGATCATAACTGTTGAGGGTAGGCATTCCCATGTTCAACACATAAAACAATCTAATAACATGTACATAATTTAGAAAGTCGTCTACATTGGAATGTTGCCCAGATGCAGACACGCCTACAGATATAGGCCCATGTTTGGATGAGAATTTGTATGTAAGGTCACCGTACAAATGATGTGTACAACAATCCTAAAATCATAGCCCGGATGGATGAATCTAGATCCAGGGTCTTCTTATCTCGTTCATTCGATCATTTGGGTACAAGTCTAGCCATGCAAATATATGATTTGTCATCGAACATGGAAAGACATCGTTTGATTACCAGCCAATGATGTGAGCTGTTAACAAATGCGAGAGAACCACCATTAATGTCAATGGCCCTCAAGGTATTGTAGTACATTTCGTAAGGCGTGAATAGATGATTTGATGTTGAACGCCAAACAAAATCTTTCTGTCAAAGGTCCAGAAGCGAGGATCTTGTTGATGCTGTAACAAGCCTCATGGTACTGGAATCTGATGTTTCTAAGTGAACTTCCTGGATATTGATTTGTCGTCGACAGGAAGTTACCTTATTGCAAAACAAGAGTTACTGAATTCGGAGCCAAGGGTATGACTTGATATAGAAATTTTCAGGGATGATGGTCATGAAAATGAAGGTTTATGAGTATTGCAGATGGATGAGTTTTTAATCACTGGATGACTTCTCTTGAACATATCGGCGACACTGTGATGAATTGGCAGCATTGAACCAAAATTGAAGTGAAGGAATGATGAACCATAGGTGTGAATGAACTGTCAAGATGATTACCCAACCCAAACAGTCACGGACATGGAGTGAAAGAAGTGTCATGTTCAAGAGCGACTTGCTACCAAAAAGAAACTTTGCTCACTTTTCCCAAATTTTCCCTGGTCATTTCTCAACCAGTACCTCTTTATTTTTTAACAAGCTTGAGGAGGATAACATTTGCTTGATCTATAATTCAACCCTTCGAGCGAATAAAGTATCGCTATTTAATAATTTAACGAGTCTAGCAATGAATGAAACTCGATTCTTGCCATGATCGACAAGCCTGTCATTATTTTATGTTTTAACGAGCTTAACGATAGTGATAGCCCGATCCTTTTTCATATTTAGAGAGTCTGAAAAAGAGGACGAAAGAGAACTCCAAAAAGTACTTTTTCGTAAATTTGTCACTCAGATCTGAAAAAGTGTAAAATAATATCTGAGAGAACGTCTTTAGTCATGTTTAACCAAGGTATTCCTTTTTCGTAAATAATCTATCTAAGTCTGGAAAAGGGTTAAACTTATACTAAGTAGATATCAATTCATTTACTTTAACGAGCTCGAAAAGACAAGTGCTCAACAATCTTTTCACATTATCGGAGTCTGAAAATAGATGAAAGAAGACTCGAGGGATTCTTTTTTTGCTGTTATCGAAGCTCGAAAAAGAGATAAAAGTGCACTTCAAATCATTTTTCGTTTTTAACAAAGCTCGAAAAATAAGGAGAAAAAGTATGATTTGTGGTCAAATCATTCTTGAAATAAATCTGCACGACTAATCTGTTCATCAGTTTTAAGACCTATTCAGAACAACATCAAATGGATTAAAAATACCTGTTTCATGATAAAAACATAAAAAAACTATAGTCATAGCAATAAATTTAACTTTCAAACAATTAAATGACTATATAAAGTAGTTTCACTAATCATTTTTACCATTCCATAGTTACCATTTGCATTTTGGAGCTTTGAACTTGATTTTGCCCCCGAACTTCAGTCGTTGATTGTGGTCATTTCTGTGGATGGATTTCGTCGCCGTTTGATCTAGGTTAGTGCCATGAACCTCCTCTTTCCTTCAGTATTCATTTTATTCCCATCCTTTGCAAATTTTTAGGGTTTTGAGGCCCCTAGGGTAAATTCTTCCCAAAATGAGGGCAACGCACCCCTGAATGTCAAAACTTGCATTGCATAGCAGGTACAGTGAAGGGTACTTGCATGTGCAATGCGCTGTCTCAGCCCAGGGAGTGCGTTGGGTGCAGTTGAAGTTTTTGGTTTTCATGTTGTGTCCAAAATTTACCTAGTTTTTTTCAATGAATGGTATCTAATGGATCTTATGGTTGATTTTCAGGTTTCGATCGGATTATAATGACGATTACATGGAGAGAAAGAGAACATGAAGAACAAGATATGATTGCCTTAAATGATTCAGGTACTGTAAGAGCCTTAAGAGATTGCGGGCTACTTAAGTACTTCAAATTGTCGGGAATGAGGCAACAAATAGAACTCTTAGAGTTCTTAGTTCGGGCATGGGATCCGGCGATAGAGTAATTTCACATAAAAAATCAAGTGTTGTCCATAATAGTTGAGGATGTGTATTTTCTCATAGGTTTTTCGAGGAGAGGTTTGCCCATTTCTCTCACAGGGTCTACCGTTGGAGGAGAGACAGTGAGGGATTATGTTATGTAGTATTGCTATCCAGGGTCAGAACCTAGCAAATATGGAAAAATAAACATCCGGGATGTCAAAGATTTTCCTTTGAGAACCATCCTTTTCATGATCGCTAAACTTGATGGCACCATTACACTACATGTAGCAAACAGATCGTATATGCAGTATGCGCTAGAGTGCTTAGAGCCAACAGTCTTCAACTGGTCTGAAGCTGTTCTATCTCAGATAAAGGAAAAACTGAATAAAGCAAAGGGAGGAAGGAAGAAAAATTTCAGTTATGGTTCAATCCTTATCTCCTTCGCTTTGGAACGGATTCCACTGATGCAGCCACAACATGTAACATTGGATATATCTAGTCCTAGAGATCCTCGAATGCAGAGATGGGTAGAACTCATGGGTCGGCATGCAAGCCAATCGACCGTTGTGTTCTCGACTGCATTCTTCACCTGGTTTCAGCGACAGATTGTCGCCATCAATGAGTATGCATATGTAGGCATCGACTTCCGAGGAGATCCAAATCTAGTATTACCAGAAGGCGCTCAGTGGGGTGCAATGGGTGAGAATGATTCGACCATGTTTTTTTATTTTTATAATGTTTATACAATGTTTTTGTGTTTTTATTTCTTTCCAAGACTAAACTAAATGTTTAATGTCATGCAGATATTGGTCGCGTTCAACCAGTAGAGGAACGAGAGTGCGAAGCAGATGCACCAGCAGAGAGGGCTGTCAGGAGAGCAGTCCTTCAGGACCTTGATATGGCTAAGACTCTGGTTGAGCTTCAGCAACACATAGAGGGGTTGACCTTCAAGATTCCAGATTGTCAGATCGAATAGCTTCCCATGCGACTTCAGCAACACACTATCGAGGTTCCTAACCATTAGATGTGGCTGCTTCGTAGGATTTCTAGATCTATAGCATGTTACCATGAGCATCACTAGTTTACTTGTGACATTTTTGCATACATTTTGAGGTCAGATGACCAATGTGTCTTGGGAAATTTTTTTGTAAAAAACCTATAACTATATATCTATGTGTTTTCAGAGTTTTTCCTATGTTTAATGCGCAATCCTATTCAATGATGTGAATGTTTTCTTTACCTATGTCGCAAATGTCTGTCTAAAACTTGATTAGCTAATAAATCAGTTAAAGTGTTCAAATTTCTAGAAATATGTTGATATTGAATGAAATCAAAATGTCTCTCCAAAAGTGAAACTCTTAGGAACAATCTAAGAAGTGTTGGATTTCTAACAGTATAAATACTAGTAAGCTATAGTACCACAAGTTGTGAGTCTAACCTTACGATTATGCGATTAATACCAAATGAAATGGCATCAGAGAGAAGTTTGATCAACGTGTTATACTTAGCGATATTGTTCATCAATATACCAATACAAATCCCTTGAAAACTCACTAACTCACTGTTTGGAGTGAAAATGGCCCACACTGTAGAGGATAGATTCTGCATACTACGACTAGCACCATCAGCATATCCAACAAATGGTTCCAAAGATTCAGTCATCTGCGATGAAATGTAAAGTGGATTACTAATGTCAAGAAAACTCTAAAAACAAATTAAGATAGTGAATGCAAATCAACAACATATAAACAATATAATACAAAAATTTACTACGCTCATGATTAAGCATAGTAACATTTCAAATACAACCCATTTCTAGGCAGTGCCAATGGAATCCCATCGTAATCAACTAACTCGTAGGCACCCTTAGCAAGAACTCTTTTGACAATATAGGGGCCATGCCATAATGGTTCGAATTTCCCTGTACCCATAACATCAGCTTCTTGATCATAAAGAAGGACCAAGTCGACCTCTGAGTAGATGCGAGGCTAGACATTTTTGTTGTATTGCGCCTTTATATGTCTCTTATGCGCTTCGTTGGAAAATTGGGCTTTAGGACGCGTTTCATCTAGATGGATGAGGTTAAGGAGACACACTTGTTCTTCTGAGGTGTCAGGTAACAAGTCTATCATGAGTTTTAACGATGATATTTCACATTGGATTGGTAAGATAGCTTCCATACCATACACCAACTGAAAAGGAGTGAATCTGGTCATGTTTCTCACTGAGGTTCGATACGCCCACAAGGTGGAGTACAGGATCAAGTTCCAATTCCTTTTACGGACTCCTATCATTCGTTGAAGCATTTGTTTAAGAATTTTGTTAATAGCCTCAACTTGTCCATTTGATTGTGGATAATAATGAGTAGAATTATCATGTGACAATCCTAACTTGGCTGTCAATTTAGACATCATATGGTTGCGAAAATGCTTCCCATGATCCGTAACTATAGCCTGTGGGACCCCAAACCATGAAATAACATTTTTGAAGAAAAACAATGCAGCTATCTGTCCTTTGTTGTTGAATGTAGGCATCGATTCGGCCCATTTGGTAAAATAGTTGACTACGACAATAATATAACCATGCCCCCTAGAAGAAGGAGGGTTACAAGTCATGAAGTCAACACCCCATTTCGTAAATGATCCAGTAGAGACAACAGGATGCATTGGCACTAGTGGTTTGCGGATTTTACGGTAAAAAATTTGGCATGCATGACAACTTCTGACTGCGAGGATACAATCTACGGATAAATTATGCTTCCCCACTTCCCCAGTGGAGTCGCAAATTTGTTGGGCCAGAATTGTAATCTACAGATAAATTATGCTTCCCTAGACAAGTACTAGTCTAGAACAACATGTGAAAGGCTATACTACTATTTCTCCTAACTCAGAACAGATATACAGAGAGGATTGGAGGCTTCCCTGTTTAGTCACTTCCAAATGGCTCCTTCTATCCCTTCTATTGCAGCTTCAAATTAAAGCGGTTTGTGAGCTGAATGCTTCCTACAAGAAAGAACACTGAAACAGTAGAAGATGCAATAATATAGACATCTATTCAAGCTAGTTAGCTAAATCAGTAAAGCATAAACTACATTCATCAACCAAGATCTTACAATATATAAAATCAAAGCCAGCATAGTTGCATGGAGGGAAAAATAAGAAGTACTCTTTATTGATGATAGAAGGAGAGGTTACAACCTAGTGACTGATTTGAAGTGACCTTCCAACAAAGTTCCAAAGCCTCATCATAGTATAAATCTCTCCAGCAGTAGCTTCATAAACCAAGCTCTCAATTGAAAATTCTCCAGCATTTCTCTACTCAAATTCTTCCTTCTCAAACACTTAGATCTATGTTCAATTTATAGATGAACTATAGGTTGTTTTGCAATCAATAACTTTCCAAAAATAGGCAAGACATGTTTCCAATCATGTAGATGTCAAATGGACATTTGGATCCGAAGCTTGACACATGTGAACTCTTCTAGAAGGCACTGGCCAAGTGGAGATTCCAGAACAATGAGAATTTTTCTCCCAATGTGACCAACGCACTTGTCCATGTCGATAAGTGCTTTGCAGAGCAGCCTTGCATGGGGCTATCTGCATATGCAACGCACTTAGGCCCCTTAGAGCCTGCGTTGGTGAGCTCTCATATGCTATATAATAAGCTTCAAACCATGGAAACCTTTGCTTGATGAACGCCTTGCTTGATTTGTCTTGTTTCTTGTTTAGGGCATGTAGCAACTGAAATGATAGGGAATGATAGATCCTTGATCATTGGCCTTAGAGACGATGCCCAGTTAACCAGGTCATTGGGAATGGTGCCCAATTGACCTATAACAACTATGATCAAACTTGTTCAACCCTATGTTGACCATATTTAGCAATAGTCAACGTGATGACATAGTCAACCTTTCAAAGGTTAACATGAAAAAGCATAGTCAACCACGTTCAACTATAGTTAAACAGTAATTAACCATAGTGAAAAAATTGTTAGTGATGTTTAACAATAGTCACACATTGTCAGACATACTCTAACCATGGTCAACTATCATCAACTGTGATCATTGTAGTTTATTATGATTAACCATATTTATCTATGGTTACCATGGTCAACTATTTTCAACCATAGTTGACTCTATTTAGAAGGGTTGAGCTTCATCAAGCATGCTTAGTCATATTCAATCGTATGCAACCTAGGTCAATCATGGTCAATCATAGTCATATTTGGTTAACCATAGTCATCATAATCAATGTTTAAAAACCATGGTCAACCCATTGTTTATTAATTCCTAGTTTTTATTAATTCCTTACATTTTTTATTCCTAAGGCTTATTAATTCCTTGTGTTTTTAATATTCATCCCTTCGGTTTGTTGATCCCTTAGGTTTATAATATTTATCCCTAAGTTTTACTAATTCGTTGGGCTTGTAATATCAATAATCCCATGAGTTTTTTACCCCCTTGGGTTTAAAATGTTAATTGTTAGGGTTTATGAATCACATGTGATTTTAATATTGATTCCTTGGGTATGTTCATCCTTTACGTTTATAATATGTATCCCTTGATTTTACTAATTCATTCAGTTTGCAATAATAAACCCTTGGGTTTATTAGTCGCTTTGGTTTGTAATATTAATAGTTCCTTGTGTTTATAATTTAATCCCTTTTGTTTATTAATTAGTTGTGTTAAAAATATTAATTCCTAGGGGTTATAAATATCTTGGAATTGATGTTTAAAACACAAGGGATTAATAAAACCTAGGAATTAATAAACCCTAAGGTTTAATATCTGAAGGTTTAAACCATAAGGTTTAGAATATTAAACCCTATGGTTTAAATTTTATAATATATTATTGTTAAATAATATATTATTATGTAAAATATTTTATAGATATTATGATATTATTGTTATATATATATATATTATTAGCCTATGAAATAACTAATAAATTATATTAATATATAAAATAATGTTAGTATAATGAATATAATTATACAAATAAAAAATAATATGGCTATTATTATTTATATAGTTATTAATAAGAAATAGTTAGCCTTTAAGAAAATACACCTAATAGTTATTAATGTGGTGGGTGGTGGATATAAGTCTATTGGTGTATATAAACTATATTGGTAAATGTGGTTGTATATGTGTTTTGAATATGCCTATCAACGTATATCAACCACATTGATAAATATAGTTGCGTTAGTTCATAAAATAAATAAAATTAAAATTTAGTTATTAGAAAATGTTGATAAATATTAAAAAAAAATGTTATTTTAAAATTATGAAATAAGGAGAATTATTTAATTAAAAAGAGTTTATTTTTATTTTTTAAATTTCATATTTAAATTAATTAAAGATGTTCTTGAATTTATGTAAATTTTAATAAATTTTAAACAATTGAAGAAAAAAAATAGAAAATAGAAAATTATTAATTAGTATAATATTATATAGTAAATATTTTAATTATTTAATTTTAAAAATTCAATTTTATTATAATTTTAAAATTAGAATCTCATTATTATTACTCGGAATAATTAAATATTTTAATTTATAGGAAATTCATTCATGTAAATTTTATAATATTTTTTTTTCAAATTTATAACAATTCTATTCATATTTATGCAAAATTAGGTTTTAAATATGCGTGTTTATCTAACTATAAACTTTTAGAATGCATTAAAATTGTCTTACATGTGACGTGCCATCTCTTTAAAGAGATCTGTCAAGATTCTCTAACATGTCAAGAGTCTTTTAAGTTCTATGGACAAAAGTCTATGGTGATGGTAAATAGTGGCGGGGCACAACATCGATCCCAATGATGGAGAATGACCATGCGTGCTAACATCATCCATAAAATTTTGTCGAAGCGCCACTCCACCAAACCCGAGGATTTCTACCCCGAGCTCTCACATAATGTGGAGTTTTAGTGTGTCACTCGCTCAGGTCGTTCTTGAACATATTTAAACTTTAAAATTAAGTTATTTAATTAGAATTTTGTTTAGGTTCACTTTAATATTCTACAATCTTGGTGATAACAATTTATTAGTAGATATTTTTTTTTTCCATTCAACTATTTTCATTGTTGAAAGGATTTAAGAGAAACATTTTGGAAGAAAATCTTCTTTTAAATTCTCATTATTAGTGTTATATTATATAGCCATGAAATTTAAGGTTTTGCGGAGAAAGATTAAACTAGTCCAAAATGGTTTTCTAAGTTAATGTAAATACACTCTTGTAGAAGCTAGCATTTTCTCCATTATTAACAAGGTTAGGATTAAGTATTAATATGAAAGAATAAGATAGATACCTAACATGGAAAAAAACAAAAAACTAGTCCAAAATGGTTTTCTAAGTTAATGTAAATACACCCTTGTAGAAGCTAGCATTTTCTCCATTATTAACATGGCTATGATTAAGTATTAATATGCAATAACAAGAGAGGTACCTAACATGGAAAAAAATAAAATCTTACTAAAAAACGGGTAACATAAAGGTGTGGTGTGAAATAATTAAAGTAATAATGGTTTCAACGAACAGGGGGTGACCACCGCCCCACCCCCCCTCCCCCCCTGCGCGTGAAACTACTCGTGGAAAGAATATAACACACAACCAACACATATTCGATTCTCACGCTTGTCTCATAGTCGTAGAACATGACATTACTTCCTCTATGTCGAGCTGGATTGCAAAGGTATCCATTTAATCAAACTATTTACTATTAGTTATGGAGTTTGGAAAACCACCAAGCTTGAAGGTCTGATGCACCATTTTACCTAACATGTCACATTTCACCGGTTGTGTTGACTAGAGAGAATGTCTCTATGTGTGGCATCTAAGGTTCCTGGATTGTGGTGTTGTCCTATTGTATACCAGTGTTGAAAATGGCAACAAGAAATATTGAAAATGGCATCGAAAGGGACTCTAGCTTAATTTCCCCTTAATTAAATTAGAAGTAAAATGTAATTCCACATCACATGGAAACTTGTACAAGTTAAATAAGTCAGGAATACTTATTTAGCTCGGTCAATTTGAGTTGAAGGTCAAACTAGTGGCATGTAAGGTGTCTCCTACTTTTTAGGAGCCCTGGTTGAGTTTATTTTAAGTTGTAATTAGTTATGTTAGTTTATTTGAGTTAAAATTAGTTTAACTAGTTAGACTAACCAATGGATGAGCTAGTGAGAAGTCCACCAAATTAAATATTGATCACGTGATCATGTCCAAGTTGAAGAAAATTCTCAAAAATAGAAATGCTCAGAATTGGTTGCAACCTGAATGAACGGAAAGGCCTCATCGCTACGATTCTGGCACTGTGAACGAGACTCAAATCCAACGTCGTATGTGAAATTTATGAAGGTATGAAGTCACCATTAAACTCCAAAAGTGAGTTGACCAAGTTTGACTTTTTAATTTTGGAAAAATTTAAAAAATAATATTCGAAGGAATATTCTAGGAATATTCCTCAGAATATTCCCTAGAATATTTCCCAGAATATTCCGTTTGGGCAAATTATATATTGACAAGTGGCAGATTTGGATTTGTTAATGGGTTGAATTTGAAATTTGCGGGCCAATCCAAGGCCGCCACGTGGCAGGGGGTCATGGCTAAATATATATATGGAGTTCACGGATTTGAAACAGAGACCTCCCGCCTGCTAGCACAAGCGCTTGACCAACTGGCCCACATCATAGTTCTTAATATACGTTGATCACGCGAAATATTTATATTTTAAAATGCAATTTGGCAGAAAATTTAAGGGCTAGCCCTGCAGCACCCTGACGATTCGTGACCAGGTGCTAAGAACCGAGGGGCTTAAGCTGGCGGAAAAATTTGCAACAGTATAACCATTTGTATTAACCGCCATGTAACCACAATACATAAACGTTAAATGTCACTATTTAGTGTTAGCGGAACCGTCGAAGGGTAGTGTAGTGTTAGCCATGTGACCGCCTATCATCTAGCATTTAATGCTAGCCTAACATTTTTCACCATATATGGAGCAAAGTCTGCCATTTTTTGCCTTTGGACAGTTTTGGTGCTTTTAACTGGAGTTAGCCCACATTTAGTGGGGTTTTCAAGTGACATTGGGCAAAAATTTGTTTTGATCATAACGTTCACAATATTGAACCAATTTGGATGAAATTTTAGTCAATTTTAGGTTTCTTGAGCATTATAGAGAGTTCAAGACATGTTGCAGAGCGAACAGATGTGTTCTTCAGCCACTTTTTCTTCAGGGAATCTTGAAGAGCCATTAGGGCCATTAAGGAAATGGAGCTATATTGGGTTGTACTTCACTATTTGAGGTGAAACAAAAGCCATTTTTAGCTTATTTCTGACTTATGAAGTCAATTTCACAGTTGGTTTTTCCTAATTAGGAACATTTCTCATTTTATAACCATTTTGAGAAACTTAATAGAGCAAGGACATGCCCATTGGGAGCCTTGGACCCGATAGATGTAGCCTAAGAGGGGTGAACTTCCTCATCAATTTGTTGTGTTATGCTATGGTGAATTTCTCTTGTTGTGTATTTCTGATATAATATGTTAAACAGTAAACTTAATTAACATTTCCTCACACAAAAACTCATAAAAAATTATCAAAAACATTTTGTTTAACTTGCAAGACATGGAGAATACTTTGCACATTAATTTTAATGGAAATTGATACTTTGCATAGCATTACAAATAGTTTCATTTTCAGATCAGATGGTATTAGAGCTCAGGATTTGAGCCTTAGGAGCTATAGTTTTACTCATCATTTGTTCTTGTGCAAAGATATAGTTGATTGTTTGCAATTTTTGATGCTTACTAGGCTTAAACTCAAGAGAGGTGAAGGACACTTGATTAGTGCACAAATTAATCCACAACCAAGAAGGGCAAGAGAGCCACCTCCAAGAGTTATTGAAGAAGCCTCAAGCATGTTTTCAAGAGAAGGAGGAGCTGCTGAAGACATTGATCCCAAAGAAGAGGAACGGGTATTCTGAAAGACTTTCCTAGACATGACAGAGAGGGTAAGGATACTCTACCAAGAAAGGAATGATAGGCTTGTTGAAGAAGGGTCTAGACACCAAAAATAAGGAGAGGGTTCTTCAGGAGGAAAGAAAAGTGATGACAAGTCAAAGAAAGGACATAGAGGAAATGGTGATCCACCATCCTCATCTTCATCCTCTTCCTTTACATCGTCATCCTTTGCCTCGGTGAATCAATCTCACAAGTCTAAAACCACTGGTAAAAGTCCATTTTTAAAGTTTGATGTTAAATTTGAGTTGCCTGTGTTTAATGGTGAGGTCAATGCAGAGAAACTTGACAATTGGATAAGACAGTTGGAAGTTTATTTGAGGATACAAAACCTTCATGAAGACTACACCAAGATTCAGTTAACCTCTTTGAGAATGGAAGGAGCAACATTGGTATGGTGGGAAGCCAAGACCAAAGATGAAATTAAAAAACATGGTAAGATCACTTTATCATGGGCTAAATTTATTTCTGCAATTAAGCAATAATTTTATCCATTAGCTCATATACAAAAGGCTATCATGAATTGGCAAAGTTTTAGACAACTTAAGGGACAAAGTGTTCAAGATTACACTCAAGGGTTTACATGAAGGGCTTTATTACTTCGAATTGATTTGCATAGCCAAGAGACTTTGCTGAAATATATAGGTGGTTTACACAACTATCTTATACATACTATCCTTATGTTCAATCTCACTAGTCTAGACGAGGTTTGTGTCCAAGCCACGCATTTAGAGGCTAGAGGGAAACAATATTTTGATGGGAATGAGGGTAGTGAATTTAAAGGAAAAGGAAGAAAAAGAAATGCAAACTCTAGGAAAGAAAAATGAAAATTATTTTGTAAAAACTATTCCAAAACAAGCCACGATGAAGACCATTGCTGGAAACTTCATCCGGAGCTGAAACCAGAAAAATTTAAAACCAAAGATAAGGCCAAAGAAAAGGGAAAAACGGTTGCAACTGCTGAACAAGACTTAGGGTCTGAATCAGGTGATGAAACTAAAAGCATAGCCATGGTACTAAAGAACATAAAGGGGAAAGATATTGTAAAAGAAAAAAATCCCAGTTCTAGCACTTTAAACTATCACATAGAAACTCCAAATGAAGAGAGGAGGATAGAGATGTTTCATGTGAGGATAATTTCAAAACACACAAAGATAGACACACTATTTAACAATGGGTCACAAGTGAATCTCATCGCAGAAGACTTAGTCAAGAAGCTAAAACTTGCGACCATTTCACATCCAAAGCCATATCCACTTGGATGGATTTGCAAGGATGCCAATTTACAAGTTTCAAGGAAGTGCATGTTGCACTTCGACATAACAACTCATTATGTTGATTTGGTTGAACTGGATATAGTACCTCTTGACATTACACGTGTGGTTTTGGGTAGTCCATATTTATATGACAGCAAAGCGATCTTCCATTGCTATGAGAATAAGTATCACCTATTCAAGCATGGCAAGGATTTTATTGTGAAATCACATCAGAAGAAGCTAGAATCGTCTTTAGTGAATGCAGGGAAATTGAAAAGGCTTGTTAATGCAAGTCAAAATCCGACTTTGTTGATGATTAAGAAAAAATATTTTGTACATAATCCTTTTCATGTTATTGCTAATGTAAATGATGAAATGTTTCAATTTGAAAGCAGGTCGTCTTTGGAAGAAGATGACAAGATGTTGCAGAAAGTGCCTTTGGTGTCGATCGGCGTAGTGAACAAAGTGTCGGTGCAAAGTGGTGCAAGAATTAATGAGAAGGAAAATAATTCAAGCAAAGAGGGCACAAAGTTTAGCATGGGTCATTGCCAGTTTCAAAATGGCAGATTGGTATGGTGAGAAAACTTGGTCGGGAATCGACACAAGTACATGGTTCATTCGACAAAAAAGCGCCATAAGAACAGTTGGAAAGGTGAATCTCAATTTCAGTTTCCTTTGAAGGTAGACCATTTTAGGAGCAGTATGATTTTTTCGAATTATAGTTGTTGTTCTGCAAATTTCAAAAATTTGCATCATGACTCAATCAAGGTTAGCAAGAGTCGGTCAGTGGATTCAAGGAATAATTTATCTTTTATGAGAAGCTAAATTTGATGAAGTGAGGAATATTTCAATGGTTCAAGGTTGGAAGAGTGGAGAATCAGTCTCCTCATCTTCAATTTCTATAATTCAGAGAGCTTTTGGGGTCCAAAAGCTTCCCATTTGGGAGGTGTGATCAGGTGATCATGTCCAAGTTGAAGAAAATGCTCAAAAATGGAAATACTCATAATTGGTTGCAACCTGAACGACCGGAAAGGACTCATCGTTTCAATTCTGGCATTACAAATGGGACTCAAATCTGACGTCATATGTGAAAGCTATGAAGGTTTGAAGTCACCAGTAAACTCCAAAAGTGAGTTGACCAAGTTTGACTTTTTTTTGGAAAAATTAAAAAAAGAATATTCTAAGGAATATTCCAAGAATATTCCTCAAAATATTCCCTGGTATATTCCAGAGCATATTCCATTTGGGAAAATTATATATTGACAAGTGGCAGATTTGGATTTGTTAATGGGTTGACTTTGAAATTTGTGGGCCAATCCAAGGTCACCATGTGGCAGGCCCGGAGGCTGCCACGTGGCCCAGGGGTCATGGCTAAAAATATATATGGGGTCTACGGGATTTGAAACAGAGACCTCCCAACCGCTAGCACAAGCACTTGACCAACTGGCCCACATCATAGTTCTTAATAAACATTGATCACGCAGAATATTTATGTTTTAAAATGTAATCTGGCAGAAAATTTAAGGGCTAGCCCGACAGCACCCCGATGGTTCGTGACCAGGTGCTGAGAATCGTGGGGCTTAAGCTGGCGGAAAACTTTGCAAGGGTATAACCGTTTGTATTAACCACCATGTAACCACAATACATAAACGTTAAATGTCACTATTTAATGTTAACAAAACCGCTGGTGGGTAGTGCGACGTTAGCCATGTGACTGCCTATCATCTAGCATTTAATGCCAGCCTAACAATTTCCACCATATATGGAGCGGAGTCTACCATTTTCGGCCTTTGGCCAGTTTCGGCACTTTTAATTGGAGTTAGCCCACATTTAGTGGGGTTTTCAAGTGACATTGGGCATAAATTTGTTTTGATCATAAATTTCACAATATTGAACTAATTTGGACGAACGTTTAGTCGATTTTATGTTTCTTGAGCATTCTGGAGAGTTTCGGATAGGTTTCAGAGTGAACAGAGGTGTTCTTCAGCCACTTTTTCTTCACGGAAGCTTGAAGAGCCATCAGGGCCATTAGGGAAATGGAGCTGTATTGGGCTATACTTCACTATTTGAGGTAAAACAAAGGCCATTTTTAGCTTATTTCTGTCTTCTGAAGTCAATTTAATAGCTTTTTTTGCCTGTTTAGGCATATTTCTAATTTTATAACCATTTTTAGCAACTTGATAGAGCAAGGACATGCCCATTGGGAGCCTTGGACCCGACAAATGTAGCCCAGGAGGGGTGAAATGCCTCATCAATTTTTTGTGTTATGCTATGGTGAATTTTTCTTGCTATGTATTTCTGATATAATATGTTAAATAGTAAACTTAATTAACATTTCTTCACAAAAAAACTCAGAAACGATTACCAATTTTTTTTTTTTTAACCTGCAAGACATGGAGAATAATTTGCACATTAATTTTAATAGAAATGGATACTTTTCACAGCATTACAAATAGTTCCATTTTCAGATCAAATAGGATTTAGTTCACATGCAGTGATCAATCAAATAACTGATAATTCACTATAAATGGTTGTTTCATGTCAGTTCTAAGAGTGACCCAGTTGAGATTGGAGTTAAAGGGAAGAAGACTATCAGTTGTACTATTAGAAAATTGTACAAGTCATGCATGAGGTCATGAGGACGAATTGGATGAATTTCACAATAAATTCTTTGGAATTTCCTAATTAATAGGGGCTCAATTTCCTCATGAATATATAAGCGAGGTTGGTAAGTCATGTGCAATTTTTTGGTTAAGTATTGGACCAAACTTGCCAAGATCAAAGTGAGACAGTTAGAGATAGTGCAGAGGTTTCTCAAGAAGGGAAATAACATTGAATTGTTTCATATTCTAGACTTAATGCAGTATATATATATATAGAGAGAGAGGATTTTAGCTTAGGCTTTCCCCATATACATATTTGTGTTGTGTGATTGAAATTTTTTTTTTCTTGTTCATGTGATTGTGTGATCGTAATTGGTTTCCATAATTTGTAAAATAGATTCAAGTATTTTATTTTAGCATATTAAAATGTTAGTTGAATCTATGTGTAATTTATACATGGTATTAGAGCAGAAATATCTATAGAAGAGAAGAACTAGAGTTTGTTTTGAATAGGTGAATCAAATTTCCATATTTATTCTTCAGGACCAACCATAGATCACAATGTCTTTCTGTGGATTGAGGCTCGAATATGCCCTTGAGGGTAGTTTGAATCACATAGCATGGAAATATAGGATGGAGGCAGTGTTTGAGGACAACAGACTAAAGGAATTGATAGATACTAATATTCCCAAGCCTACAACAAGAGATACTCGAAATCTTGATGCATGGAAGAAGAATGTAGCAAAGGTGATAAGTATTTTGTTAGAAGGAGTTTGAGATATTATTGTATCGAACCTCCATGGAAAGGAAACTCCATATGCTCTATGGAAGGCCTTAATATTTTTTTTATCATAATAGCAGTGACCATAGGAAGCTGATGCTGAAGGACAAGCTCAGAAATATCAAGATGGAGGAGGGAGATACAATACCAAAATACTTGACGAAGTTCACTCAATGTCGATATGAGCTTGGAAGTGTTGGTGTGATAGTTTCCCAATATGATTTTATGCTCCTATAACTTCTAGGCCTTCCCAAGAGATGACACAAATACTAGGATTCAGTAAATGGGAGGGAGAAGTTACGAAAGTGGATGTGATTGTGGCATGACTCGGTATAAGAAGAGATAAGGTGGAACACCAAACGAGACCTCTTCCAAAGACAAAGAAAAATATTTTGCATTATTCAGAAAAGGGAAGAAATCAAAGGGAAATAATTTCCAAGTCGCAAAGGGAAATAATAAATAGTTGTCAAACATCAAGTGTTTTCACTGTCACAAGTACGGGAACTATGCCATTAAATGTCCACAGAAGGTAAGCAAGAAGGAGCCTGCAGTAGTAGCAACAAGTGAAGGTCTAGCTTCATAGTTAGAACTTGATTTCATTCTCATTGCATGCATGGCCAAAACTATAATGGGATGCATGTGGTATCTAGATGACAATGCCTCATTACATATGACAAGGAATAGAGATCTCTTCAGTGACTTGGAGGAGAATGACCTCAAGCATAACATAGAGCTTGGAGATGACAAAAGGTATAATGCGACTGGTATAGGTACAATTACCTTTCAAAGGGAGTATAGCTCCCCTCTCATACTTACATGTTTTTTTTTTGTTCCTGGACTAAAGAAGAATCTTGTTTCCATAGCGGTATTGGAATACCGTGACTATGATGTGATATTTAGAAAAGGAAATGTTTTCCTTAGACACATCGCCATGGGACAGGTGAAACACATCCCTGTGTGAGTCAAGAACCTGTATTCTATTGAGGTTGAATATGAATGAAAAGCCTTAAGAATCAAGGAAAAGGTTAGATACTTGGTGGTTGAGAGGGAGCATGAATTACCTCTCAACATGCAACCTCAGAAGAAACCTTAGAAAGCTGTGGAGTAGCCAAAATTGCAGAAGAAAATAGGAGGGTGAGTGGAGACATCCAGGCAAGAAGAGACCTCCAGTAGGGGGGAATTCTGAGACAAGTGGGAAAAGGGAGAACATTTAGGCATACCTTCAGAAGAGAGGGGGGGTGATTTGAAATTTGGGCAAGGTTCATTGTGACATCTTTTCTCAAGGATCATTACCTTGTTATGGGATCCCACAGTACATAGTAACAAGATGGATCAATATCGGTTGATGTAGTCGGGTGATAGAGTGACAGATGTAGAGATTAGCAGTAGTTAGATACTGGCATAGTGCAAAGTCAGCAACAATGCAACATTGCAAATGACACAGTGCAGATTCAACAGCAAGGCAGATTTTTCAGTTGACAGTGTAGTAGATAGTAGCAATCAAAGACTCTGGTGACAACTGCATCATACTGATTCAGCTTGGATTCTTTTCAGTTCCAAAAATTGTAGTAGCAACAACACTATTGAGAAGTGTTACATGCATAAAATTACAAAGGTACCAGATCAGGATAGAGTTGAATTCCCTTATTGTTGAGAGGGAGTGTTGAAAATAGTAACAAGAAATAATTAAAATGGCATCAAAAGGGATTCTAGTTTAATTTTTTGGTAATTAAATTAGAAGTAAATTGTAATTCCACATCACATGGCATATTTTACGAGTTAACTAAGTCATGAATACTTAGTTAGCTCCTTCAATTCGAGTTGAGGGTCGGCGTCTCCTAATTTTTAGGAGACCTGGTTGAGATTATTTTGAGTTTTAATTAGTTGACTCAGTTTATTTGTTAAAATTAGTTTAACTAGTTCTAATTGATGGATGAGCTAGTGAGAGGTCCAGTGAATTAAATCTTATTTAATTCACATGTAGTGATAAATCATGTTATCACTAAGTTGGTATAGATGGGTTAATCCACCAATCAACCTAGAGTAATTCTTTCAAACCTACTTCTAGCTTAAAATTAGCCTTTTCAGCCTGAGAGGGCTCTCTCAAAGTTAAATATGAGTTTATTCAAATGAAGTACAACAGATGGCTAAATCTAAAATAGTGTTACAAGTGTGTTTGTATGCAGGTGAAAGATGTGGAAAAATCACTACCATTGGACATATGGATTCAATGTAAAGAAATTCAATAACATGGGAACTCTTCTTATGGAAGCTGAGGCATATAGATATTTTGATGAAAAGATAACATACAAAGATACACAAAAATCTAATGTTTGAAGGAAGTTAGAGCATGATATACATGAATTCTGAGTAATCAAACATCAGAGTACTGAAGATAAAATAGCACAATTCATAAAACAAATTCTCATGAAAATATCAATGAATCTCAGGTGAAGAAAAGTCAATAGCCACTGTATATAACCAATAATTTTTTTTTACAATAGTAGTTCTGTAGTCAACATCAATAAAACCTCTATTCTTTGATAATTTGCCTATTAATAGGCTTAGGTATCTTTACATTAGATCTTCCAACAAGGCTGGACCATCGAGTCTCTTTGATGACACCGAATCTAACCATAAGAAAATTATATGGAGATAAAACTGACAACTACTAATTTTAAGACTTAGACACCTGATAGGACTCTATAAAATATTTATTACATTAAAAAAATTAATACTACATATTTACATCAAGAAACGCCATGTGCCTGGGTGGCACTTACCATGACCAGAACATAATTTCCCCCACCAAGTTAGGAGGCTAGTCTTCCTACTATTTAGGAGGTGGTATCATGATGAATGATGAGTGTCTTCATGGTGAGCTGGTGACTGAAAAATCTTTGTCAAAGACCATGCCTCCACCAAAACATTCCCTTGATTTCCTCTAACCTTTCCATGTGGCTGGCTTATCCAAAATAGACCATCAAAATTTGAAAATCGTCCAAACATTTATGTGCCACAGAAACAGGGGAGTTAAGGCAACTTCGTAGCGAAATCTTGTAGCACTTTGATTTTGACCATCTATGCCACCTGTTTGCTCCATTTATTGATCTGAATTTTTTTATTAAGTCAAAATAAATAAACACAAACCTTTACCTGCCTCTTTCATGAAAACACCTGTAATTTATAACAAAAAGATACCTACAACGAGTTTGTAGTGATTTCTAGGCTTCAAGCCTGAGATACGCTACGAACTTGCCTAATTTGCAGCAGACTTAAAAATGGTTCTTTCCTTCTTCAAAATTTTCCTATGGCTCTGCAATTGATGATTCGAAATGATGCAAAAATATCAAAAAGGTAATTTTTTCACTTTTCAAGCTTTAGAAGCTTCACCTTTGGCAGTAGGGGCTTCCATCTCCTCAGGTTCATTTATGACAGTTATTTTTAAACCTTTCTTCTTGAGCTCCGACTGTATCATCTCCATCTGCTCTTTTAGCCCTTTCACTTGACCTTTAAGTTTATTTATCTCTGCCTGCAACCAAATATTCCTCTTTCTTGTATGTTTCATTAACCTGCATAGAGGAAGTGTCCTTTTCAACAATTTCCTGGCATTGGTTAAAGACTCATCATAGTGATTTATTTGCTCATTTACCTTCTCTTTGAATTCCTCCATCATTTTATTTCTAGCTTGGCTTCCTCTATTTCCAAATTGGTTTCAATCACTTCTTCTCTGGCTTCTCTTAACTGCTCCTTTAGAAGCTGTACTTTAGTTTTTTCAACTACCTTCTCTTTTCCTTTCCATTGCACAATGATCGCTTCTTTTGCTGGAGACAAATCAATGATATCCTTTGCCATCAATTGCTTTCCTTTGTTTGTAACTTCTGTCTATTTACTAGCGATGACACCTTTGGAAAATTGCAGCGTGGTGAGTGGTTTTCTTGGTTGGAACATAAACCCTGCATCTTCTCCTAAAAAATAAATTTTTTTGGTAGTAATACCCTTCTTTTTCTTCTTGCTTCCTTAATATCTACAACGTTGACTACTGGAGTCTCTTCTATATCTATAGCTTGAAGAATATCCTCAAGGTTTCCTTTTCCCACTGTTTGGCTTCTTGTTATCCTTCCATGATTCTTCTTTCTTATCTTTGACTTGCTACTTGCAGGTGTAGAATGTGGGACTTCAGTTTCTTGTGCATTCTCCACTTCAACATCCATGGGTTCTATAATGGGCTCCATTTCCTCTTCATTCACACACTCTGTTTCAGCTACAGGTTTGTCACCCTTGCTTGAAGGAGTGGATTTTAATTTAGGTGTCTTCTTGGGTGTTAATATATCTACTTCATAACCACTAAGGAATAGGAATGTGGCCCAGTCTCTGTTCATTTTTTTCAATTCCTCCAACACCAGAAGTTTAATCAACCCATGATGAAAAATTGAAGTCTCACTACCTTCTGGCCTAGCTTGAACCTTGTGTGACATCTTGCCTAGGCTCATAAACAAGAAAAATGGAAGGTTTAGAGATTTCTTACCAGTGAAATGCAACAAGAGCCTAAAATGGTACTGATAGACCATACAGAACCTTCCTTCACATGTGAAGTGTTTTTGAATTACATGCAGTAGTTTGGAGTAGTTTTATTTAAGGCAACTCCTTGGGATTCCATATGTCATATCTACTCCAATATGTTTAGGTTTCATAAACTCATCACAGTTCTATAATTCAAACTTAGTGGCTTTGAACCACTCTTCTCCCATCCTCGGAATCTCTGTGGCTTGGGAAATTGTTTCAGGTGACACCACAAAACTGAACACCCCCACCTTTGATGCAGTACCTACGAAATTCACTGCAAAATATTTTGAAACTTGGGCATGAAAACCTTGTAATTTCTGATAGAACCTCATGCATCCAACACTTCTAAAAGCTTTTTCAAAGCTAGGGTACTTATTGAGTAACTTTAGATCCATGGGCTCATACCTTACACACGAACTCCCTTTATTAGTATTCTTCTGCATGGTCATCTCCTTTAACATTGTGTTGGCCTCTTGATGCTATGACATCTGCAAAGAAAGGAATTGAACAATATGAAGCTTGCAAAAAAAGCTGGACTTCTCAAGGATGACAACAACAACTATAAACAAAGGTAAAAAGAAGGATGGCAAATAACAACTTTGAAGGTGAATTTAAAATGTGAATTCAAATATGGGAGGGATAGTGACAAATGAAAGTGGTTAAGTGAAATGATGAGTGACCACTCATTATTACGCATGTTTCATGACTCCTCTAACTGATCACGTGACCCTGGATTGACCTTTAACCTCTGAATACTTGACACCTCACCATTTCCTTTATCGGTGTAGAAAAAAATGATTCTGTAGTGGTTTCCATTATAATTTTGGCAGATTCGGTATGGACTGGTCAGGGGCGTTCGTAGCGAAAATAGTTTGTTTTCCATTATATTCTTCGCAGACTTAGGAAAAGACATACAGGTGGCCACAACCAAGTTTTAAACCAATGCATTGAGACATTTGGTGGATTTTGATAGATTTTACCATGATGACATGAGAAGTAGGACTCTCTAAAATTAGGATAATGACCCATTCATAAAATTTCATCAATTTTATGAAATAATTTTACAATACAAATGAAACCTATGCCAAATGACTCTACTAATCAAAATGAAAATTTATTTGTGATAACAGTGGCTCCACTGGGGATGGTGTGCCCTTGTGGTACAACAAAGAACTTGTAGTTCCAGTGAATTCCTTGAAAAACTGAAATTTTTAGAAATTGATGAAGACTTCACCAAGCTCTTATGGCCACCTTCTCCTTCAGCTCAAGCTTGATGATGAATTCATTTTTATTTTCAAAACATCGTAACAGAAAATGAAATATGTACAATGGAGTGTAATTCAACAAAATAAACTAGAAGAAATAGTGTTTTAGAAACCTTCCATTGACACGTCCTCCTCCATACAGTTGTCCATCCATCTCCTAAAGTAGAAATTTGTTGTTTCCATGGTATGAAGCTATCAAAAATGGTCCCTTATAGATGTTTTCAAACTTTCCACGCTTCCCCTTTTCCTCAATTTTGGCTTCCCATTTCAGAACTACATCTTGGATTTTGAAGTTTGCTTCCTTAGTCTTTCTGTCAAAAGTTTTCTTCACCCTGTTTTGTGACTGCTAATGATTTCATACACCTCTTCTATTTTCTCCTACAGAGCTATGAGCTTCTTTATCCTCCTTTTTATGGCATTAGGTTCTTGTTCAAGTCCTCGTAGAAGTTTCAATAGTGGAGCCCCCAAAGAAGTTGGGAAGATCGCTTCAGCTCCATATACTAATTCATAGGGAGATGTGCCTATGGTTCTCTTAGTACAAACTCTATCAGCCCATAAAGAAAACTTTAGTTTTAAATTCCATGATATTTTATTTTCTTGAAACACCTTTTTTATGATCCTCACTATGCTTTTATTGGATGATTTTTCTAAGCCATTATCTTGAGGGTAATAGGCTGTGGAATGACCAAGAGTGATATGATATTGATGAAAAAGAATAATAAAATTTTTGGATTTGAAAGCTTGTGCAATATCAGTAATAATATTCATAGGACAACCATGCCTGCACAAAATATTGTTCTCCAAAAATTGAATGATGATCGAGTCAGTAGCCTGCTGTGTAGGGACCGGTTCAATCCACTTGGTGAAATAATCAGTGGCTGTCAAAATCCAGTGATTCTGTCTTGAGGATGCTGGGAGTATTTCGCCAATGAAATCTAATCCCCATGGATGGAAAGGAGCTTCAAGGTATATTGGTTTCAATGGTAAAGGAATTAGCTTCTTCTTACCATCAAAAACTTGGCATTCATGGCCTCCAACAATATTCTTGTAGATGTCTTTAAACATGGTAGGCCAATAATATCCTGCTCTGAGTATCTTATTAGATGTGACCTTATAGTAATGGTGTCCTCCACAATCTCCCTTATGAAATTCTTCATTGAAATTTTTGAGCCTCTTCTCCCAACAAGAAATTCAAAAGAATTCCACTGGTGTCCTTCCAATACAAGTTTTTATTCAAAATGCAGTACCTCAAATATTTAAGCGTCACAAACCTTGACTTGGACTTAGTAAATTAAGGAGGGGCTTTATGATGATGTAGAACAAATATCACATCACTGTACCATTCAGATAATATGAATTTCTCTTCAATAGGGACCAATTCTTCTTCTTCTACCACCTATGAAATTTTTGCAATGAAATTCATTTCTAGGCATTCAAAATTTGACTGTGCCATCTGTTTTTCTAGCCCTTGTCCCTTAAAAAACTTGGTAGGATTAATTTATATATCATATTCCAGTAAAGTGGCAATCCATTTACCTCTTTTTCCATCAGGATCATCTTGGATCATAATATCTTTCACCACAGTGTTAGGCAAAAATGTAATAATATGCGAATGCAGAATGTAAATTCTAAAATCTTTAAGAATCTTTACTAAAGCATATGCATGTTTCTCCATGATGTTATAATTCAATTCAGAGATGGCAAGAGTCCTATTGAAAAAAGAAATAGGATGCTCACAGCCTAGCTGCCTTTTTTCCCATTAGAGGAAATTTTAGCCTAAAAGTGCCCATGAAATTTTCATGTAATCTCCATGTCATAATATGTAAACCAATCAATATGCTTTAAATTTAAAAAGAGGTACATGTAAATATTTTGGAGGGAAAAGAAGAAAAACTACTTTTTCTAATTGTATTTTTGGCTTATCTTCTTATAGGTTTACTCAAATCTCAAGTTTAGAAACTCATTAGATGCGGAACTAAATTCCACATCCAACAAGTACCCATTATGCATAATTTCGAGAAGACTCACCTTGATAAAAAGAATGTAGATACATTAAAAAACGTGTTTGAACATTTTTTTTAATGTATCTACATTTTTTATCAATGTCGGTCCTCTCAAAAGTATGCATAATGGGTACTCGTTGGATGTGGAGTTTAACTCCAAATCTAATGAGCGTCTAAACTTAAAATTTGAGTAAACCAATAAGGAGATAAGGTGAAGATACAATTAAAAAAATTAGTTTTTTTGTTTTCCCTCCAAAATTCATAGCTATTATTTTATTATTTAACTATTATTTTATTATTTTTCCTGAGGAGGCCACTTTTAGGCTGAATTTCCTCTAATGAATAATACTCTAGCAATTGTGTGTTTAGAGGCGAATGTAAAAAGCAGAAAGTCACTTGAAAAGTCAGGACTTATGAGCACCGGGGCTTGAGTGAGGGCTTTCTTTATTTCTTCAAGTCATTGCTTTTCTTCTACTATCCACTTAACATCAGACTCATTCCTTAACATCTTTGTAATGTTCCTGACAATCCCAACAAAGTTTGGAATAAACCTTCTAACAAAATTTACCTTTCCAAGAAAAGACCGAATCTCTTTCCTATTCCTTGGAAAGTCTATTTTATAAATGGCAGTGACTCTATTTGGATCAAAATTTATTCCATCCTTTGATATAATGTGTCCTAACAATTTTCCAGAAGTTAAAGCAAAGGCACTTTTAGTAGGATTGAGCGATATACCAATTTTTTTTCATTTCTTCAGAATTTTCTCCAAGTGCTTAAGGTGTTCTTCCTCCTTCTTTGAAAATACAGTGATTTCATCCAAATAGACCACCATTGATTTGTCTTTCTCCTCAGAAAAATAAATATCCATCTCTCTTTGGAAATTTCCCCTTGCATTCATCAGACCAAAAGGCATTTTGGCATACACGAATGTTCCCCATTGCATGGTAAAAGCAGTTTTCTCTTGGTCCTCCGGATGTACTAATATGTGGTTGTAACATGAGAAACCATCAAACATGGACATTCTTTGAGAGCCAACAATATTCTGTAGAATTTGATCCACATTGGGAAGAGGGTAATTTTCCTTGAGAGATATTTTTTTTAAATTTATGAAAGCAATATAGATTCTAATTTCACCATTCTTCTTCCTTACAGGTACCAAATTAGCAAGCCATATTGAAAAATTCAAAGGGACAATGTTTTTTTGCATCAAATATTTTTTTAATCTCTTTCTCAATCAGAGGCATGTGCAAAGGATTAATTATTCTCAAATTTTTCTTAAAAACTTTTCATTCTCTTTGATGGGGATAGTATGTTGAATAATATTGGGATTGTACCTTTTCAAATCAGCATAGCTCCATGCAAAGACATCAATATACTTCTTCATAATATCCACACACCCCTGTATCATCTCCATACAAAGAAACTTAGATAGCTCGACCATTTTAGGAACTTCTATTGTACCAATATTGCAAGTTTCCACTTCTTCATCATCATCCTTCATCCTTGGGGTTTTGAAAACATCATTTCGATGAAATAATTTCTCAAGGGGAATAAGGCTTTTGGGAATACAATTATTTTTCAGCTGCAAGACTTTAGTTTCAACAAACATATTCTACTGATCTACTTCAATATTCTTTCAATGCAAGGAAATTTGGACCTATTGATCACTATCAAACACTTTTTAATGAATAATGTTATCAGGGATTTATGTTCTGTTTCTGATCTCAACCTCATATATCTTACTAGAATGAGTAGGAATGACAAACAAGCTAACAGAGACAGCCAAAGAATCAGCCACTAAATTTTGATCTCTGGTTTTGATAATGAAAGTGTATTCTTGAAAATTCTCAAGAATTTCAATGATTAAGTTTCTATAGGCCCTCATTCTAACATATTTGGTCTGGTAAGACCCTTCTACCCGCTTGATCACTAATTCAGAATTGCCACAAACTGATATATTTTTTGCGCCTAAACTCTTCAAAGTTTCTAGACCCAAAAGCAATGACTCATACTTTGCCATGTTGTTTGTAAAATCAAAGTTTAATTTGTATGAGAAGAAATTGCTTTCATAATTAGGATTGGTAATCCATATCCCTGCTCCAGCCCCCTCTCTTCCAGCAGTACCATCAAAATGTAAATTCCACCAACCTTCTTCATTTTCCTCAACACATCTCTGATTTTTTGCTTACTGATTTTCTCTCTTTTTCTCATTTTCAGTCTCATCGATAAGTTAATTAAACAAAATTGAGGATCCCAGCTCAGTCTCTACTGCATAAATAGGAAAATTGTGTGGTTTGTTTTTTCTGCTTACCAAGTAAGCCATCCTACTTTCTCTATACAACCTCCTTTGCTCACCAAAGATCGGAATGGTGACATATGTCATATCCATCTGCATAGTCCCTTTAATTTTTCCTGCCCAAGATCTGGATAAAAGCATGCCAAATTTCGGTGTAATGTTAGCTACCACTTGTCCATTACCATTATCTTAGCAGGTACTTGAGTTAGGCCAACAAACACATATTTAATGAGACCCATTGAACTCTCTTGGAGTCAAAATAAAACAAATCTTTGTAAGGTCTACTGATCTCTAAACCCATTCTTTCCATTATCACCTTAGGCATTAAATTGTGTGAATATCCTATGTATAACATGGAATTATGCAAAGTCATATCATGGATATTCAGACTTACATAAAAAGGAGGAACTTCTTCATTTTTTTCATCTTCTACCCTTGGTCTCGGGAAAATGGTAGGATGGTATTCTTACAGATTTAGGATGTTTGAAGGTCTAGGTTAAGTGTTTAACATCTTGACAATTTGACTTATGTATTCAGTGAAATTGATTATTTCTCTAAAGGGAACTATAGTTTTGATTTTGGAGATCCCATTCTCTAAATTGAAAGTAGATGAGTATTTTTCAATTTCTTTGGCATGATGTGGTGGCGGTGTATCTTTCTTTGGTTCAACCAGTTTAGGAGCATATTTCTTTGGCTGAGTTTTATTTATTGTAATGGGAACATTTATATTCCTCAAATTTTATTATTTCTGCATTTCAAAGATATAATGTTCATAACCCTTTAAGTAATCAGATTGTCCCTCACTTCCCCCATATCATCACTAGACTCATCATGTTCCTCTTTAGTTAGAAAGATTCCAGACACATCTTCATCTAAGCAATGAATAATATCCTCTTGGAACTCAGGTTGTGTTTCCTCTTCATCTAGTAAATTTTACTAAAAATGAGGTCTCACTTGTGTGTCAGGCTTGTTTCTATTTTCTCTCTATCTTTGCTAAATTTTAGGCCTCTTAAATTGGGGATTTCTGATATGTGACTCTTATTGTGCAGGAGGCAAAGGAGTGGCACCAAGAGCAAGTATTTCCATAAGTTTCTCCATGGTCTTCATCATGGCATCAAACTTAACATCTGAGGATGAAGAAGGCTTCTTTTCTTTTAATTTTTTTAAACCCATATTAGACCTCTTAGCTTCAACCATGTTCACCTCAACTTTCACTGCATCATTCTACATATTAGCCAAAGAAGCAGACTCTCTTTCCCTTAACAAGATGGAAAACTCATAATAAAAAGCTTATGCATAGCGTAATTGAGAAACCCATGGGGGAGGTTTAATATGTGTAGGTATGGAGTTGTAGACCTTGTTAAATCTCTCAGAAAAGTCTTGGCTAGATACATCTAGGGCTCTTTTCAAGTTTTTATACTCAGTTAGAGCTTGAACAGGGTTCACCTTACTCCCCCACTTTTTCAAAAAACTATATTCCAACTGGTCCCAATTTTGTAAACTATTTGGAGCTAAAGCTTTAAACCATTTTCTTATCTCACCTCTGAAACTTTGAGAAAAAAACCTTTTTTTCACATCCTCGTCATCTACCTCCTCTCGGTTAGTGAAGTCATTAAATTGGTCAACATGTTCTTCAGTTGATATTTCTTCTTCACTCCCAAAGGTTTTAATCCTAGTAGATTATCCATCTGGGAGGTCATGAAGGACAATAGGAAGGAAAATTGGAGCATATCTTGTTGGTCCAACAAGAGGAGGAACTCCAACCATGATGACATGGACTATAGTACTTGGAAAAGTAGTGGATGTACTTAAATTCTGACTTTGGGAAAAAAACATGAATGAGCGTGAAGTGTTAGGAGATGTTGTAAAGGGTATTTGGAGTCTATATTCAAAGGAACTCCATTCAAGAAAGGGTATACCAGACTTTCTCTTCAACAAAAAATCAAAAGGATATAACTCTTTTAACCTTTCAAAAGACTTTTTCTCCAACAACAACTCTGATGTGACAGTCTTCCAAGATTCTTCTTTTTCTTCTTTTGATACTAAGGAAGATGTGTCAATAGCTAGTCTTTGTAGGTCTAGTATTATATCAATCAATTCATTTTCAGTCTTAGACCTAAACATCACTTCTTCTGTTTTTTCATCAAATTGTTTATCTTTAGGTTTTCAAATAATCTCAGAGGAAAAAAATCTTGAATGTGATGGAATCCCTGATTTGAAGAGATGCCTCCAATGGCTCTGAGAATCCTTTCTGGATTATCCACAATTGCAGGTGGGTTAGGATCTGAATTTCTCCTTGTGTGTATCTTTCTCGAAGACACCTTTAAACATGAATATTTTTAGTGGAGTCACCAAGGTAGTATGAAGCCTCGAAAGCTTCTGAGCTCTTGCTACCTCCAAGAGTTCAACATTTCTGTTTGAGCACAAAATTTTGGAAATATGTCTTCAGACTCTCGACAGACGCACCAAAATTTTATCACTAAGTTGGCACAGATGGGCTGCTCCACCAGTCAACCTAGAGTAACTCTTTCAAACCTACTTCTAGCTGAAAAATATCCTTTTCCAGGATGAGAGGGCTCTCTCAAAGATAAAGATAATTTTATTCAAATGAATTTCAACAAATGGCTAACTCTGAAATAGTGTTTTAAGTGTGTTTGTATGTAGGTGAAAGATGTGGATAAATCACTACCATTGGGCATATGGAGTCAGTGTAAATAAATTCAATGGCATGGGAACTCTTCTTATGGAAGTTGAGGCATATAGATGTTTTGATGAAAAAAAACATACACATATACACAACAGTCTAATGTTTGAAGGAAGTTAGAGCATGATATACATGAATTCTACGTAATCAAACATCAAAGTACTAAAGATAAAATAGTAGAATACATAAGATAAATGCTCATGAAAACATCAATGAACCTCAGGTGAAGAAAAGACGATAGCCACTGTATATGACTGATAGCAAGTTTTTACAATAGTAGTTCTGTAGTCAACGTCAATCAACCCTCTATTCTTCGATAATCTGCCTATTAATAGGCTTAGGTATCTTTACAATGGATCTGCCAACAAGGCTGGACCATCGAGTCTCTGTAATGAAACCTAATCTAACAATAAGAAAATTATATGGACTCTATAACTTGTCTATTACATCAAAAAACTTAAAACTGCATATTTACATTGATAAAATTCATGTGCCTCGGTGGCACTAACCATGACCAAAACATAATAGCACCCACCAAGTCAGGAGACTTGTCTTCCTACTTTTTAGGAGGTGGTGTCATGATGAATGATGAGTGTCTTCATGGTGAGCTGGTGACTGAAAAAGATTTGTCGAAGACCATGCCTCCACCAAAAAATTCCCCTGATGTCCTCTGACCTTTCCACGTGGCTGGCTTATCCCAAATAGACCATCAAAATCTAAAAATTCTCCAAAAACTTCTTCGCCATAGAAATAGGGGAGTTAAGGCAAGTTCGTAGCGAAAGTCTGTAGCACTTTGATTTTGACCATCTATGCCACATGTTTTCTCCCTTTACTAATCTAAAATAGTTTATTAATTCAAAACAACTAAACACCAACCTTTACCTACCACTTTCATGAAAAAACCTATAATTTATGACAAAACGACACCTACAATGAGTTCATAACGATTTATGGGATTCAAGCCTAAGATACGCTACGAACATGCCTAGTTTTCAACAGACTTAAAAATGGTGCTTTCCTTCTTCAAAATTTGCCTATGGCTCTGCAATTGATGATTCAAAATGGTGCAAAAATATCAAAAAGGAAAATTTTCCATTTTTCAAGCTTTAGAAGCTTCACCTTTGGCAGTAGGGGCTTTAGTCTCCTCAGGTTCATTTATGACTGTTATTTTTAAACCTTTATTCTTGGGCTCTGACTGTATCATCTCCATCTTCTATTCTAGCTCTTTCACTTGACTTTTAAGTTTCTTTCTCTCTGCCTGCAACCAAATGATTCTCTTTCTTGTATGTTTCATTACCCTGCATAGAGAAATTGTCCTTTTCAACAATTTCTTGAAATTGGTTAAAGACTCATCATAGTGATTGATCTGCTCATTTAACTTCTCTTTGAATTCCTCCATCATTTTTCTTTCTAGATTGGATTTCTCTAATTCCAACTTGGTTTCAATCAATTCTTATCTGAATTCTATTAAATTCTCCTTTAGAAGCTACACTTTAGTTTTTTCAACTACCTTCTCTTTTCCTTTCCTCTGTACAATGATCAATTCTTTTGCTGGAGACAAATCAATGATATCCTCTACCATATGTTTCTTTCCTTTTTCTGTAAATTCTGTTTGTTTGCTAGCCATGACACCTTTGGAAAGTTTTAGCCTAGTGAGTGGTTTTCTTGGTTGGAACATAAATCGTGCATATTCTCCTAAAAAATCAAGTTTTTTGGTAGTAATACCCTTATTTTTCTTCTTTCTTCCTTTAATATCTACAACTTTGACCACTAGAGTATCTCCTATGTATATAGCTTGAAGAATATCCTCAAGGTTTCCTTTTCCCAGTGTTTGGATTCTTGTTATCCTTCCATGACTCTTCTTGCTGATCTTTGACTTCCTACTTGCAGGTGTAGACTGTGGGACTTCGGTCTCTTGCGCATGCTCCACTTCTACATCCATGGGCTCTACAATGTTATCCATTTCCTCTTCATTCACACCCTCTGTTTGAGCTACAAGTTTTTCACTCTTGCAAGTTGAAGGAGTGGCTTTTGATTTAGGTGTCTTCTTGGGTGTTAATGTATCTACTTCATAACCACTAAGTAACAGGAATGTGGCCCAGTCTCTATTCAGTTTTTTCAACTCCTCCAACACCAAAATTTTAATCAACCTATGACGAAAAATTGAGGTCTCACTACCTTATGTCTTGGCTTGAACTTTGTCTGACATCTTGCCTAGGCTCCTAAACAAGAAAAATGGAAGGTCTAGAGATTTCTTACCAGTGAAATGCAACAAGAGCCTAAAATGGTACTGATATACCATATGTAACCTTCCTTCACATGTGAAGTATTTTTGAATTACAACTAGTAGTTTGGAGTAGTTTTCTTTAAGGCAACTACTTAGGATTCCAAATGTCATATCTACTCCAATATGTTCAGGTTTCATAAGATCATCACAGTTCTATAATTTAAACTTAGTGGATTTGAACCACTCTTCTCCCATCCTCGGAATCTCTGTGGCTTGGTAAATTGTTTCAGGTGACACCACAAAACTCAGTACCCACACCTTTGATGCAGTACCTACGGAATTCACTGCAAAACATTTCGAAACTTGGGCATGAAAACCTTGTAATTTTTGGAAGGACATCATGCATCCAACACTGCTGAAAGCTTCTACAAAGCTAGGGTCCTCATTGAGTAACTTTAGATCCATGGGCTCATACCCTAAACATGATCCCCCTTTATTAGTCTTCTTTTGCATGTCGATCTCCTTTAACATTGCGCTGACCTCTTGATGCTCTGACACCTGTAAAGAAAGGAATCACACAACAGGCAACTTGCAAGCAAAGATGGACTTCTCAAGGATGACAACAACAACTATACACAGAGGGCGAAAGAAGGATGACAGAAAACAACTTTGAAGGTGATTTATAGTATGGGAGGGATAATGACAAATGAAAGAGGTTAAGTGAAATGATGAGTGACCACTTATGATTACACATGTTGCATGACTCCTCTAACTAATCACGTGACCTTGGATTGAATTTTAACCTCTAAAGACTTGAAACCTCACCATTTCCTTTATTGGTGCAGAAAAACATGATTCCGTAGCAGTTTCCATTATAATTCTGGCAGATTCACTACGGACTCGTCAGGTGAGTCCTTAGTGAAAACAAATCGTTTTCACTTATATTGGTTGTGGACTCAAGAAAAGACAGACAGGTGGAAAAAACCAAGTTTTAAACCAATGCATGGAGACCTTTGGTGGGTTTTGATAGATTTGACCTTTATGACATGACAAGTAGGAATCTCCAAACTTAGAATAATGACCGATTCACAGAATTTCATCAATTTCATGAACTAATTTGACAAGACAAATGAAACCTATGCTAAATGACTATACTAATAAAAATGAAATTTTATTTGTGATAACAAATCATATAACTGATAATTCGCTACAAATATTTGTTGCATGTTAGTTCTGAGAGTGACCTAGTTGATATTGGAGTTAAAGGGAAGAAGACTATCAGTTGTACTATTAGAAATTGTACAATTCATGCATGAGGTCATCAAGACACCTTGGCTGAATTGCATAATAAATTCTTGGGAATTTCCTAATGAATAGGAGCTCAATTCCCTCTGGAGTGTGTAAGCTAGGATGGTGAGTAAATTGCAAGTTTTTGGTTAAGTATTTGACCAAACTCACTAGGATCAAAGTGAGACAAGTTGAGATAGTGCAAAGGTTTCTCAGGAAGGGAACTAACATTGTATTGTTTCATATTTTTTACTTAATGCAATATACATATAGCTGGGTTTTTAGTCGAGGCTTTCCCCATATTCATCTTTCTATTGTGTGATTGAAATTATTTCTCTTTCTTATTCATGTCATTGTGTGATCGTAATTGGTTTCCGCAATTTGTATAATAGATTCAATTAATTTTTTTTATCATATTACAAGATCAGTTGAATCTATGTGGATTTTCTACAATCGAGTTCTGTTGTTGGTGCAATTGAAGTGTTGCCATATATCACTAGTTGAGGGCAGAGAGCAGGCATTGTAGCTAATCAGGAAGAGGGTGATGGTAGTGGCAATGTGTTATTCTCTATCAGGTCGCTCGAGATTTGGTATTACTTTGTTCTTAATGTTGACATCCAATCACCAATCAACCAAAACCACAGTGCTCCAATACAATGATGCCATATGTATGAGTAGTTGGGATATTTTCTCAATGCAGAAAAGTCCCCATAGCGATCATTCCAAAGTCATTGTTCAGAAGACATGTGTAGGGGGTTTAGTGTAAAGTTTTATTTTTACTGACTGCTCCTTTATTTATATATCATCAACTGACTGCCAATTCGTAATTGTCAAAAATTTTAAATCGTTGTGGTTCAACTCGGTCGAGACACCCAACCGATGTTTGAAATGCAGGTTGTTGGTTTTGAGAGTTCTGAATTTCCTTATTAAAAACACATCAATGTATATTCCCCCCATTCCAAACTCAGAGAACCGCAGGATATACCAGCCCTGTTATATCACTTCTCTCTTATAGCCACTGTGTACGGCTGATATCCTCTTATAAAATATAATTTGTAGCTAACCATTCCATGACTCCACCATCATAGCACATGGTGGTCATTTTAATAATGGCACAAGATATGTGCATTTATATATAATGAACTTGGAGGGAGCCCTTAATCTTTGAAACAAAATCTATAGGTCCACGACTTGTTCTATGACACCACTCGAACTATCTGAGCCCCAGGAAAAAAATCTGATACAATTTCGGTTCACATTGCCATGCCTTCTACTACTGCATAGGGTCTCAACACCAAATATCAGTTTCGCATAAGCCATCAGCTTCACCCTATTGTGATTGTTATTCATTTCCATAGTGCCATTCACACTGTGACAAACCCTCAGGTCACTGAAACTCTACTAGACAAAAATATCTAAAAAACCATAGAGATCAACTCTACTCTATAACCATCGAGTTGAACACTACTAACCAAAGGATGATGAAACCAATAATAAACTTTTTGTTGAAAATGTTAAAGTCACTTGCGTACCTCATGTAGGTAGAAACAGAGTACAGTAGAGGGGCAGAGGATAATGCGTGCACAACACTATGCATTCAAGTGGAATGGAGAAACCGTAGGGATGAATTTATTTTGGTTATGGCCGCAGCCACCATTGCGAAGAAGAAATTGAATTTTGATATAGGCCATAGCCTATTTTGCAGGAGAAATTGAATAATCCATGGTCCAAGCCACACAACAACAGTTTTATTAAAAAACAGTCATTTCGGGCTTTTAAGCCCTTAACAACCAAATAGAGGAGTCTTTGATTCAAACGCCAAGTATTTTAAGTCATAAATGGGCCATGTCAAAAGTTGTCCCCACTTCATCGGAATCGAAATGTTTTATTTTGAAGTGTCTTGTTGATATGAAGTTCTGCCGATATGCGATGTTGCGATATCACACATCGCATATCACAGCAGGACAAGAACCATCCGCCATATGTTATACACCGCAACGTTAACGCCGATATAATTCATGCGATGCAATATCGGCATATCACAATCGCCATTCCCAAAGAACCAACCGCCAGATGTTATGTTTACCATTGATGTTGCGATGCGATGTGGTCCCACCACAATCACTGATCCCACATCGCCAATTCGCCGATCCGCCTACCACTTAAGTTTTGTGCCGATGTCAATAACACTCATCTCTCATCGTGCATCACAAGGTCACAAGTCCAAACCATTTGTCCCGCTATTCCATCGATGCCGATATGCGTTGTGGGATCCACCAAACACACTTATAATTTTTCGTCTAATTTTGTTATTCACTGCGACTAAAAGTCTTTTTGACTTTGGTTTTAAAAATACACGCGACAATGTTTTTTTCGATGTTTTTCGTTTATTTTATTTTGTTTTATTTCTTTAAAAGAAAAGGGGCCGCCCCATATTAAAAGAATGAAAAATCCCGTAGACTAAGGTAATGTTATTTTGCTGTGTAAAGAAAAGCCCGCAGGCAAAGAAAAACATAGTAAGACCAGACATCATTGTTTTGTGCATTTTGAGAGACAGAGAGAAGTTTTTTTTTAGAGCACTACGTCTGTAGCAGTCAAGTATTTTGTAATACCACTTCTGTGGAAGAAATTTGTAATAGTTTTAGTTTGTTGATGAAATAGAAAATATTTTATGCCATCTCTGTTCAGCATTTCTCTGTGTTAAAAGAGGAGAATTTTATTCTCCCTGTGTGTTTGGAATATTCAGAAATTTCAACATGGTATCGGAGCTTATCCAGGCTCTTTGAAGGCGTCAAAGAAGCTGAAGGAAGAAGGAAATTTGTTGTAGCAGTCCTTCAGCAAAATGAAGGCTCAGCAGAACATTAAGTCCAAGTATTTCTCAAAAAAAAAAAAAAAACAGAGTTGTTGTTTTGTTTAAAAGAACAGTCCTCAGAAATAGAGTTTGTTGTTTAAAGAAGGAAAGAGAGTTTGTTTATTAAAAACACAGCCAATTTTAGTTTAGAGTTCAGTTTATATGTAATGGCGGGACCAAGCATTAGTATGAGTATTGGAAATACTCAGCTTCCATAATTTAATGGGAAGAATTATGATTATTGGGCCATTACCATGAGAGCCCTGTTTGCCTCCCAGGACTTTTGGGAAATTATTGAAGATGGTTTTGAAGAACCAGTTGATGATCAGGCTTTTAATGCCTTAACATAGGCAGAGTAGGATTTATTGAAGAGAAATAAGAAGAAAGACTCTAAAACCCTCTTCTATCTCTGTCAAGAAGTACATGAGAGTGTGTTTCCAAGGATAGCAGCAGCTAAGAGATCCAAGGATGCATGGGATACTCTGAAGATAGCCTATCAAGGTATGGAGAAAGTGAAGACAACAAAACTACAATTGCTGAAGAGAGATTTTGAAACTCTCTGTATGAAAGAGTCTGATAACATAGACTCATTCTTCAGACATGTGATTGGGATGGTCACATAGATAAGGTCCCATGGAGAAACACTTGAAGAAAGAAGGATTGTGGAGAAACTATTGTGGAGCCTACCCTCAAGGTTTGATGTTATTGTAACCACCATTGAAGAGACAAAGGATCTCTTAAAGTTCACGGTAGATGAATTTCATGCATCACTGATGATTCATGAACATAGATTGGGAAGATCTGTAAACCATATCTAGAACATGCCTTCAAGACCCAGATGCCTTTTGGAAGATGAAGAGGTCAAGGCAGAGGAAGAGGAAGAGGCAGAAGCCAAAACAGAGGAGGAAGAAACAACCTTTCACATTCACATGGAAGAAGCAACAGTCAAAATCAAAGCCACGGCCAAAGCAGTAGCCAGCAAGGTGGACACCAACATGCTCATGGACAAAGGTATGACAAATCCAATGTCCAATGTCATTATTGTAAAAAATATGGGCATTATTCCAATGAGTGTAGGAAAAAGCAAAATGACATGAATAATAGGCAGAATGAAAATGTAGCAAGAGAAGAAAAGAACCCAAAGAATGTGATGTTAACATGTAATGTAGCACAAGATAGGCATGATGATGTATGGTTCTTAGATTCAAGCTGCAGTAATCACATGACTAGAAACATAGCAATGTTTTCCAATCTTGATGAAGAAGTTAAATATGAAGTAACAACAGGAACTGATACTAATATTTCTGTCAAGGGAAAAGGAAGAGTAAGTATCCGTGCAAGAAATGGTGAGCAAAAATTTGTGCTAGACGTATACTATGTTCCTGGCTTGAAATGTAATCTTTTGAGCATTGGGCAGCTCATTAACAAAGGTTACAATGTATTCTTTAAAAATGATGTGTGCACAATAATGGATATACCTCCAAGAAAGAAGATTATTGCTGAAATAAAAATGACTAGCAATAGAATGTTTCCACTCAAGATCAATACAGACTTGAAGGGAAAAGGAAAGAATGTAGTAGCTGTAACTCAAGAGGTCTTTCAGAAGGATATGAAAGATGAGAATTGGTTATGGCACTTGAGATTTGGACATCTCAATTTCGAAGGTCTAAATTTGTTTCACAAAAAAGGAATGGTAAGAGGACTACCATTGATTGAGAAACCAGACAGCCTATGTGAAGGCTGCATCTTGGGAAAACAACATAGAGAAAACTTTCCACCAGGAAAGAGCATAAGGGCGAAAGCACCCTTATAAATTATTCATTCAGATTTATGTGGGCCAATACAAACATCATCAGTATGGGGCAGTAATTACATGCTGACCTTCATTGATGATTTCACAAGGAAAGTATGGGTTTATTTCTTGAAATATAAGAGTGAAGTCTTTTAAATTTTTTGCCATTTTAAAGCTCTAGTAGAGAAACAGAGTGGGCAGCATATCAAAGTTCTAAGAACTGATAGAGGAGGTGAGTACATCTCAAAAGAATTTCTGCATTTTTGCAGAGAGAATGGCATACACAAACAATTTACTACAAGGTAAACATCGCAGCAAAGTGGTGTCGATGAAAGGAAGAATCGAACCATAATGGAAATGGTGAGAAATATGCTAAAGGCAAAACATTTGCCAAATGAGTTTTGGGCAGAAGCAACAAATTGTGCTGTGTATATTTTAAATAGATGCCCAACAAAAGATGTAATGAACAAAGTTCCAGAAGAAGCATGGAGTGGCAGAAAACAAGGAGTCACCCACATGAGAGTTTTTAGGTGTGTGGCTTATGCACACATACCAGATCAGCTAAGAAATAAGTTGGATAGTAAGGGGGAGAAGTGCATCTTCCTTGGATATTGTGAAGATTCCAAGGATATAAATTGTATAACCCATCCACTAAGAAGTTTGTTATAAGCAGAGATGTGAAATTCATTGAAGAGGAAGCATGGGATGGAAGCATTGAGAAAACAGTCAATGTCAAAAGTTGTTTGTCTCATGATGAAGATGAGGAAAATGTGGCTGAAAATAATACCTCAACGGTAGCACAACCTCCACCAACACAAGGAAAACAAGGGACACCTCAAGCAGGAGTGAGAACACCCTTGAGAAGAAATGAGAGTGCTTCTCCAAGCACACCACATGGAGATGATTTGAGTGCTTCTTCAAGAACATGTACACCAAATGAAAGAGGAACAAGATTCAGAAATTTAAATTAAATTTATGAACAAGAAGCAAAAAATGAAGGAATGAACTCCTTATTTGCTTTGTATTGTCATGTTGATGATCCTATTCATTTTTAAGAAGCCATACAAGATAGGAAATGGATAGAAGCAATGGATGAAGAAATTAATGAAATAGAAAAGAAAGAAACATGGGATTTAGTTGATCTCCCAGAAGGGAAAGAAGTCATTGGAGTAAAATGGGTCTACAAGACCAAAAGTAATGCTAAAGGTAATATAGAAAGACACAAGGCCAGACTTGTTGTCAAGGGATATAAGCAGCATCATGGACGAGACTATGAAGAAACTTTTGCACCAGTTGCAAGAATGGAAACAGTGAGAGCAGTGTTGTCCATAGCAACACAAAACAAATGGAAAGTATACCAAATGGATGTAAAATCAGCATTTTTAAATGGAGTGTCAATGGAAGAGGTTTATGTTGAACAACCTCTAGGCTATGAGAAAAAGGGCCATAGCACAAAGTTTGCAGATTAAAGAAATCTCTTTATAGGCTGAAGCAAGCACCAGGAGCATGGTACAGTAGGATAGATTCCTATCTACTGGAAAATGGGTTTGAAAAATGTGAAGGAGAACCCACATTATACATCAAAGAAAAGGATGGTAAGATGTTGATAGTTGTATTATATGTTGATGATGTGATATTCACAGGTAATGATAATTACCTTATTGAAAATTTTAAAACAGTCATGAAAGAAGAATTTGAAATGACTGACATGGGATTGTTGAAATACTTCTTAGGAATAGAAGTAGAGAAAAATGAAAATGCGATTTTTATCTCTCAAGCTAAATATGTTAATGAAGTCTTAGAAAGATTTAATATGCAGTAGTGCAAGGCAACAATTACTCCCACAGTAATGGGATTGAAGCTTAGCAAAGAGGACAACAACAAGGATTTTGATCCTAGTTTGTATAAGAGCATAGTTGGCAGCCTCATGTATTTGACTACAACTAGGCCAGATATTATGCATGCTATTAGTTTTATTTCCAGATTTATGGAGAGGCCAAAGGATGCACATTGGCAAGCAGCAAAGAGAATTATGAGGTATGTTAAAGGAACTAAAAAGTATGGTATTTTGTATACTACTTTAGAAAATTCAGAATTAATTTGTTATAGTGACGGTGATTGGGCTGGAAGTATCGATGACCGGAAAATTACTTCTGGTTATGTTTTTCATATGGGTTCAGGAGCCATTTCATGGGCTTCTAAGAAACAACCCATTGTAGCATTATCTACAGCAGAGGTAGAGTATGTAGCAGCTACAGCAGCAACGTGTCAAGCAGTGTGGATGAGAAGAATGTTGAGGAATTTGTGTCAAGAACATGTAAAGGGCACAATGACATATTGTGACAATAGCTCAGCTATTTCATTATCAAAGAATTATGTCTTTCATAAAAGAACAAAACACATAGATGCCAAGTTTCACTATATTAGAGAATTGGTGAACAATGGAGAAATTGTTTCACAACATTGTAGAACAGAGGAGCAACTTGTAGATATATTGACAAAGCCATTGGGGCAAAAGAGTTTTGAATATTTAAGAAAATTCCTGGGTATGACTGGTAACCCAACAGCTGACTTTAATGGGGAGTGTTGAAAATGTTAAAGTCACCTGCGTACCTCATGCAGGTAGAAACAGAGTATAGCAGAGGGGCAGAGGATAATGCGTGCACAACACTATGCATTCAAGAGGAATGGAGAAACCGTAGGAATGAATTTATTTTGGTTATGGCTGCAGTCACCATTGCAGAGAAGAAATTGAATTTTGATATAGGCCGTAGCCTATTTTGCAAGAGAAATTAAAGAATCCGTGGTCCAAGCCACGCAACAATAGTTTTATTAAAGAATAGTCATTTCGGGATTTTAAGCCCTCAACAACCAAATAGAGGAGTCTTTGATTCAAATGCCAAGTATTTTAAGTCATGAACGGGCCACGTCAAAATTGGTCCCCACTTCATCGGAATCACAATGTACTATTTTGAAGTGTCTTTTTGATATGAAGTTCTACCGATATGAGATGTTGCGATATCGCACATCGCATATCGCAACAGGACAAGAACCATTTTCCATATGTTATACACCACAACGTTAACGCCAATATAATTCATGCGATTCAATATTGGCAGATCGCAATCACCATTCCCAAAGAACCAATCGCCAAATGTTATGTTTACCACCGATGTTGCAATGTGATGTGGTCCCACCACAATCGCTCATCACACATTGCCAATTCGCCGATCCGCCTACCACTTAAGTTTTGTGCCGATGCCGATAGCACTCATCACTCATCGCGCATCACAAGGTCAGAAGTCCAAACCATTTGTCCCGCTGTTCCAATGATGCCGATATGCGCTGTGGGCTCCACCAAGCGCACTTATAATTTTTCGTCTAATTTTGTTATTTACCGCAACTAAAAGTATTTTTGACTTTGGTTTTAAAAATACATGCGGCAATGTTTTTTTTTGATGTTTTTTGTTTATTTTATTTTGTTTTATTTCTTTAAAAGAAAAGGGGCTGCCCCATATAAAAAGAATGAAAAATCCCGTAGACTAAGGTAATGTTATTTTGTTGTGTAAAGAAAACCCCGCAGGCAGAGAAAAACACAGTAAGACCAAAGAGCACTGTTTTGTGCGTTTTGAGAGACAGAGAGAAGTTTTTTTGTGAGAGCACTGCATCTGTAGCAATCAAGTATTTTGTAATCCCACTTCTATGGAAGAAATTTGTAATAGTTTTAGTTTTTTGATGAAATAGAAAGTATTTTATGCCATCTCTGTCCAACATTTCTCTGTGTTAAAAGAGGAGAATTTTATTCTCCCTATGTGTTTGGAATATTCAGAAACTGCAACACTTTTCTTGCCCTGGTGTAGAGTCGTGTAGCCTTGTAAACTCCATGGCTATCACCTGCCCTTGTTTCTTCCTGCCATCTCTGTAGCATCTCATCGTCCACCTTAAGTCTCTGAAACCAACTCTATAGGTCTGCAACTCGTTCCATGACACCAACTCTATAATTGCTCACCCGTTTACATTATTTGTTTTTTTTTTGTTGAACCGTGTTTTAGTATTTTATGAGATAGTGATATTCATAACCATATTTTTAATATCAACAATATTGTATTATGTAAGATGAAAAAGATAAAATTTATTTTTGAGAGAAAAGAAATCTGAAAATTAATGCAAAGACCAAAAGTCACATGAGTTGTTTGAAAACAAAGATATAATTATAACTCAAGGTTTAAAAAATAAAGATGTAAATATATTGTTGAATAACGTTGTGTTTACACCAAAAAATAAGTGAATAGATATTTCATAATCCAATATAGAATTTTCACAAAAGAAAATCATATATTTTCCCATAAACCTTGTAATGATATAGATTTTTAAAAGTAATTAATAGATTTTTTTATTAATTACTTAAATATAGACATATATAATTAAAATAAATAAATAAAATAATTCCTAATAGATATCTTATAACTTTAATTAATTTACTAACATCTAAGTCCTAATTCTTAACCCTCGTAATATTATTAGTTTTATTTAAATTCTATAATAGTATAAATTAATTTATTTAATAAAACTACTAACAACTAGTTTATAACTAAATGTTCCTTTCGAGCTAAGAGCGGCCACTATAAGATTATATGAGAATGTAATTGCCAAGTTAAAGAGCAATGAGGGGTGGTCGAAAGATATTAAGTGTAATATCAGAGTTAAACAAGGTTGCCCCCTCTCCCCTACCCTATTTGGCATTTACATCGACAAGCTAGAAGGTTGTTTAGAGGAAGCAGGATGTGCTGGAATGATCTTAGTTGGGATATTCATCATCCTTCTTCTCTATGCTGACATTATTGTTCTTCTTGCAAGGTGCCCATCTGATCTTGATAAGCAACTTAGACTTCTTAAGGATTTTTGCTCTACCATGGGTATGTCTGTTAACACTGACAAAACAAAAGTTATTATTATAAAATCCAAGAAGGACACTTACGCTGATTTTATGTATGACAATAGTAACTTGGAGGAAGCGTCTTCTTACAAGTACCTAGGAATTGATATTCATCACAAGCTCAACTGGAACTATAGCATTCAGAAAAGGATTAATGGGGGGTGGAAAGCTTATTTTGGTCTTGAAAATAATTGTAAAACGGGAAACCTCATAATGCGGGAGAGAAAGAAGTTCCTCTCTGAAACTTTAGTCACTCCTGTTATCTTATATGGATGTGAGGTTTGGGGTTGCAGTATCTCTAGAGAATCCTGGAGAAATATTGACCAAATCCATAAGTGTTTTATAACGTATAACCTTCAAATTAAAAGCAATACACCATATTGTATTCTCCTTATAGAAGTGGGTCTTTCCCAGGGAAAATTTTAGGGGCGAATTTTAGCCCAAAGGCGAATTTTAAGGGTTTTTAAATTTTGGTAGGGCGAATTTTTTATATAAACCCATTTTCTATAGTTTTATAAAATTAGTCCTATAATTATTTTTAAAATAATTAATTATTAAGTAATAGCCCACCAAAATAAACGTTGATAAAATTGAAAACATGAAATTCGCCTCCCGATTTTCTGGTTTGGAGCAGCATTCGCCTCGATTTACTAGGTTTGGGGGAGGGATTCCAGTGATTCGCCCCCATTTTTGCTGATTGGGGCTTGGAAGTTGGAGGCGCAATAAAAATTTGAATGCATTTGCCAAAATTTACTGGGTCGGGGGAAGGATTACAATGATTCGCCCTGGTTGGGCTTGGTTGGAGCTTGAAAGGAGCTGTTGGAGGTGCAACAACGCTCAGGGAAACAACTTACAAGATCTGGACCCTAGTTCCGATGATGCTGCACACATTGACCGATGACGCTGCACGCATTGACAAGAATCAAGATCTGGTTTCGTTTAGGGAGATGGTAGTTGGCTGGAAAGGGATTTAGAGTACCAAAATGGTCCATTTCCCTGGTGCCATGGAGCTAAACCCGCGAGGAGGATTTTGGACAGTGAGGAGGAGTTTGGACAGTGGTGTTGGGTTGCAACTGTAATTATAATATTTTTTTGTAAATTTGCTGAGTCCGAATGCTTTCAGTGTGCTTGTGATTGCTTCGATGAGCCTAACAACGCTCTGTAATTATTATTTTTTAATAAATTTTCCAATCTGAATGCTTCAAAGTGTGTTGGACCGCTGGTGAATGATGGTGAATAGTGCTGGTCAGTGGTGAATGCAAGTGCTCTGTGGGTGATTTGCAAGAGGTAAGCTAAAATCCATAATTTTACACTTGTTCCAGCCTTCTTTTACACTGACCTGGGAAGGGACAAACAAAACAAAACAGGTCCTGAACCGGCCGTTTCGGAGGCCCGATTTAGACCGGTTCTGATAACTAGAAGAAAATCCTGGGTTTTAGAGGACATGCCACCTCTATGCCTTTTCACCCACAGATTCTTCTTTAAATCTTTTAATCCTGCCTCATAACCTAGTTTAGCAGTGAAGTTTCTGTAGCTTAATTTTTAGACCATACAATTATGTCATCTTCTTTCAATTTTATTCAACGTAGTTTAAGTTTGTGTGTGAACTGTGTCCATTCTTCTGCCAGTTCTCCTTGGATACCAAGCTGTATATCTAATACCTACCTTGACTCGATAATGAATTAGCTTCTGGTTCAGCTGCATCAGCTAGACTGAATATCTCCTTTCTGTGAAGGATATTGATTAGAGGACCTGATAACCTGAATTTTTCAACTTTTCTGAGCAACCCAGCAAGGGATCTTCACTTGTTTTTACTTTGTTTCCTCTTCCAAATTTACACACCAGCCATTACCTATCATAGGAAATGCCCTTACCATTGCTTTCCAAACTATCGGTACCCGTCCATGGCCTGTTTTTTCGAGGGTTCCCTTGGGAATATGGACTATAGAAAACTAGCATGTTGGTATTCCTTCCAGTACTGATTTCACTAGTGTTAGTGCCCCACTGCCCCCTATCCCCTCTTAGACAACCATCTATAACACCCTTAAGTCTCTTCTCTATTTTTTCATACAACCATGGCCAGTCTCTAAATCTATAGTCATTGTGCTTAAGTTTGAAGCGAAGATATTGTACTCCATTATCAATGGTTACCGAATTGAAGGGAAGAATAAACTCACATTTCCTTTCTCCTTATTTGAGACCATTGACTATTGAATAGAATAGGAAACTTATTATTGTTCACCTCCATCCCTGTTGCTTAGCTGTAGATGTCCAGGATATTCTTGAACTTTTTGGCTTCTCTTTTGGTCCTTTCTCCAAAAAGAATAATATCATCAACAAATAATAATAGCCCATACTTTACCTTTGATGGAACCTTCTCTTTTGCATGCTATTAGCACTCTGCTCTGGCCTTTTGCTACTGGGAGGAATAGAAAGGGGGACATTAGACAACATTGTCTTAGGCCTCTTGTGGTAAATATTTCTTGAGGCCAGATCCATTAATTAGCACAACAAATGCGGCTGAAGAGAGGCACCCCCATGATCCAGTTCATCACTTGAATGCTCGTTCCTATTTGGAGTAGGATTATGTTTTTAAGTACATTCTATTAACCTTGCCAAAAGCTCTAGCCAGATCATGTTTCATTACTATAGCTGTTACCTTCTTTATTTTGATTGAGTGCAATTCTTATTGGGTTAAACCCATCGCATCAAGCATTTGTATACTGTGGAGGAACCCAAATTGTTCATCTGAAATTACTTCTGAGAGAATTCATTTGAGTCTGTTTGTTCTGATTTTTTAATAAATTTGTGAACCAAATAACAGAGTTAGATAGGCCTATAGTCATCCGTTGCTTTAGGCCCATTCCTCTTGGGAATTGATGTTATGAATGTGGCATCAAGGTCCCCAAGACATTCCGTAACCTTTTGGATTCTTCAATAACCTTGAGTTAACAATCCAGAAAATCCCATGTAGAATCTGTTGTCCCTCCATCCAGGCATGGACTTCTAGCTCTCTTGAAAGATTGAGGCTATCTTTTTGCTGTTCATTTACTAATCTGTGGAAGTATGACACCTTGAGAATCTTTGCTATGTTGCATTCTGGGGGATCTTGGAGCAAAGTTTTGTTATGATTGACACTTCTGCTATCTCCTGTAATGTTCTGGCCTTAGAAACATCATTTTTCCTGATCTCCCAGATTGTGTTTATGTTCTTCCTGTGTTTGGCATAATTGGAAGAATTGTGTATTGCCATATTCCTTTGCCAATCATATGTATAGCTTTGCATGCTACTTCTTCCTTTTGCAATAAATATGTCAGATCAGCTTTTCTGTTACTGTAAATATGTCATCATTTTTTATTCTGCATATTGATTTGATTTGATTTTTTGTTGTTGTTGGCACTTCCTGAGCATTCTTTCTGGCCCATTCTACCACTTCCCTTTTACCCTTCAAACATTCTGGCCCATTCTACCACTTCTCTTTTAACCCTTTTTAATCATTCTGCAAATTGGAACATTGCAGATTCTCCTAGGATAGGATCAAAATTTCTCCATTCCATAGTTACCATATGTCTGGACTCTGAACCTCTCCTCTTCTAGTCATTTATAGTTAAATTTTGAAGGGGTCAGGGGTATCTGATCATTCTTTTCTATCTGTAACAAAATAGGAAGATGGTATGAGCCTCCTATGGCTCCCACCCATGACTTAGGTCTATCTGCTTCTTCTAAAACCCTTTATACCACTAGAAATCAGTCTAGACTCTAAACACTTGGACACAACTTTTTTGCTGCTTCCACAGTTTCTCTATGTTGGAATTAATTCATTTGGTTCAACATCACAAAGACCTAGATCTTGAAACAATTGGGTAAAATAGCTAGCTAGGGTATCCTGTCTAGCTCCTTCTCCCCATGTTCCTGCTACCTTCCTTATTAGATTAAGATCTTCTCCCAGAATTATGTTGTCATCCTTGATCTCATCAACGTTTCTAAATTTCTAACAGAACATTTTCCTACCATCACATGGCTCGTACAAGTTAAAAATTGATAATTTTTTCCCTAAGTCTTTGTATTTTTGGTCGTGCCCTGATACCTGCATGTAAGAAGGACACATTAGGGAGAATGAATGATTCATTTCCACATGTTAGAAGTTCTCTTGATCTCTCTTCAGGGTCCAGAGATTTAAACGACCCTTTTTTTAGTATGGGTGATAAAATAATCTCTTCTTTCTCAACTCTCATAGAGCTAGGTTTTATTGTGGCTGCCCCTTATCCTTCCCACATTCAGAAATAGAATAATCGTGGTTTGAACATCCCTGAAGCTTTCCCTGCTATAAGCACCCCCTTGATTGGCAACTGCTTTTCTTAACCTCCTTAATGACATTATTTTTGGTAGAGAGAGATGACTTTTATCCTACTGTAGGAGTTATTTCATTGTCCTTAGCCATGCCTCCTTCAATCCCCCCCTGTCCTTTTGGAGCTTATTTCTTTTGGATCTAAGGTCATATCTAGGGCCATATGACCCCATTGTATTCCAAGGACTAGCATTTGGATTCCTTGAATACAGAGGCAACTGTGGAAATCTTAGGATTGGCTTTACTATCAGGCTCTTTTCTAACAGAATTTGGGGTAATAATTCTGTCAGCTTCTATCTTTTTAAGTGTTCCCTTTTCGGTTACTAATCCTTCGTTCTAACCTGGAGAACTGCCGGAGATTGGATCTATTCTTTCCTTTGAATTAATTGAGGCTGAAAGGTTCTAAGGTTGCTGAAGACCTTAGAACCTTTCCATGGCTCGACTAATTTATCTCTAGTCACTAAAGTAGACTCTTCTTTAGAGTTGTTTACTATGTTTTCTTCCATCCTTGCCACTTGTTACCTTCAAGAAGTTGGTGGAGTTGAGTAATTTTAGGATAATATGTTTAGGATGAATTGTTAGTCATAGCAATTGTTTTCCATAAGTTAGTGTGAGTTGTGTGTCAAAAAATAGTCTGTTTGATCAGGTTCTAAATTAAAATCAGTATAAACAGTGCACAAGAGCACTTGGTTGGGAGTATTTTTATGGTTGTATATAACTCCAATCAGATGCCAACAATTAAAATTTGGTAGCTAGACTTGCCCTATAAGGCTATAACTGAGCGTGTCTAAACGCCTCTTTGCATATTACTCCATGTGCCGACCCTTTTGTGTACGGGGTTCCCACAACATTATATTATACCTGCAATCAATATAGGTTACCATTAAAAGCATGATCAAGTTGAAATTTACAGGATCGTGTTATATTTCTTTCTATCCATCCATCCTCCCATTTTCTTTTCCTTCGGGGCATACAGGACATAATTTAGTGGCAAATTTAAATGTTATCTTTAATATTTATCTCTAGGAAAGTACCATATAAGAATGCTAGCAGGTTAATGACCTTATGACCCACCACGGGGAGAAACTATTAGTTTAGAAATCAGAGCTTTCTATTAAGATACCACATGAGAATAGTTTATGACTTCTTACTTCCTGTGAATGTTACATTTACTTAGAATAGAAAATTCATGTTCAAGTTCATTATAGTACTTCTATGTTGTATGTTATATATATTGAGCACTGTACCATGCAAAATATTTGCATATATATATATATATATATACATCTGTGTGTGTTTGTTTGTTTGCCTTTGTGTGGAAAGCTTTGCTCTGCTATCAAAAAAACTCAAAGATTGCATTTTATTTGAAAATTTTGATTGGCAAACACAATGATGTTGAATCTATATTACAAAACTAGATGGATCACATCTAGTGATATGCAGTTGGTTTTTGAGCTTTCATCAGATATTTTGGTAGCTTTCTGATTTTTTTACCTAATTACTACACAATGCAGGTTGAGCCAAAGCATTTTTCAATGCTTGCAAATTGGAGGCGTGAGTATACAATGGAGGACATTCTCTCACAATTGAAAAGAGAAATGCTGGCTTCTTATAATCGGAAGTTAGTACAACCTCCGGAAGGCACATTCTTCTAGGAAGTTGTCTTTTATTTTTCTCTTTCTATTCGTCACTTTGAATTGCAGCTTTGGATGGTCTATGTAACACAGTATGAGTGATAAGTCAAAGGGTTTGGGTCTATTCTGTACTGTATACATGAATTTGAAGAAGTCTTATGTGTACTTCCTTGCTTCTGTGAGATACAGATGCCATAGTTATATACTCTTCCTAGTGATTATACATGAATTTGAAGAAGGCTTATCTGTACTTCGTTGCTTCTGTGAGATACAGATGCCACAGTTATATACTCTTCCTAGTGATTATACATGAATTTGAAGAAGGCTTATCTGTACTTCCTTTCTTCTGTGAGATACAGATTCCATAGTTATATACTATTCCTAGTGATTATGACCTACCTGTGAATTTGAAAAAGGTTTAACTGTACTTTTTTTCTTCTATGAGATACAGATGCTAAAGTTTATACTATTACTTGCGATTATGACTTGATTCCAATGTGAAGAGCCCATGAAATATTTTCGCTGAAGTTGTAACTTTATTGCCCGGATGATGTTGAATAGCTTTGATCTCTTCCATCTTTAATGCTAGTGCAACTAGGGTCACTGATGTTGTTTGATACAGGCTTTTATAGTTAATACAGGCTCTAAAAGGAGTGTTCAAAGACTTTCATGAATCCACGTCCTCTGTTTAAAGGTTATATTTGTCTGGAACGTGTAAGTCTTTGGTTCTATTTGTCTGCATATTCAGGTGATTGTTGCTGTTCGCTTATAGGCCATTTCTTCTAAGTGATAAAAGGTGATGAATGAATTTAATGGCCAAGTCTGGTGATCTTAGTTGTTTTGATTGTTGCGTCCTGAGATTGCCAAAAGAGGAACTGAAATGATTGCTGCTAAATCAACATTCAATTATTTATGTAACAATTAAAGTCATTGATAAACCTGTGGGTTGTAATATTGGTTCCATGTAATTTTTATTTAGATTGTCAAATGACTTTAGTTTTGATTAGCATCCCCTTGGAGATTCATCAGTATGATGAGTAACCATCATTGTCATTATCCGGCATGTTTTTACTATTTTCTGTTGGTTTGTGTTTGTGAGGTATGCATCCTTTGTCTTGTCAAACCACAACCATTTGTATTTGTTTTTAGCCATAACAGACATAGCCAAGCCTCTATCTGTTACAAGCTCACATTTTCAGAAATGTTTTGTCAGCCTCCATAGCGGGTGTTTTGAAATTTTGTGTTGGTTGTTTATATGAAAGCAGGATCTGGACAAATCTCTTCTGTTAAGCTGGAAGAGAAAAAATGATAAGGATGTCTTTCCATCTTGAAAATTGCAATTTCAATTGCTTCTGATTGTTCCATGTGACGGTATATATGGTTTTTTAATGATGTTTTAAAATAGCTGTGTTCAACTCTGGAAGATAATGACTTGAAACTTGAACAGTGGTGATCTGTTGCACTCTTAGAAAGCGATTAAAATCAGATGCATTCTAGAATCCTTATCCTTGGTCGAGAACTTGAACTTGTGGGAGGTTCATTCTAACTTACACAGGATTCTTAAATATTCTGTATTTTGGCAAGCATGGAAAATTTCAGAATCATGTATTGGTTTTTCTTTAGTTAATTGGAAATTTGTGTGGCATTTCCAAAGTGGTGATTTGAGGTTTTCTAAGTTTATTGTCAGGAAGAAATTAGATAATACTAGAATTTGCTCCCGTGTCACTGATTTGTGTCTCTGGTGCCATTTGTTTATCTTCTGTACTATATTTTTAAATAATACAGTTATTAAAACATTGCATTACCAGTATTTATGGAAGATTTTAAAAAATCAAAATTGTCTACTTTTTCCAGCGGACATTTCACTTTTAAGGGAGTCAAATATAAGTTTAAAGTAATCGAAAATAAGGGAAATATAAGTACAAAGTAATAAAATCCATATCAACTGCATTTTTGTTAAAATACTGTATTAACAGTATTTGTGAAAGATGGGTGGGATCTAGTTTTTGAGTGGATACTGCGATTATTACAAAGAAATTAAACACAAATTTGAAAAAATATAAAAGGGCTAAATTGAATAATCATTAAAATGAAAATAACCTCGTCATAATAAAAAATATATAATTGAATTATTATTAAAAATATAAAAAATAAGTTAATAAAATAAAATTTAATAAATAGTAATCATAGTTTAATCATTTATTTTAATAAATAGTAATCATAGTTTAGTTTAATCATGCGTGTGAAAATAAAATAGTAAAAGATTAAAAATGTTGAAATAGTAAAAGATTTAATTGAAACTGTAACACTCTGTAACACCCTGAATGGAGCATATTACTAATTTAGTAACATGGTCTTTAGAGTTCTTAAATTAAAGGTTATGTATATTATGATATATAATTTCTAGTTCGCTTTACTCTGGAATGCTCACATGCATATAGCCATAAATGCATAATACACATTTTATAGTGGAGTAAATACACATAATAACCATAATAGAAATCACTTAACATAGATGTTGCACATAGCCATAGATTCTATTGCTTGGGCTCTTTCAATAGTGGGTCATCAAAACTTATGTTTTACATAGCCGCTAGTGGTTCAAGAGACTTTAGATGTTCTACATAGTTATATATTCCATTACTTTTTCTCTCTCATTAATTTGTCACCCTTGACCACTTCGAACTATGGTACATAGTTGCATTGACGAGGTAATGGACCAAGGTACTTGATTGTGATAACCTCTAACGAACAATTTTTTGTTTCCCATTAATCTACACAACTAAGTAGTGCACCCTTGTTTCTATACTTGTAGTCCATTAGACTATGCCACTACCCTTCTAGCATTTCCAATTCATGTTGCTCAGGGAGTCTTGGAGCCCTGCAGCTTCTAGGAGCGTTCATGAGTCCCTTGGTATCTTACTGGCCTCACACTAGGGAAACCTATCCCCATACCCAAATCCACTTAGGATTAATTAGTTAACAATAGCATAGTGTTACTTCCTTCTCCCTTTACTAGGAAACTTATTATCCAACCATGGCTAGAATGATGGAATGAAATCATCAAATTGAATTGAACAACACTAAAATTCCCCCTTTTATGTGCTTATGCTCTTTTTGACAAGTGGCACTAAGTAAAGTTACTTTATGGGCTTGGGATAAAATCATGTTGTTTTTTACTTCAAAAATATTTTAATAATGACTTAGCCCCATAGGCGTAAGCCTTTCATCACTTAGACCTTCACCCCTTTTTCTACTTGTGGAGCCCTGCCCCTCGTACTCTGTTTGACTTTGCCTACAACAATATATTTTATCAATGTGCATGTAATTACATATTTACAATGTTCACTGGCCTTTTAACACATAAGCTAGCCTAAAACCAAACAAGGATTTTGATCTCAAACATATAAACATAGACACATTGGCTTAAACACATTGTACATGGCCACATAGTTCCCAAAACATTTATAGGTTCATTAGCGTAAACGCGGTATGTACAATACACACATAGGGATCATCCTATGGGTGTTACATTCCCCTCCCTTTTATTTATGCACTTTGCTCAATGCATTATATATATATGAGGGTACTCCCTCATGGAATTTTTAATATATATATATATATATGCAAAAAGGTGAGGGTACTCTCTCTTGGCATCTTTGTGCTCCCATGTAGCATTTTCAAAGTCAAAATGCATACATTGCACCTTTACTAGGGTAACGGATCAGTTTTGGAGCACCTTGACCTTTCTATCCAAAATATCTATTGGTTGAATGTGAACGTCTCCCTTGGACTCCATATGAATAATGTTCTAGTCAATTACATGATTAACATCATGGACATTTTTAAGTAATCAAATACAAAATACATTGTGAATATATATGGAAGCTGACAAGGTAATTCTATATCCAATTGGTCCAATCTTCTCTAGGATCTCTAATGACCCACAAAATCTTGTTGACAACCTATAACAACTTCCTAATTTCAACGAACTCTTCTTGGCTTTTTCTTAAAAAAAAACATGGTCACCAACTCTGAATTCCCTATTTATCGTGTTCTTATTTGCATATTTTTCTATCTATCCTATTCGACATTTAAGTTGTTCTTGATTTCCACTACTTGCTCTTCCATTTCTCCAAAAAAAATTGGCCCAACAATTTCTTTGTCCACTGGTTTATCCCAACATATAGGTAAATTGATTTTTCTACCATACAAGACAAGGCTTCAAATGAGCTCATCATTAAAGATGTTTGATACTCATTGCCATATGAAACTCTATCAAATGCAGATACACTTCCTATTTTTATGGTTTACCCATCACATACATCATCAACATATCCTCAATCACTTGATTAACTGTCTTAGTTTGTCCATTTGATTCTAGATGAGATGTACTAATGTTCATTATGGTTCGAATACCCTTCCGATTGTTTAATGTAAACTTGGGAACCTTGTATGAAATAATTGCTTTAGGCACTCCATGTAACTTGGTAATTTTCTTCATATGCATTTCAACAATATTTGCTACCTTATGTGTTGACCTCACTAGAATAAAGTGGATAGTGTTAATGAGTTTATGCACCACTACCATGGTGGAACCATGTTACTTCACACTCTTGGACAAATTTGTAATAAAATCTATTGAAACAATTTCCCATTTCCGTTTAGGAATGGGTATTGGTTGTAGCAATCCAGTTGGATGCAATCTAGACATCTAGCTATATAATCAACCACTTTATTTTTCATCCTTGGCCAAAAGTATCAATTTTTTATTGCTGACACTGTTGTATGGTACTCTGGGTGTCCAACATAAGGTACCTTGTGCATCTCACTTGAAACCATGTTTTTTAATCCTTGTGAATTTGACACATAAGTTCTGAGTTTGTACATGAGTATTTCATCATCTTTTAATTATTGTACTTTAGCTATAATTTATCTTGTTGTAACTCTTGTTTTATCTTCATGTATCACTGCTCTAAGTTTTCACCTCTAAAAGTATGATTTTAAAATCATATTTGCATATACTTACGGTTGTAGCATGTATTTTAGGCACCCCTCTCTCGAATTCATCAACCACCTTATTTTCCTTGCCTTTTATATGTTTGATTTCAAAATTATAATTAGCTAGAAATTCTAACCATTTAATTTGTCTAACATTAAAAGTTGGTTGTCAAAACAAATGCTTCAGACTGTTGTGCTTTGTTCTCAATTCAATTTTTTTTCCAATAAGATAACATCTCCACATTTTCAAGGCTTTAATGATGGCTACCAACTCCAAATTTTGAGAGGGGAAATTTCTCTCATGCTTCTCAACTTCCTTGACTCATAACATATTACATGCCCATTTGCATGAGGATTCCTCCAAGCTCTTTCTTGCATGCATTGGTGCACATAATAAAATATTTATTTGGATAAACTATTCTTAATATTGGTGCACTTGCTAATAGCATTTTTAAACACTGAAATGTCTCTTCACATTTATGAGATCACTCAAATTTCATACCCTTATTTTTTGAAAATGTATTCAGGCCATTTATGTGAACCCTTAGCTAATTTGGTTATCCTTCTCCTAACGCTTGTAGCTAGCTGACCTAACCAAGTCCTTCCATGATTGGTTTTCTTCAAATAAATATTTCAAAAAGTTTAGGGTTAACAAATGTTGTTAGCTCCAAAATTAATTAAAATGGAAAAGGGTTGATTGTTTATCTTACCTTTAATTTCAATAATGTGAGCATAGTGATAATCCCATGAGTTGTCCAATGTTGTATAATTTTGTTTCCTTTGTGAGCGTCATCTTTGTACATGTGTTTTTCCTCGAGACCCCAAAACTTGGTGGGCTAAAATCTTGGCCTTTTCTTTTTATATTTCCTTTGGATCAACTTTCCTTGGTTCACTATGGGTTGGCCAAGTTTGTTGATTTGCTTGAAATTTGCTCCCAAAAAATGAAGGTTTATATCCCTTCTTTGTTTGCTCAAACTTGTCCTTTTTGTCATCCCAAGTTTTCTACAAGTTTAACTTAATTTTGTTATGTTCATAAACATACATTTCCTTCCTCGTAGCTTTATCCAAAGCCTTGGGCTCGTTAAATTTAATTTATTGTTACTATAAAATGATGGTAAACCACTTAATGATATCTATATTTTGATATATTCATCATAATTAAAATCCAACATACCTTAGTAATCTAACAACTTTCCTTTCATACTCATCTATTGTCATGCTCCTTAGCTTGATTTCCCCTACAGTTTCCCCTGGCATTGTCTTGAAAAATCTATGCTCTGCTACCATTTAATCAGTTGTTTCCTAGATATGAAGGTTGAATAATGGCCGAAAGGACAAAGTTTCATTATCTTATGCTGAACTGTTTAACTTAAATACATGTTTAATAAGTCTATCATAACATTGTAGCAGGCATATATATCAAGTATCTAGCCTAGTAAATATTTTAATCCTCCTCTGCTTGGTTTGATATTTTGCAGTTCACAAATTCCTCCATTGAATTGGTGGAGGGAGAGCTTTGTGCAGATGGGCTTCCAAGTCAATGGAGTTCTGCAGACAAGACTCCCTCGGAACACTTAGATATTTCTCATGTTGATGACTATGGGGTGTCACCATATGAGTTAGATAAGCGTATACGTGATCTATTGGAGAAACAACAAGAAGAAAGGATTTCAGAGCTTGAGGTGGAGCTGAAGTCAACTGAGATTAAGCTACAGGATAAAGAAAGAGAACTTAAACATTGGAAGGAACGAGTTCGATGTCTTGCTGAGCTTTCATTTAGGGCCAATTCAGGAATTTCCTCTCTTACTCATTATGCTCTTTTATATTGTTTGAACCGTGTTCACTGCACATCACATGATAATACACACACTCACAAAGTTCAAGGGTTAGCTCAACTGGTTGTTGCCAATGTTACTGGACATTTGGCAAAGTTTATGCCAGCAGGTGCCTGGTTTAGAATTTTAAATTCCTCTAGGTGAGGTGCACTAGTCTACATTGACAGGTTTACTGGGGACGCTGTCCACAAATGTGGGAAGAATCCCTTAGGCTTACTCATGAGGTTTTCCTTGGAAAAAAAAGATGTATGTCTGTTTGCAATACACAAACCCTCATGAAGTTGCATCTTTCAGGAGACTTGAAATCTTGCTTGTAACAGATTCATACTTGATCAAAGCCTCATTTAAGTGTTTGTCTGGCTTACTGCATGTTTAAATTGAGTGGTGATTTTCAGGTGAAAATTCTGCATCCATTTAAATGTCAAATAATGTTGATGGCAAAAGACATCACAAAAGGAAGACTTCTAGAAGGAGTTATGTAACGTCAATTAACAACTCAGGACAGGAGGGGAATTTTGTGTTCCCACTATGGTCATTTAGCCATTGTACAGAGGGCCCTCTAGAGTCCACTACCGACTGTCTTGATCAACTTAATTACAGAGGAAAAATGGCTGACTTTGGCATGCGTTCCACTGACTTAGATTATTATGAAGATATAGTGGAAACAAGATGGGTGCCTGATTTTCGAGATTCCACTGATGGAACCTACACGGATTTTGTAAAGCATGTTTCTGATGTTAGGTCTGATGGATGCTGTGAAATCAATAGTACCTCCAAACACAGGATTGGGCAGGGAATTGGTGATATGCACGAGAACGGATCTGAGGCAAGCACTGCATGCTCAGTTTTTGGACATGAATTACATGAGACATAGTAGTACTGTTCTTTTGTTGGAGACTTTGGGCTGTCCACAACCTGAAGTTTACCCCTTCTTATGTACGTTATTGTAAGTGTATATAAACATGGGCAGGCCTTTATTAAAGTATGCTTATGTGCTTTCGATTCATCTAATGAGTGTTTGTTTCTACATGCAAATTTGTAACCATGGCCCCTGCTGGATGAACAAAACTCACGTTTGGGCTTCACTCAGCCATTAATGTGACCTGAAACTGAGATGTGGTTTGGCTGTAAATTTCCAAAAATATTCATCAAGTTTCTCTCAGAAAATTTTGGTGACCAATCAAACTTATTATACATGAGATTCTTGGTTTGGCTGTCTTGTTGAAGCAGCATAAAATGCGCATACCAATACGCATAACCAAGGACAGGGAAATTCGAAGGCAAGCAATTAAACTTTTGATGATTTCATGGAAAAGCTTTTACTTGTGTTCATGAGATATAATATTTGAGTATATAGTACTGCTAACTCATTGCCGGTATCGCAAAATCAAGCACAAGTGATATTTTCGTTTTGCTGAATTCTCTGTACTGCTGATTGGACATATAAATACTCTGTTTATTATAAAACATGGGACGAGGACATGAGTGTAATTTACCTTAGATTCAATGTATAATCCTTACCGTTATCTTCTGTGATTACAAGCAATTTTAAAACTGTTAATGGTCAGCGCTATTTCTTAAATTTAGAAACAGTAATATTATGTTTCTTTAAATTGATGCTGCTGATTGTCATTTTCACATCCCAGAAACAAAAAGTATGTGCTTCACCATAGCCTTATGGAAGAAATTCAAGTTCCTCTCTCCTTATTTTTCAAGTTCAGTACCCACTGATAACAAATTTTTCAAGATAATGATTAGCATACTTTGGTTTGAGTAAGTGCCTAAATGTATGTTTTTTAATGACACCAACCCCTGAAACAGAAATTCGTACTGAGAAACAAATAGCAGCAATATATTTTTCACTGATCAGCTAGTCCATAAAGCAATAGGTAGAGGTGCTAACCCAAAGATTCCAAGATAAAGGGAAGAAAACTCTACAATTTCCAGACTGTTTAGCAAAACTAGAAGAACGCGTTTTCCAAACTGCACGAGAACTACTTCCCTCACGAGTCACCATGTGCCATGCTTGGTCTCGGTGGTTCTCTTCCTTCTACTCTTGGTTCAACTACCATATCTTCATTGGAACCAACACCCCGAACTTCACTAGACAACGATTCACCATTTTGCAGTAGTGATTCACCATTTGTACTGGTGATTCGCCATGATTTTACAAGATAATATAATCTCGTGAGAGATTCGCCAAAAAATTATATATACATATTTTATTATTAATAAAATCGCCTTCCATTTTTCCTATGTATCATGGGGATTCGCCCATTTATTATATATATAAATTTAGGGGGGTTCTTAAAATTTTCCCTAGTCTTTCCCCTATCGAGAGCCTAGCTATGACTAAGATTCTATTGTACAAGCATAAGAGACCATAGACTTCCTAAGCTAGCTTTAAATTCTAGCCAAAACCACCTAAGGCTTAAACGAGGTTGGTATAAAGACACAAGGCCTGGTTAAACCATTGGGAGATCGACGAGAATGTTGCATTGCAAAACATTAATAACATTAAAAAAATTGTTACTTCTAAGTTCAAATAAAAAATGTGGTGTGAGAAAGATCTAGCAATTAAAAGAAAATAAAGATATTATAAGGAGGCCATCAACCCCACCCTAGAAGATCAAAAGTATCTCTCTATTTTAACTAGCTCAAAGAAGAAAAGTAATATAGCCAAGATTAGAACGAACTCTCATGAGATCCATAGTGAAACAGGTCGTTGGACAGTTCCTAAAATACCATGGATGGAAAGGATCTACCATCTCTATGAGAATATGTACATCGAAGATGAAAATCACTTCCTCTTAGAGTGCCCTGCGTAGAAACACATTAGAGCTCAATTTCATAATCTTTGTTGCAATACTGACCTTCGTAGCCTTTTAAGATGTCAAAATTATAGTGAGCTCGGGAGGCTTCTCTCCAAGTTTTTTGAGAATAGGAATAAAATCTTAAATCAAACTAAATAACACTTTTCTTTAGGTCCAATAGACCAAATATTGGTCTCAGTGGACATTAACCATCATCACCATAATCATCATCATAATCAACTAAATATTATTTTAATTAACTTAATAACTAATTTATTAACGATTAATTTCTAACATCTAGCTCTGGACCTTGATGCATCCTTGCTATTTATTCTTTAGGATTGATAGGTTTTTTGACCTTTGTCCCGAGGAGGAACCACATTAGTTGGTTCGAAACGTTGACCAAATTATAATAATGTGATTAATCAATAAGACATTATTACTCACAATATCGATCACAAAACTCTACGATCTAAAATAATAAATAATTAAATAATGTTAAAATACATATAATTGAAATTAAATTATAATTTTGAAAATATTAATATTTAATAATAAGTTTTTATGTAAATTGTAAAATTGAAAAAAAAAAGTTATAAAAAAATTATTGCACATAATTTTCTATTCTTCTATTGAGTGTACATTTGCACCTTTAAAAGAAATTGTTAGGTTAAAAAATTTCCAGTCCTCTAGCATAAAAAATGGTTTTGGCATCTTCACATAACAAAAATCATTAGCATAACCACATTAGTAATTGTGGTTGATATATGCCAAAGGCATATAATTATGATTATTATAATTAATTAATATTACTACTAGCATTAATTAATACTATTATTATTAAATTTAATTAAGAGTTTAATAGCATTATTAATTAATAAATATTAATAATAATTAAATCATTCATTTTTATTTCATTCATTATTAATTGCTTGATTAAATAATTAAATAATTCATTAAATAATTAGTTAATAATAATTAACTAATTATTATTAATATAATATTGTTAATATTATTCATATATTGTTAATATTGTTATTATTTATTAAAAATAATATTACTTTTTTGTAATCTTGGCAAGACCTCTTTCATTAATTTACTTCAAAAAGGAAATTTACATACAAAATTCAAATCGTTAGGCGTCTTCAACCCGCCTAGGGGGAAACTAGGTTTTCTAGCCACCTAACTGCATTCTATGCCAACCAAAAGCAGAAATGTTTAAGAATGTCACGTAGAGCTGTGTATGTCTGAATATCATGTAGCCTTATATATATATATATTAAATAACTAAGTTGAGAAACTATAAACTGTAAGTACTGCATATGACAAAACAAAAGCCAAAATTTAGGTAATCATGCTACTAATCATCAGAAGAATCCACTGGGGATGGATCCTTCGCACTTGATCCTGGAAGTTCGGACTGAGGGATACACAAATGTGCCCTCTCAATAAGGCTGAGGCATCCATTCTGTTGCTAGAGTTAAAAATGAATCACCTGGAGATCCTTTTGTATATCAGCAGTTCCATAAGCTGTCTTAGAGGATTCAGCTGGAGGAATAACCAAAGCTTTGGCTATAATGTTCTTCATTGACCAATAAAGATAGATTGTTTTCTTGTATTGGGAGGACCTTCCTCTAGAGTGGCCGAGGTTGGGCACCAAATCCTTCCAATCACCCAAATCCACATTTGTTTCCATTAACACAAGGAAATAATAAACCCAAGGGATTTATACTAAAAACCCAAGGGATTATAAACCCAAGGAAATAATATTAAACCCATGGGATCAATATTATAAACTCAAGGTATATAAACCCTAAGATAAATATTATAAACCTTTAAAAAATCATGGTTGACTATGGTTGATTTTCATATTGGGTCAATTTTTTTCACAATGCGATATTGGACCATGGTTTACCATGAATGATTTTTATATGGAGACACTCTTTGTAAAAATGCAAAGTTGGACCTTGGTTGATTTTCATATTGAGAAAAGCTTTGTCACAATGTGACATTGGACCATGGTTGACCATGATTCTAAACAAATGGATATATATTAAACACAACGATAAATATTATAAACAATGTGAGTAATATTATACTCTAGGAATATGTACTCTTAGATAACCTAATGGAATAATAAATCCGAGGGAATAATATTAAACCCAAGGGATAAATATTATAAACCGAATGTATATAAACCCTAAAATAAACATGGTTGACCATATTTTACCATGGTCGATTTTCATATTGAGAAAATATTTGCCACAATATGAAATTTGACCATTGTTGACCTTTTACAAGGAAGAAATCAACAATAATATCAACACAGGTGACAGTGAGAGGGCACTTTTCTTTCAATCTAGCCTTAATAATGTCAATGAAGTTACACCTTCACCTAGAATTCACACTAGGGAAGGCTTCTTTCTCGAGCAAGGACCCATCCACGAAATCTAAAGGTATAGAAGCATCACAACCTTATTATAAAAGGTTACCTTATTATTCATCCTTGCCTTCAATGTAACATGGACTATAGCAATCGATAGGTGTCGAATTAGTATTAAATGGGTTTGATGCAATAATATATTCATGCTTTAACCAATGTTTTAAAAAAAAATTCCAAACCAATTTTTATCCAAACTTTCAGTTTGTACCTCTTATTGTTGGGGAGACTATATGATTTTGATAAAACTTAGGATAACTGCTTTCAATTTCATTGAAACTTGAAATTTTGAATTAATGCTAGTGTTTGGAGGTAGCATTAGTCTGACACCATTGAATGTTTCTGTTATCAAATTGCTTCATAAAAATTCATAATACAAACTTTGAAATTACATATGAAAATTTTTCCACCCATGTGTTTTCCACCCACACCTTCCAACTGCAGGCCACCTGCCACTTTTACTCGTGGCCTATCACCTCTTTACTTTCCTCTCTTCACCTCTCTTTCCACCTGCCTCCTTCAGGTCTTCACTTCACATCAGGTGGTAGTTTTCCTCTACAACTTAGACTATAGATTCCCTGGCTAGGAGACCTGCTGAGAAATCACAAAGTCTCATTCACTAAAGTCATAACCATTCTCCTATAGCTAAGACATAAACGTTCTCATACAACGAAGACACCTAGACCAGGAAATAGACTACAGTACATATTGGTAAATGAGAAAGAGGCCCAGCCTAGGCTAGGAGACCTATTGGTAAACGAGATAGAGGCAACCTACTAGTAAACGAGATATAGGTAAACACAAACTCGTAGGAAACCTGCTGGTAAATGAGACACAAGCAAGCACAAAGTCTCAAGAATGAAAGTACACCAAGGAGACCCTTATTCCTACAATTGGGTTGAGATATATAACTACTGCTATGGTAATGAGGCATTTCAATTCGAGAGCATACATTTGGGGATATGCTTGTACTGCGATCATTACCCAGTAAATCGTTAGATTGACTTAAAGCGACATGCTGGTAAGTAATTTCCATCACATCTTCTTCTGTTATTTCTGTCTTCAAATATTAATTTGAAGGTAATAAATAGAGCACATAGCTCAAGTAAAATTAGGAAAAATCATATTTATTCAAGGAGGAGCAGCACCTACCTCACACCAGTCGATATTCTTGCAACTTTTCATTTCATTTCATTCTGTCCTCCAATAATGGTCGTCGTTCTTGCAGTGTTTCATTTCATTTCATTCCTTCTTGCAATAGTGGATCATGTTATCCTATGATATTATTGTAGCCATTAAGAAAGCCTTTTTGGAGTTTTTTTCATTTTTCTAGCAACAAGATCGTACTCTGGCATAAGTGCACCCGCAAGGGCATGACCAACATCGTGATATTGTATGAGTTTCTCCTTCTCTTCTCAAGACCAACAATGATTCTTTCTAGAGCGTCTGAAATTTCATCTTTGCTAATCTCCTTCAAGTCTCTTATAGCAAAGAGAATAACAACTTCATTTATTAGATTTTTCAAATCAGTAGCAGTGAAGCCTAGTGTCCTCCTTGCAATTTTCTCAAAATATACATCATTTTCCAATGCTTGGCCTCTTAAATGGACATGTAGGATCCTTACTCTCCCGAAAACATCCAGAATTTCTATGGTGACCTTCCTATCAAACCGGCCCGACCAAAACAACACTCAATCCAGAACATCTAACCAATTTGTCGCTGTAAGAACAATTGTTGGAATATTTAAAATTCTAGAACAAACAGTGGAGAATAAAACTCCCTTCTTTAACACAGAGAAAATATTTAAAAATTGCATTCACAGTGACAGAGTTTCCACATAAAAAAATTTCTATTCCATAAAAAAAATTGATACAGATTCTTCCTCAACACAGAGGGATTACAACTACTGGACTGCTTCTAAGCACAGTTCCAAACAAAACTCTTCTCTGTCTCACACAGAAAATACTCTATTCACTCTTTAGAAAATAAACGCACTGCTGTGCAATTCAAACTTTTACACTCTTCTGTATGTAAAAATTAAAACTTACAATCTGTCTTTCACCCTTTTATACACTGCTGTGTAATAACAAAATAATTACTGTGTAATAATAAAAAAAAATTACTCCCTTGCATCACGGGCTTCCTACCTTTTATATGAAACTGTGTATTCCATATTATATTACCTTTTGGGCCTTTTAATATATGTATGTGTCACATATATTAAAAATAAAACAAATAACATTTAAAACATTAAAACCAACTATTGAATTAAAACAAATGCGATGGTTTAAAACATTTAAGCCCGCGACCATTTGTTAACGTATTTGTGTGGGCCCCCGCTTACGTCAGCAGCTCCGGGGGTGTTTTCTCCTCTGGCTCCTTGGCCTTTCTGACCCCCGCGGAATTGGTTGCCGCCTCGTCTCTGCACTACCGTTGAACTGACTCAACATGCTGCCACTTCAACTCTGTGCTGCCGCCTCTTGTAATAAATTTGTTCGGTGAAGATTTAAATTGGTTGTTGCTGCCGATAAGATGCAGCTCTTCCACCGCTCCAGCATTAAACTCACGACTGTTTAAATTCACATCAACATTAACAGTGCCGCCCTGCTGTCTCTTCATTCCTTTTGAATTAATTCGTTGTCCTGCTGATTTCTCTGGGCAGTTGGAAATTAAATTCCAACACTCCCCCTTAATTTCAACTGCTGGGTTTTCCTGTATACCCAGGCATTTCCTGAATTTATTAAAACTGTTATGAGCTAATGGTTTTGTGAGGATATCAGCAAATTGATCCTCTATTCTGCAGTGCTGCAAAACAATCTCACCATTGCTAACCAATTCACATATGAAGTGAAACTTGGTGTCAATGTGCTTTGTCCTTTTATGAAAAACAAATTTTTTTGACAATTCAATAGTTGAGCTATTGTCACAAAAGATCACTGTCCCTTTTAACTGTTCTTGGCATAAACTTCTCAACATTTTTCTCATCCAAACTGCTTGACACGCTGCTGCTGTAGCTGCCACATATTCTGCTTCTGCTGTAGACAACGCTACAATGGGCTGTTTCTTAGAAGCCCATGAAATGGCTCCTGAACCCATGTGAAAAACATAACCAAAAGTGCTCTTCCGATCATCAATACTTCCAGCCCAATCACTGTCAGTATAACCAATTAAATCTGAATTTTCTGAAGTAGTATACAAAATACCAAATCTTTTTGTACCTTTTACATACCTCAGAATTCTTTTTGCTGCCTGCCAATGTGCATCCTTTGGCTTTTCCATGAATCTGGAAATCAAACTAACATCATGCATTATGTCCGGCCTAGTTGCAGTCAAATACATAAGGCTGCCAACTATGCTCTTGTACAAGCTAGGATCAAAATCCTTGCTGTTGTCCTCTCTGCTGAGTTTTAGTCCCATCACTGTGGGAGTGATCGTTGCATTGCTTTCCTGCATGTTAAATCTTTCAAGCACCTCATTCACATACTTTTCCTGTGAGATGAAAATCCCATTTTCATCTTGTTCTACTTCTATTCCCAAGAAGTATCTCAACAAACCCATGTCAATCATTTCAAATTCTTCTTTCATGACTATTTTAAAATTTTCAATAAGGCAATCATCATTACCTGTAAAAATAACATCATCAACATACAAGACTACAATCAATATTTTTCCATATTTTTCTTTGATGTAGAGGTTGGGTTCTCCCTCACACTTTTCAAATCCATTTTCCAATAGATAGAAGTCTATCCTACTGTACCACACTCTTGGCGTTTGCTTCAGCCCATAAATAACTTTCTTCAACTTACACACTTTGTTTTCTTGGCCTTTCTTTTCATAGCCGAGAGGTTGTTCAATGTAAACCTCTTCCATTAACACTCCATTTAGGAATGCTGACTTCACGTCCATTTGGTAAACTTTCCACTTGTTTTGTGCTGCTATGTACAGCACTGCTCTCACGGTTTCCATTCTGGAAACCGGTGCGAAAGTTTCCTCATAATCTATCCCATGCTTCTGCTTATAACCTTTGACAACAAGCCTTGCCTTGTGTCTCTCTATTTTTCCTTCAGCATTAATCTTGGTCTTGTAAACCCATTTAACTCCAATGACATCTTTACCTTTTGGGAGTTCAACCAAATCCCAAGTCTTGTTTTTTTCTATGGAATTTATTTCCTCATCCATAGCTTCTATCCATTTCTCATTCTTAATTGCTTCTTCGAAATGAACAGGATCATCAATATGACAATATAAAGCAAACAAAGAATTGATACCTTCATTTGCTATATCTTTTTCATAAATATCTTTCAAACTTCTGAACTTCTTACCTCTTTCATTAGGTGTACAAATGCTTGAAGAAGCACTTGAATTTCCTCCTTGTGGTGTGCTTGGAGAAGCACTTTCATTTCTCCTCAAGGGTGTGATTTGCTACTCTTTTGCTGGTGTTGCTGTTTGGGGATGTATTTCAGCCAATTCATCATCAATTTCATCATGAGATAAACAATGTTTAACATTCATTGTTTTCTCTATGCTTCCATCCCAAGCTTCCTCCTCAATAAACTGAACATCTCTGCTCACAATAAACTTCTTGGTGGATGGGTTATACAACCTGTATGCCTTGGATTCCTCACTGTATCCAATGAAAATACATTTCTCCCCCTTACTGTCCAACTTCTTCCTTAGTTGATTCGGTATGTGTGCATAAGCCACACATTTGAAAACTTTCATGTGTGTGACACCTTGCTTTGTGCCACTCCATGCCTCTTCCGGCACTTTGTTCATAACTGCTTTTGTAGGGCATCTATTTAGAATGTACGCTGCACAATATACAGCTTCAGCCCAATAATCATTAGGAAAATGCTTTGCCTTTAACATACTCCTTGCCATGTCCATTATGGTTTGATTCTTCCTTTCGGCTACTCCTTTTTGCTGCAGAGTATATCTAGTTGTAAACTGCTTATGAATACCATTTTCTCTACAAAAACGTAGAAAATATTTAGAGATATACTCACCTCCTCTGTCAGTCCTTAAGAATTTGATATGCAACCCACTCTGGTTTTCAACAAGTGCTTTGAAATTGTGAAAATTTTCAAACACTTCACTTTTGTTTTTCAAAAAGTAAACCCAAGTTTTTCTTGTAAAATCATCTATGAAAGTTAACACATAGTGGCTGCTAGCAAGCGATGGAGTTTGCATCGGTCCACATAAATCTGAGTGGAAAATTTCTAAGGGTGCTTTCGCCCTTATGCTTTTCCCGGAAGGAAAAATTTCTCTCTGTTGTTTCCCCAAGATACAACCTTCACAAAGCCTGTCCGGTTTCTCTATCAATGGTAAACCACTTACCATTCCTTTTATGTTCAACAGATTAAGACCTCCAAAGTTGAGATGTCCAAATCTCAAGTGCCATAACCAATTATCATCTTTTGGTTTGCTTTGGAAAGTCTCTTGTGCCACTGCTGCTATCTTTTCTTCATTTTTCAGATCTGCTCTCATTCTAAGAGGGAACATCTTGTTCTTTGTCATCTTCACTTCAGCAATACATTGTTTTTTGGGTGGTCTTTCCATGATGGTACAAACATCATCCTCAAAGAAAACATTATACCCCTTATGAACAAGTTTTCCAACACTTAAGAGGTTACACTTCATTCCTGGAACATAATACACATCTGCTATGGTTTTCTTTGCACCTTTCCTTGTTAAAACATTTACAATTCCCTTTCCCATAACAGAAACCTTGCTATCAATTCCTAGTGTGACTTGTGACTGCAGACTCTCATCTAACATAGAAAACATTGCTATATTTCCTGTCATATGGTTACTGCAACCGGAGTCTAGAAACCATAAATCCTCACTTTTTTCTTCAGCCATATTACAAGCTAAAAAAAAATTATTTTGGCTGCTATTTTCTCTAGTGAAATTTGCACTAGTTCTACTTTCCATTTCTTGCTGCTTCTTTCTACATTCATTAGCATAATGACCATATTTTTTACAATGGTAACATTGGACATTGGAATTATCATACCTTTGTCCTTGTGCATTCTCCTGACCATTCTGTTGGCTGCTGCCTTGGCTGTAGCTGTGATTTTGACTATTGCACCTTCCATGTGAATGTGAAGGGCTGTCTTTTCCATCTCTGTTTTGGCTTCTGCCTTTTTCTCTTTTGTTTCCTCTGCCTTGCCCTCTTCCTCTTCCGAAAGACATCTGGGTCTTAAAGGCATGTTCAAGAGATGAGTTTTCACTTCTACCCAATCTCTGTTCATGGGTCATCAGTGATGCATGAAGTTCATCCACTCAAAACTTTGTGAGATCCTTAGTCTCCTCTATGGTGGTGACAATCACATCAAATCTTGAGGGTAAACTTCTCAAGAGTTTTTCAACAATCCTCTTGTCTTCAAGAGTCTCTCGATGAGATCTTATTTGTGTGACCATTCCAATCACATGAGTGAAGAATGAGTCAATAGTATTTGACTCTTTCATACAGAGAGTCTCAAAGTCTCTCCTCAGCAACTGAAGTTTTGCTGTCTTCACTTTTTCCATACCTTGATAAGCTGTTTTGAGAATTTCCCATGCTTCTCTGGATCTCTTGGCTGCTGTTATCCTCGGAAACACACTCTCATGCACTGCTTGATACAAAAAGAAGAGAGCTTTGGAGTCTTTCTTCTTATTGCTCTTCAGCATCTCTCTTCCTGCCTGAGTTAAAACATAAAACTCTTCTTCATTTGCTGGCTCTTCAAAGGCATCCTCAAAAAATTCCCATAAGTCTTGGGAGACAAATAATGCTCTCATAGTTATTGACCAGTAGTCATAATTTTTCCCATTAAACATTGGGAGATGGATATTTCCCATACCCATACCAGTGCTGGCTCCAGCCATTCTGCACTCTTAATTATGATTCAAAAACACTTGACTCGTGTATTTAAATAATCGACTATTCTACAAATAAGAACACAACACCTGTGACAGAGAAATACCCCGGGAAAGACTGTCATGCATGCTCAACACCGTTAGAGAAGTCACGAACAAATAATTCCTTTTCAGCCTTCGATCTTCAAAATCATGAATTAGTTCGATACCATAAGTTGGAATATTTAAAATTTTAACAAATAAAGGAGAATAGAACTCCCCTCTTTAACACAGAGAAAATATTTAAAAATTGCATTCACAGTGACAGAGTTTCCACATAAAAAAATTTCTATTCCATAAAAAAATTTTGATACAGATTCTTCCTCAACACAGAGGGATTACAACTGCTGGACTGCTTCTAACCATAGTGCCAAACAAAATTCTTCTCTGTCTCACACAGAAAATACTCTGTTCACTCTTTAGAAAATAAACGCACTGCTGTGCAATTCAAACTTTTACACTCTGCTGTATGTAAAAATTAAAACTTACAATCTGTCTTTCACCCTTTTATACACCGTTGTGTAATAACAAAATAATTACTGTGTAATAATAAAAACAAATTACTCCCTTGCCTCACGGGCTTCCTGCCTTTTATATGAAACTGTGTATTCCATATTATATTACCTTTTGGGCCTTTTAATATATGTATGTGTCACATATATTAAAAATAAAACAAATAACATTTAAAACATTAAAACCAACTATTGAATTAAAACAAATGCGATGGTTTAAAACATTTAACCCCGCGACCATTTGTTAACGTATTTGTGTGGGCCCCCGCTTACGTCAGCAGCTCCGGGGGTGTTTTCTCCTCCAGCTCCTTGGCCTTTCTGACCCCCGCAGAATTGGTTGCCACCTCATCTCTGCGCTGCCGTTGAACCGCCTCAACGTGCTGTCGCTTCAACTCTGTGCTGCCGCCTCCTGTAATAAATTTGTTCGGTGAAGATTTAAATTAGTTGTTACTGCCGATAAGATGCAGCGCTTCCACCGCTCCAGCATTAAACTCACGGCTGTTTAAATTCACATCAAAATTAACACTGCCGCCCTGCTGTCTCTTCATTCCTTTTGAATTAATTCGTTCTCCTGCTGATTTCTCTGGGCAGTTGGAAATTAAATTCCAACAACAATAACCCTGTTTCTCCCAAAGAACCCATCCATCTCCATCAAAAGTTGATTGATTGTCTGCTCCCTCTCATCATTACTTTTTCCAAGCCTGACCCCCATTTTCCTCCCTACCGCATCAATTTAATTGATAAAGATGATGCAAGTCACCTTGGACTTGGCCTTCTTGAGCATGGATCAGACCCGGGATGCACCTACACTAACGAAGAGTTCAACAAACTCTGATTCCATGCAAGAAAATAAGGGGACCCCGGCCGCCCTTGAGATCGCCTAGGTAAGTAGGGCCATTCTCGTCCCTGACGAACCGACCAGTAACCATCCCTTGCATATCTTGGCACCTAGGGCAATATAATTATCAAGGTTTTTCAAGAAATCCATCTCGGCGATGGCATACCAAAAAGGTCTAGCGCCTTGCCTAAATATGAAATAAAACATTAAGTTACAAGCGACAAGAAAGTATGATATTGAACATGGACTTGAGGTTGAATTTGTATGTAATTTTGAGTATGTCATTTGGAATAAGAGAAGCTATGCATTTGAGAATAAAATGAAGACCAGAGGGCCAAGTCTATGAGGCCTCCTGAATGTGGAATTGGCTTATAGCTTGCAGGGCACACAAAATTTTATTATAGTTTACAGGGCACACAAAAGTAGCTTTTAACAGGGCACAATAATTATATTTAGAAGCATACAAGGCACACAAATTATAGTTAGAGTAGAGCATTAATCTTTCAGAGATCCACGACTCCAATTTAACACAGATCCAAAGACAACAATCTTCCCCCATATAGAAATATTAGCATGATACTACAATAATTGGTGTGGTTTAGGTGTGCATGCTATGTTATGGATACGGAGGCATGTGGACCTCATGTGAGGGCCTAAATGGTCCATGTATGTCGTATGATTTTTATATTCCATGAATTATGTTTAAAAATCATTTTAATGACTTAATGGACTTTAACTTTGACTTTCAGCTAGTTGATATTTGTGTAGAGTTGGTTTGAAGCTCTTGGTGTTAGAGTGATGTTGTTAGTTCATATTTTTGTAGAGTTAGTTTGAATATCTTGGTGTCAGAGCGATGAATTTAGAGTGATCAGACTCATTACGAACCATAGGGGTTGCATTGAGTCTAATGGATAATGACCAATACTTGAGGGCTCTCGATGCTCAGGGTTTATGACCTACCATACTTAAGCATACATAGATTCTTCAACAAAATATCAAAGAGGTAAATACTTGTAGGTTGCTGACACAAAATTTCTATTAATGTAAGGTGCTTCATGATAATTTTCTTTGTGCATGCTAGAGATTAGGGGGAGAATAAGTGGAGGAAGGATGTAAGACATGCACCATACATATGCATGCCCATTAAGGAGGCTATCTATTACAATTTTATTCGTTGATGTAGTGGGGATGTGTCATCACTTAATTAGTATCATGTGTAGCCCTTTCACAAGGAAATTACAAGGAAGGTAGTTAATTTGGATTGGAAACATCATAAGTGAGTCACGGAACCATATACCAAACTCATTTTGAAATATTTTACAAAAATTTCAAAATACTCGCTTATTAAAAACCTAACCTACCCAATTTTATGGCTTCTCATAAAATTTTCAACATCAAAATGTTAAACACTTCATTCAAACTTTGAATCACGTACGCGCATAACGTTACAACTCTATGAGTTTCTTTTTTCATTAAAATTTATCTCAAACAAATAAAATGCTTACACTTCCCTCAAACACTAAATCATCTATGAATATCACGAACATGTGATTACAATTTTGTTTGCATTTAGTAGTTTCAACTTAAAAGTTCTATATTTGTTTCAATGAATTTAGAAATCCCTACATTTGGTTCATAATGTTTTGCTAATAATATGTATTCTCACTATTGAAATAATTTAGTGAAGTTTTGCTAGTAATTGCACCTTTTTTATGGGAGTTGTTTATGGGTGAGTTTGAGATGTAATTTAAAATATTAAATCATTCTAGTTATAAAGAAATTTTTCAATCAAATTTGAAATGATTTTGATTTCTTCCCTCAAACAAGTTTGTGATTTGCATTTACAAGACAACAATGTTTTCTTATGCGCAATATTTTTTTGATTAATTTCGTATTATAAGATAACATACTTGTAAAAAATATCCTTTCCCAATGTGGACAAGTAATTTCTTCCTTGCTCTCCTATTGTCAAGCAAGCTTCAATTCCTCTCCCTTACGCGCCTCTCCCTTAATTGAGAGTGATGTTGTAAGTATATTGAAATTCTAAATTTCGCCTTTGCGCTTAGTTTAGTTTCTGAAGTTATATTTTGGTGTTACAGATTTTAGGCATAGTAGGTAAATCGACATGGGCAACAAAATGGAGGATGTCCTCCACAACCTACAAACAATTTTAGAAGAGAATTTTCCAAAGTATCAAAAGTAGAATTCATTTCAAACTACTGAAAGTCAGAGCACACAACGCTCTAATACCAGATGAAAGATTTAGAGTATGCATAAGGTCAGAGTACACATCTCAAACACACAACAAAACATAGCTATGATTGTTTAACTAAACAAAAAACTAAGCATGAATTTACATAACAGTGAAATGTCAAAGAAGCTACATCTGTGTACAACACCGGTTGTGCATCTAGATTATCTGTCCTTCTATCCCAGGTCAACTGTATTTATATAAAATTTAGGTCAGTTATTTTCTGTTTGATGTTGAAGAGGTTAAGGTTGTGATTCCCCTTTGAAGTTGAATAGGTTAAGGTGGTTGCACCCCTTCGAAGATCAATTGGGTGAGGTAGTGTTTAGTGAAATGACAGGGGGTAGTTATCTCTAACACTCCCCCTTAATTATGACTGACATCTTAACCTTAACATAACTTAAACATGCATGTTGGTCTAAGTATTAGCTAGGCTTACAATGACTCAAAAACTATGACTTCACATCAGCTCTTTAGTTCAATTTCCTTTTTCTTTTCTTCCAGATCTTGTATCCTCTAAACTACTTCATCTTTGCCTTTTTGCTGTAGGATCCAAATTTGATTTTCTTCATTTGATGTTGCAGCTTTTACATCACGATATCTTTTTTTATCATAAAAACATGGAAAATCATTTTAGGTTGTCCATGGATGTTCTTTGCCTCTTCAAAAATCTGGTCATATGTGGTCTGTTGCCACTTCTCATATTCTATAGCTTTTTCATCATGAATATTCTAATTATCAATTTTCTACAACATAAGTTCATAATATAATTTTATCTCTTTATGACTCCAATACATGAAAATTTCATTGATATTTTATTTTTCAACATCATACATGTTGTCTTCAACATTCATTGTTGCATCTTCTATACAAACCTCATCAACACATGGTCTTTCAAGACATGCTTCAAGGAACTTTGATTCTTCTTCATATTTTGTTCCTTCTTCTCGGTTGCTTCTAACATCTGCACACACAAAATCAATGTCAATTTTATATGAAAAAAAATTCAGAACCATATTGGTTTTGTTCACTCTTCTTTGGAATGATATATTTCTTATCTTCTTCCATCTTCGACTATGTCGATGCCTCATAATTGTGATTATCCACCTCTGCTTCTGTAAACAGGTTTTCTTCCACTTGATTTCTAGACACAAATGATTTTATCTCACCAGAAAATAACATATCAATAACGTGTTTCTGTTGCATCATCTACAACCACTCATCACTATTTAACTAATCTTCATCAAAGTTAACACCAAAAATTTCAATTATTGGATCCACTGAATCAATTGCTTCTCCGTTGGCAACATTATCTATGCCAAAATCAACTCCTTGTAACACACCATTAACATTGTGATCCACTTTCAAGTGAGATTCACCAAAATCTTCATCTTTCTGTAGATTCGTTTCTACAGATCCATCTCCATTTTCATGTTGAAGCACTACTTCAACAGGCTACATGACACTATGATCTTTGACTTGATTACTCCCCCTTGCACCAAATTCTGCTTCCAAGATCTTCCATGATTCCTTGGAAGTTGTAGCTTTTACTACCTTATACAAAAAATTCTCATCCAATCCCTATTTTATAAAATTCAATGCTAAAACATCACATACTTCATCATATGAGTTATTATACTAGTACTCGATTAAACATTTAGCTCAAAGAAAATTTAGCATTCTGATAACCCAACAATCAAAATATTTACCAGTAAACATAGGTGGTGGTAGCAGATCAAACCTACACTGATCACCATCAGTCTCTTCTCTGTCTGCTAGACTTCTCAGTTCCTCGGCTCCGGTTTGAACTGCAATAATCATTTCCTTCTCTTTTCGATTCATTTTCTTAATCACCTTTAGTCGCGTTTTTCGATCCATGGATAATTTCTTTCCTTTGTCTTATAGATGCTTCCCGATAGTATGAGGCTATCTTCCATATCAACCCTAAAAAAATATGGTTTTCAACATGCGCCCTATAAAGCACAATCTTTACCCAAATAACTATCATGCTTCAAAAAACACCAAAATATCTTGTTTACAATCATTTTTTTACAAAACCAAAACTTTCTTTCCAATCAAACCCTTTACGTTGCTATAAACCCTCTTTTAATAAACGAGCCTAAAATAGCTATCATCAAATATCATTAAGAAAAAAAACATCATAAAGGGATTGACACATATATGTACAAGCTCATAAAATATCTATTCACCTTTTAAAAACCATTTTGATTGCTTCAAATAAAAAATCTTCAAACATTTGACTTGCGCGGAAACCACTACCTTCAAACCTTCAATCCATGTATTGTGAAGAATTGTTTTAAAATAATTTTCCCACTTTCCCATGCACAAAATTCATGAAGAGGTAACCTCAACCAATAGTGGATCCTTCTCCATCAACATCCCACATAAGGCGGAAGACAAAAAAACAATAGTTCATGACACCTCCTCAATACGGTGAGTGGCCATATACAAAATGAAAGGTATTATAATCAGAAGTAAAAGAAATTCTCAACTCTTTCAACACTTTAGCAAAAACTTGTGGAAATAATATACTCCACACTTGAAAACTTAGAATACTCAGTGAAAGACCAGAATTAGCTCAAAATGACTGCTTTGGGATTTCAACTCATTCAGATGTCATTGGTATAAAGTAACTCTAGAGGTTTTTGAGAACTTCAAAGACTTGAATGGGCACTTATTTTGCTCAGTTGGTCAATTCAACAAAGATGTAGAAGACATAATTATTTGTAATCAACATACACGTCGACCAACCAAATACGACAAAAAAATAAATCTCCAACGGGTCTATGAAAAATAATTTCGCGCTAAACTCAAGCTACCATATAGATATATTGCCAACAGGTGGCTTCGCTTAATAATAAACCATATCCAATATGTTATCTTACAACACCAGTTAATCTCAGGGTTCACAACATGGAGGCTAAACCACACTTTAGAGTGCGGTCTTTATCTCCAATTTTTTGGCTTGGTTCACGGCAGCAGAGGATGAGTGTCCAAACATGATTCGAATCCAAAAATAAAATTGTGGTGGATATACATCCCTTTCATTTATATTTCCTTCAGGAATAGTCATACCATTGATACTCGAACAAACTACCCACACACTTTCTCCTATCAGCTCTTTATTCCACGATGGATGCTCTACCAATAAAAGCTCTATCAAATTCTTTTTAGTGCACCCACATGAGCTCTTAGCCTTCTCTATCAGTGAACAACATCATTATCTCTAGTATGACTGAGTAGTGGCAACTTTCATCCAACAAACATCATTTAATCACATGCAAACACACATAGTTTCTATACACTTCAAACTTTATGCCTTATCCACATTGAATAAGTCCAAGAAACAAATTAGAAAATACTCTACTCATCCCCTGCTCACGGTTATGATAGGCACGATGACTGAGGAATAGATGATTGTAGCTTACTGGCATCAATACTGAATTGCTTCCACGAGAAGGTCTTATGTAATGCAGATTTATGGGCTCAACTGGCTCTAATTCCAATTGAAATTAAAATCTCACAACGCTCTAATACCAAATTCAAGATTCAGAGTACACATAAGGTCATAGTACACAACTCAAACACACAGCAAAACACATCTATGACTGTTTAACTAAACAAAAAACTAAGCTTGAATTTACATAACACTGAAGTGTCAAAGAAACTATAGTTGCATACAACATCTACTGTGCATCCAGACTATCTATCCTTCTATCCATCTCAACTATATTTATACAAAATTTAAGTTGGTTATTTCCCCTTCGATGTTGAAGAGGTTAAGGTTGTGATGGCCCTTTGAAGTTGAATAGGTTAAGGGGGTTGCACCCCTTCGAAAATCCACATGATGAGGCAATGTTCAGTGAAATGAAGGGGGTAATTATCTCCAACAACTACTAAGGTTTAGACTGGTAATCGATGAATCATAAAGATTTCAGTCCCGACAGGGAATACTACTGCTCGCAGATATTTTTTTAAAATCTAAACACAATTTCGAAAGTGGAACTGCTATAGATCTAAAATAGAAAAGAAAATATTGAATTGGATGGCTTTGAAATATCAAAATTCAATTCATTGTAAGTTCCATAAATTTAATATGAATTGTACATATACTTAATTGGGTTCGATATAAGACTATCATATGTCAAACCCCAAATTGGGAATGAGAATAAGTTTTCATGTGATTGCTTTCAATAAAAATCGAGAAGATAATTAATTAAAAAATAATAGTTGACTAAATTTTATCAAGCAATTTTTTTTTATAATTTTTTAGTTCTATAAGTATGTGATTATAGTGGAAAATGTTGATGAATATAGCCCTAAAAGGAAAACCACCATGCATCTTCCCATTTCGCAAGTTTTGGTGTTGCGAATGATCAATCCCTCGCGATCTCTCATCAAGAAAATGGATGGAAGAAAAAATATCTCGACAAAGAAACTATAAATTTCAAAAGTGCAACTGCTATAGATCAACTGATTTGTCAAAAAGAAGGTGACATGATTGAATTGAGCAGCTTTGAAAAATCAAAATTCACACCATTGGGATACAGATTTAATTACGGTTTGGTATAAATTTAAAAATTGGGTATAGGACTAATATAACCCAAACACCAAATTAGGAATTGGAATAAGTTTTCATATGATGTTGTAAATTGGAATCATGTAGATAATATAATTAAAATTATAATACTTGAATAAGATTCACTTAGTTGTGTTTTGGAAAATCATTTTATATTTTTGTTTAATATTTGATATTTTTCTTAAAACAAATAACATTAAAATTTACTTGTTAAAAAATGCTCATAAATATAAGGAAAAATGTATTTTTAAAAATATAAAATAAAGAGAATGGTTTCAGAATTAGAAAGAGATTTTTTTTTTTTTTTCAAAATTTTATATTTAAATTAATTAAAGATGTTTTTTATTTTATGTAAATTTTAATATTTTTTTTAAAATTGATAAAAAAATAGAAAATAGAAATTTATTTAATTAAAATAATGTTATATAGTAAATATTTTAATTATTTATTTTTAAAATTTCAATTTAATTATAATTTTAAAATTAAAATTTCATTATTATTATTCTGAATAATTAAATATTTTAATTTATATGAAATTTATTCATGTAGTTTTTATAACATTGTTTTCAAATTTATAAAAATTCTATTTATATTTATGTAAAATTAAGTTTTACATTTGTGTTTAACTAAGTATAAACTTTCAGAATGCATTAAAAATGTGTTACAGGTGACATGCCAACCCTTTAAAGAGATCTATCAAAATTCTCTAACATGTTGTTAGTCTTTTAAGTTCTATGGATAGAAGTCTTTGTTGATGGTAAATAGTGGCAAGGTAGGGCATCGGCTCAAATGATGGAGAATGACCATGCATGCTAACATCATCCATCAAATTTTGTCGAAGCACCATGCCACCAAACCCTAGAATCTATACCCCGAACTCCAGTTAATCTGGAGTTGTAGTGCGTCACTTGCTCATATTGTTCTTGAACATATTTAAAATTTAAAATTAAGTTATTTAATTAGAAAGGAATTTTACCTTATGCAATATTTATTCTAACAATAAATTTTATTTAATATTTATTTTAAATTTTATGTTAAGAGCTAAATATTTCAAATATCTCTAAATTATTTCTTGGTTATTGTTTTTTTTAGTTCAATATTTCACAATCACATGACATCATTTTATTGATAGATATATTATTCTTTCATTTAATTATTTTCATTTTCATTGTTGAAAAAACTTCATAGAAATATTTTGGAAGAAAATCATGTTTTAAATTCTCATCATTAGTGTTATCTTATATAACTATAAAGTTAAGAGTTTCTATATTTTTAAGCCATTGTGAAGGGTTTCTATATTTTTCAAGAAGTGTGAAAAAAAATTACACTAGTTCAAAATAGTTTTCTAAATTAATCTAAATACACCCTTGTAGAAGCTAGCATTTCCTTATTATTAATATGTCTATAATTAAGTATTAGTATGCAAGAACAAGATAGGTACCTAACATGAAAAAAAATAACTTTCCAAATCTTACTTCAAACTCCACTGAAAACATCCTCTTAGTAAAACATGGGTAGAATAAAGATGTAGACCTAGGTAGCACAAAGATATAGTGCAAAATCCTATAAAGACATAGTGTGCAATAATTAAAAGGTTTGAAAACAACCTCTTACTAAAACATGGGTAGCATAAAGATGTAGACATGGGTAGAATAAAGATATAGTGTGAAATCATATAAAAACGTGTGAAATAATTAAAGAAATAAAGGATGAGATTAGTTTCTACATTAACTATGTTAGTTTTAAAAATTATTATATCTAAATTTATGGGGAAATTATAATGATATAATAATTAGATAGTAAAAGAAAACTTTAAAAATTAATAATGAAAAACTACATGTAAAAAAGCGATTAACTATAATATAAAAAATTGATTAATTATAATATAGAAAACAAAGGAATTTTTTTAATCGGTAAAAAGTATTAGTCTTTTATACAAAAATTTATAGAGTGGAGAATGAAAAACGATTTATCTTAAAATCTCATACATGCATCAATATTAAATCACAATTATTTTAAAATATTTATTATAATGCTAACATTTCCATTTTCAAAATCAATAAATTTTTAAAATATTATTATAGTTATTATTATTTTGTTGTCATATCTATTTGAGATGTTTTATTAAAAAAATTACATAATATTTAATTTTTTAATGGTATTTTTTTAATAATTTTATTTTTATTCTTCAAATTATTACAATTATATTTTTTTTTTATAAATTAATTCAGTTTCTATTTTCACTTCCATACATAATATTTTTATGTGGTTTAAATTTATCATAATATTTTTAGTATTCTCTCAACAAATATAATATATAGCTTGAAAAACATAATCGAAATCATTTGATTTAATGTTTTATTTTTCACCGGTTATAAATTTCATCAATAATTTCTATTGAGATAAAATTTACCTGAAGTGTTTCAATTGATTCAAATTAGAGAAATTGTGAGATCTAAAATGGGTCTTAAAAAAATGTACAACCAAAACCAATTTTATAAGAACCAATAGGATTCAATATGATTGGGATGATTCACAAATTTTGGAGTAAAAAAATAAAAAGATTAAAAAATTAAAAAACTATTTTTCCAATTCATATTTTCAACTGATCTTCCTATGATTTTATTAAAATTTCAAGCGGGAGCACTTGTTGGATGTGGAATTTAATTCTCTATCCAAGGAGTACCCACATTGGATATGTTCGATGGACCTTGTTTCACGAAAAATGTGAAATAGACGAAAAACGTGATTGCAATAATGTTTTTCATTCATTTCTCATTTTTCGTGTAGCAAGGTCTTTAAAATGTGGCACTCTTTGGATGAAGAATTAAATTTTTCATCCAACGATTGCTCCCACTCGAAATTTGAGTAAAATCGTAGGGAGATAAGTTGAAAAAATACTTTTTTCATTTTTCCCTCTAAAATTTGATGATGTAATATAATCTTATTTTATTATTTCCACTATTATTTTATAGTATTCCTTAGGAGGTCCATTTTATACCTCAAAACGTTTATAATGTTTTGATGTCCAAGGCGATCTCGGTAATTCTCTATTACACTACAAAAAAATCAATTTTCCATTTCCTTGTCTTCTAGTGAGCTCAACCCCGTGTTTTCTCGTCTCCTTGTCTGCCTTGCCTAGGAAGTAGTTATGGAAACCCCACCATATTCTATTAGGAGAGTCCCTCCTGCCCCTCTTTATGTCAGATAGAGTCAATCTGGCACATAATTAATCATAAAAGAATCAAACCAATAGAAAATAACATTTTAATTTTAATTTTAAAACTTTATATATGTGTGTGTGTGTGTGTGTGTGTGTGTGTGTGTGAGAGAGAGAGAGAGAGAGAGTAAATATTATGTATTTTAGCTGAAAATGTGATATGTTTTTTCATGCATCTAGTATTTCAAATTTGACATCCAATTACAAATATAATTCCATAGAATTATGATGTACATTTTTATAGGTGTCCCCATTGAAAGTTGGCATATTAATTTTTTTCTTGATTACAAATATTGATGGTCTATTGTAAAATTAAAGATGCCAGTATATTCTGTTAGTGGCCTCCACATTACAAGATGTAATTCTCACAAATAACTTCTTTATTTATCTAAATTATAAGTTTAAACCATGTTTCAATTATGAAATGTAAAAAATGTGATTACAAATTTAGAAAGGGTATGTATCAAAGTGATGTGAAGTGGAGTTATTATGCCTCAATGACTATTTAGGGACCAATAGGCCACATATCATAGTTTTGGGTAGTGGAATTACTATTCCTGAATTAATACACCCAAATTACTAGGCCTGAGCGATGGGAAGTGGAATTTCTAGGACAATTGATAGCCCTATGTGACAACAAGTTGAATTAGTAAAATTTTTGTAATCATTGATATCCGTATGTGGTCTAAAATAGAATAAAGAAAGGATGAAATATGTATTAAGTACATAAATTAACTATTAGTGAAGCATAACACAAAATAAATACATATGTACAAAATTAACTAGGAAAGTTAACACAAATAAGGTTACAACAATTATAGATTGGCCCTTACAATGACAGTGGTAATCAATGCATAAACTAATCCACTAAAACTTGAAACAACAAGAACTCTTATGTTGAAAAAACAATGCTTTCACATTAAAAAATAGTGGAACCCTTGAAATTGATTTCTCTTAGCTTTTACACCAAAAAAAAATAAACTTCTAAGTATCATAATTTTCTACAAATTTCTAGTGGCCACATATATATATATATATATATATATATATATATATATATATATATATATATATATATATATATATATATATATATATATATATATAACTCTTATATCATGTTATCATTTTCATCTACATGTGAGTGCCTGAAATGGTGGAATGAAATTAAATTATTTTTACAAGAGTAGTTATAGTAAAAACTCAAAAATTACTGTCATATTTTTTTATGAAAAATATCGCAGTAGTGGTTTCATTTCATTAAATTTGTTTGGTTGTAGAAAGTATCTTTTGAATTATAATACTTATGTTGTATAATAATTCTACAACACTGGTATCATTGATGGAAAAACCTTCCATATCTCATGGTTGCTCTCAAATAATTGAACGCCTATCTTTTGTCTTAAAAGTAAAGGGTGTCCTATTGAGTCCTGCAAAACACATATTATCTAACCAAATCACACAAAGACATGTAAATTGGTTATCTTGCTATAAAAATACTTATTTTCTAACACATAATTCGATTATACCGAATGTGATGGACAATGAGGATAAAATAGAATATATAGAAAAAATTAGTTTCTTTTGATGAAAAAGGATGATGAAATATGTGATTGGAAAGGAAAATTACAGGCTTCATCATTATCTTCTAACTTATTTTTTTGCACGCCACTTGTGCAATAATTCAAATCAAAGGAAATTACTTGTGTATATTGATCCACATAGGAATCAATTGAGTCATATAATTTGAATCTATATAATGTTGCAAAAACATTCAATAGAAAATGGGGTTCTCTCTCCTTTATATTATCATCTAGTTCTTCCCATCAGTGTCGAAAGGTAGCTAACACTACAAGTTTTGATATATTGTGAACATTGGTGAATTCTTAAACAACTTCTATATGTACTCTTAGCATAATCATTCTAATTTCAAGATCTTATGGTCTCTTCTAATGTTATTTTACAACATATTTAATTGAGTTAACCTCGAGTCTCACTCATATGGTGCAATTAATTCTTCAATTTTGTATAGTTCCATTTCATGAGATAGTTTAAGTTTATTTTCTAGAAAAAATAAATGAAAATCCTTCAAATTTATGTCACAAATGAAGTGATTAAGTTTCAATTAGTTCTAATGAGTACAAAAACATTATGTAAGAATAATTCACAAAGTAGATTCCTTACTTTACAAATACTAGAGAAGTATAATGAATAGAAATTTCTTCTAGTAGTCCTTTGATTCATTTCCAAATTGAAATTCAATCTCTCAATTTGAAACCTAATCCATTTCTATTTTAGATAAAGGTATATTCAAGTGAAGGTATATAACATAAAAAAATATCCATAACTAGTTCGCCAAGTTTGTTAACCTTGTCCTTGATAATCAAGATTTCCTTCTCTTTCTCTTTGATTTATTCCTCATTATTTTATTTTACAACTCCAATTTATTTTTGCACCCCGTTCTTTCTTTGATATAATCTCCATGTGGATTGACCATGGTTATTGAAATTGTTGAAGCCTAATCCTAAGGGATTGGGTGAGATTGTATATTATTGTAAAATATTAAATAAGGAAGGCCAAGAGACATTGGGAAATGAATCCCAATAGTCTCACCTCCATGTTTAAGTACACACAAAACCTTCATCTAATTCATCTTTAGTTTTGCGGAGTTATCCCCTGGCCTGACATGGTATCAAAGCTAACTATATTTCTGGCATCCCTGCCCTTGTAACTCCCTCCTTGCAGACCTGCCTCTCTACCAGCACCTGGAAGAACTGCACCTTCTGCAATTCTACAAATTCTGCAAATTATGCAATTCTCCAAATTCTCCACAACATATATCAATTTTTATTACAGGAAATTATGTGCAAGACTCAACACCACAATGCCTCCCTCACATCGACTCGCTCTACTCCTCGAAGCGCTCACTCACCCGCGAGTCATCATGCTCGGCTGTCGCTCACAACCTTCTATAGACTGCCACTCATAACTTCTTTGATCCTCTCAATCCCCGCGGTTCGCTACCTCCCCTCACTCCTCACTCCTCGCCTCATCTCCCTCCCCTTTCCTCTCCCCTCACTCATTACTCCTCCCCTTCCCCCTCACCACAGACCCCCCTCCCCCTCCACTCCCCTCAGATCCTACCTCCCTCATCCTCCCCTCCCCTCACGCTCCTCGCGCCCACTCCTCCCCTTACCCCTGACTGCAGACCCCCCTCCCCCTCCCCTCCCCTCTGCTCCTACTCCTTTTGGACTCCCATTCCATGCAAACCGTCGTTAGCTCCTCCCTCCCCTATGACCCTCCTGTCGTCAGCATCCTACTGTCGTCGACGTGTACTCCCTCCCTGCCACTGCTTTATAGCTTGGCCTCCCTTCCCCAAGTAAATACCTCCCCACTTCCACCCTCCCCCAACTAATAGCTCCCCCAAATAAACCCTCCCTCAGATAATACCTCTGATTTTCTTTTCCCAATTTTTTTTTGAAGTCCAGAATTTAAACCAGAATTGAATATTTTTTTACCGTGGCAGCAAAGTGAATTTTGTTTTTTCAAAATAATGCATTCTCTCATATCTATTGTGAAAGTTGTTCTCCCCAGAAAGGAGAACTATCTTGAATGGTCTCGGAATATCAAGCACACTCTCATTTTTAATGAGTTGTGGAGAGGATTTTGTGAAGGAGAAGGAGACCATCCACTAGTAAATCCCACCTCAGACAAGGAGATCACCATTTGGGAAAACAAGATCTGCAAGGCCTGTGCTTTGATTGGAACTTTTGTAAATGAAGAAGTGAGTCGCCATATTACACCTTTTTCAAATGCCTATGAAGCCTTGAGAAAATTAAAAGAACTCTATGACTCACATTCAAAACTTGAAAATTTTCAATTAATGATTAAGCTATTTAGCCTTGAATTGAAAAATGAGGACCCTCTTGCTTTAGCATCAGAAGTAAGATCTATCATGCATGGCATTAATAATAGTGGTGTAGAATTTGACATACCTCTCATAGCTTATTTTAAGGCATCGTATCCCACTTACTCACATTACCTTAAATCATTTCAAGCAAGTGGAAACCTCATGAATACCACCTTTGATTCCCTTGATAAAAAAATTTCAGAAAGAGCGAAGGATTTTGGAAAGATGACAACCCCTCTATCTTCTAAAGAGGTTGTATGTTTTGCACATAGATAGAAGAGTCATGCTCAAGATTCTTCTAGAGGAAGAGGTGGCTGAAGAGAAAGAGGAAGAAGAAAAATCAGAGGAACGGGGGGCAAACAAACTCAACTTGAAAAATCTGATCTTCATTGCATATGTTGCAATAAATATTGGCATGACGTATCTACATGTAAGCTATATTCAGATAAAATTAAGCAGCAAAGAAATCAAGAAAAAGGTAAAACTCATGACAAAGACAAAGGTAAAGCGCTTGAATCTGCTCATTATGTTGTAGCACATTGTAACAATGGAGTAACTAAAGACTTGTTTGATGTTTCATTTACTTCTTGGAGAAATGATTGGTTGCTAGATTCAGGAGAAACATGTCACATGAATTTTAGAAAATATTTTTTTGAATATTTTACTGACAAAGTTTATGAAGCATTATACTTCGTAGATAAATCCAAAATCAAGCCATCAGGTCTTGGCACAATCAGGCTTAATTTTCCTGGTCTTCCATATCATCTTCTACATGAGGTTCTATACCTCCCTAAGTTGAGAAGAAACTTGTTGTCCTTGATTGAAATTCGCCAGTAAGGACACTCCATTCACATGTTTGATGGCAAGGTTGAGGTCAAAAAAGCATCATACCGCTCACTTGTCATGGAGGGAATAGAAGAAGGAAGACTCTTAAAGTTTCAAAGTTCCTCTGCTCATGCACAAAAATTTGCATTCATTTCACATCATGATGAAGGTACATTCCCATCAAGTTTTTTATGACATGCTAGATTTGGACGCTTAAACTATGACAGCCTTCAATTGTTGAAGAAAAATGGTGTTACCGGATTTCCTACAATTCCTAGGAAACTTAAGTAATGTGATGCTTGTACTCTAGGAAAGCATAGCAAACAACCATTTCATGATTCACATTGCAGAGCACATAGAAAACTTGAGCTTATTCATTCAGATTTATGTGATCCCATGCCTGTTGCTTCTGCAAATGGAAATAAATATATTATGAAATTTATTGATGATTACACTAGAATGTGTTGGGTTTACTTATTAAAGAAAAAATATGATGCTTTTCAAACATTCAAGAATTTTCATGCATGGATTGAAAATGATGCACAAACTCATATTAGCTCTTTGTGCACTGATAATGGAAAAGAATAAACTTCAAACGAATTTGAAAACTATATTCGTCAACATGGGATCAAACATCAAACAATTGTGCCCTATATTCCCCAAAAAAATGGTGTAGCTGAAAGAATGAACAAGACAATTTCAAATATGGTTTTCTCCATGATGTTTTCTAAGAATGTAAAATTAATGTTTTGGGTTGATTCAGTTCTATGTGATGTATACATAAAGAATATGTTTCCTTCAAATTCAATCAGAAGAAAAACTCCTTATGAAATGTGTCATGGCCACATTCCTTCGGTAAATCATTTCAGTGTACTTGGCTCCACCTGTTATGATTTGATACCTAAGGTACAAAGGAATAAACCTGGTGCTAGAAGCCAAAAATGTATCTTCTTGGGGTATTCCAATACCTGCAAAGGATATCATCTCTATGATGAAGTTAATAATAAGTTTATAGTAGCAAGAGATGTCATATTCCTTGAATCTTCCAAGACTAACAATGTTATTGAGTGGAAAATTAATCACTTGGATAGATTCACACATGGAAAATCTTTTCAATAATTTGATAATCAAATTCTACACCTTGAAGGGGGGATTCCTATACTGAATCAATCTATGGAATAATATTTTGAAGCAATCTCTCCCCTACATGAGCAACCAACCACAGATGACACCTTGAATGATGTGATTAACATAATAGGGATATTGAATCTTGATTCAATTCCAACTCAATCAAATGAGCAGCCTGGGCCATCTCAGAAAGGTCCCCCAAAATGGCTGACAAAGACACTAGAAAACTTTTGTCCCGATGAGGTTGGAAAGACAGGAACAAGAAGTTTCACCAGACAAAATGGAGGTGACATAGATAATTCTGATTCACCTATTGATACATATATTGTTGATAATTTTGAACTGGATTTATCTATAGATCATGAACCAACTTCCTTCAAATAAGTCACTTCTCATTTTGAATGGAATGAAGAGATGCAAAAGGAGTATGATGCCTTGATAAAGAATGGAACTTGGAAGCTAGTTGATCCTTCTTTGGGAACCAAACCAATTGGCTGCAAGTAGGTATACAAGAACAAGTACAAAGCAAATGGCTCACTTGACAAGCACAAATACAAGCTTGTGGAAAAAGGTTTTGCACAAAATGAAGGGGTCGATTATGAAGAAAAGTTTTCCCCCACAGCAAAATGGGCCACCATCCGGACACTCTTTGCCCTAGCAGCTCAAAAGGGATGGAAAGTCCATCAGATGGATGTAAAAACCACCTTTTTGAATGGTGATCTAAAGGAGAAGGTTTTTATGTCCCACCTAGAAGGATTTGTTGTGAAGGGCCAAGAACACAAAGTATGCAAGCTTATAAAATCCTTATATGGCCTCAAGAAATCACTGCAAGCCTGGTATGAGAAATTAACTGAGCATATTTTGAAACTTAACTTCAAACATTTTGATCTTGATGATGCAAATTTGTTTGTTAAGAAATTTGGGAAAACAATTGTATATCTTGTAGTTTATGTAGATGATCTTTTGATGACAGGGAACACTGAGAGTTATACTGCATCCATAAATAAAGAATTGAAGAAATGTTTTTAAATGGATGTTTTGGGCTATGTTCACTACTATCTGGGTATTGAAGTAACTCAACATCCTAAATTTATATTCCTTTCTCAAAAGAAGTACATTGGAGATCTTTTGAAAAAGTTTGGCATGGCTGAATGAAATCCCTTAACCACTCCAATGGAACAAAACTTGAAGCTCACATCCATTGAAGGGAATTAATTCAAGGATGCAACGAAGTATATACAACTTTTAGGAAGTCTTATCAACCTGATTACCACCAAACTAGACATCTCATTTGTTGTTGGAATCCTCTTGAGGTTTATGAAAAAACCTTGTGAAGGACATTTTTTTGTTGCAAAAATAATTCTAAAGTACTTGAAGGGGACTCAAGACTTTAGACTCAAATATACACAGGTGGGCAACTTCAACTTGATGATATACTCTGATTCAGACTTTGATGGGGAAAAAGAAACTGGGGTATCTACTTCAAGTTATACCATGAGTCTTGGATTTGGAGTTGTCTCATGGAGACCACGCAAACAGTCAATTATAGTAGATTCCAAAACTGAGGTAGAATATGTGGCAGTAGTTGAAGCAACAAAGGAAATTGTGTGGCTTAGGAAAATTCTATAATATTTGCAGATGAAACAAACGCATTCAACTCCACTCTTGATCGACAACACTTCTGCAATAAAGTTGGCCAAGAACTCAAAGTTCCATGATCGAACAAAGCACATTAATACAAAATACCATCTGATTCGACATCATGTTGAGGCCAAAACTATCCATCTACGTAATTTTCCCACAAATTAGTAGACTGAAGACATCTTCACCAAAGCGCTTGGAAGAGAAAAGTTTGAAAAATTCAGAATGATGCTTGGACTCACCAACATCCTTTTAGATTAAAGTGGGGAATGTTGACACCTAATCCTAAGGGATTGGGTGAGATTGTATATTACTATAAAATAGTAAATAATGAAGGCCAAGAGACATTGGGAAATGAATCCCAATAGTCTCACATCCATGTATAAGTACACACACAACCCCCATCTAATTCATCGACTTCAATTTTGCGGAGTTACCTCCCGACATGATAGAAACATTCAAAGAATCTTTAACTCTCTTCATTGGTTTTATTTTGAAATGTTTCAATTGGAATATACTCTTTAGGATTAAAATAAGTATACAAACTCGTAATGTATCTTCCCTCCCTTTAAAATTTAAACATGACGGGGGGGGGGGGGGGGGCAGGGCGCTCACAATAGATCTTGAACACCATTCTTCTTGTCTTATTCAATATTACGACCATTAATTTGTTCCCTCAAAATTTCTAGTTCTTCCACAAGATTAAAGTAAAATTCTAAACTTACTTGATATTTTGGTGTCCCACTGGCTTCTCTAGTAGCCATGAATTTTTCCCCTAACTCATGGTCATCAAAATATATTGTTGTAGTAAACAAACCCTATTCAAATTTGTTGTCAGAACACTCACTAGTTTTGAATGTCTTCTCTTAATTCTTGTACGTATTAGTTATTTTCTATTACTAAGTGAATCATATATTTTATGATAACTTTTGGTTGATGATTCAAACTCTAGCATTGGAGACTCCAAAGTTTCTACAAATTTTCCTCGATTTGAAGTGGGACACTGTTGTGTGCAGATTTTATTAAAAGGTAAATTAATCAATGATGGGTTAGCTAGTCATACTTTACACTTACGACACTAGCTTACCATGGATGGTAAGGAAATTGATAGAAAATAAGGATCCTTCATCTTTTTATTTCTCCTTATGTGTGTTAAGAAATAAAATAGAAATGTCATGCAAAGTGAGGCATGACCTTCACAAGTGAAATATTGAATAATATGTTGTAAGATGTTATCCCAAGGAGATGGAAGAGATAATCTCTTTACTCCTTGTCCAGTTTATTCAATTTCTTCCTCTTCATCTAGAAATTATCCTCCGGCAATGAAAGATTCTACTCTTTCTTTAAGCCCATGCTTTCCTTTTGGGACTCACCCTAGAACTTGAGCCATAATTTCTTGCAAATTGTAAATGTAAGGTCTGAAACTTGTGCAGTATTAGAGAAAATATTAAAATGAAAGGAAAGGTATTCAACTAATCTCAAACTTATTTATTAATGCAATGGGAGAACTACAACCACCCTATTCTTATGAAGAGTTTTGTAACTTCTGGATTATTCATGATCATTTATGTAGTAATGAGTTCCTTTGTAAGAAAATTTCAACTCATATTTCAACTTTTATATTTTCACTCGTATTCTCTACTAATACATTGATATTATGAATAATACAATAATGAATTTATAACTTAGCTATGGAATGGTTCATGAAGTCATCTTTTTTTAATTTTATATACAATAGAAATCAAATTCCCTTCAAAATGTGTGGCCTAGCAATACATGCAGTCATTAACTTACATGATTACTATTCATGCTGTCGAGAATTTTTTGTTGTGATGACATTCCAATTAGTTGTGGAAGTTTGTTTTTGGAAGTATGCAGTCACATCCAATCCCAATTACACATCATTAGAGCAAGAAGTTATTATAAATGGAAAGGAATTTATGGGTGACATATTATTGGATATTAAATATTGTTGATGTTTGGGATGACATGCATAGAGTGTCTTCGCACATAAGATTTGGGCCACCCTTTGAAGAAATTATGATCTCGATCGCTCATGTTATTTATTTATGCATTCAAAATTATTTTACAATCAAAATTTCTAAAGGGGATTGGTTCAGTGGTAGTCTATTGGTTTCACTATTCATCAACTTCGGACTATTTTTGGTGAATTTATCATCTTTGAATGCTAACACAAATCTCATTTACTTTGGAAATTTCACTATGAGTTGAGGCTTTGAATGGAATTGGATTAGGGGTAACTTGTTCCAAACATTATAACTTCATCTCAATTATCTACACTATAATTAAAGTTAAAAGTGTATGAATGGGAAGATGAATGAAGGATTCATCATTAGTGTGGAATAGAGTAGGAAATTCAAGCCCTAAAGGGGGATATTCTTCAACTTTAGCTTAGGTATAATCAACTGGAAATAAGGCTAGCTTACACTATGAAGATCCTAGTGTACTAAATATCACATCATCAATAGATAGAGGATGAAATTAAGACTCTCTAAACAAAAATTGAAGACCTTCCGCAAAACATGGATCAAGATAGGGTGGTCTCCCATTCTTTTGGTAACTCTGTGAGTACATATCATGTTTTGGTTCGTGATTTGAATGTTAGATGCTCCCCCTCTCGAGACAAAGTGGATTCATGTGTTTTTTTTATCATCAATTGCATAATTATATTTTATGGGGGTTAAGTTTTGTTGGATTTTGGGCTTGCTTTGGAAGCTAAGTACATAAATAAGTCATAGTATCATTGACTTCTTCCATAGGCTTTGGATAAACATCGAGCCAATTCAAAATATTGTAATGCTAAGCTAGTTGAATCAACAATTTTGTACTCTTATGATGTTTTTGAGACCCTAAACACAACATCATGAATCCATTGGCATTATTATTCACATTTGAAGCCACCTCACATTGTAATTCATTGAGGCTTTAGGTATGCTGGCATACCTCTGCATCTCTTATCAGCATTTGAAACCTATATATTCATCCAACCACTTGATCGTTACTCTTTCATTGTCATCTAATGTATTCTTCTAATTTCTTATAACACCAATAACCTTGCACTTCCATATTTGCATATCTCTCCACCTCAAGTCTATTGGCATATGACTATGGCATGCTCTAACTCAAATATATACAATAACCACTCACACTAACTATGTAATGCTCAAATGCATCCATATGTTTGGCATATCTATAATCTTATAGGGCGGATCATTGCTTTTGAATTATAATATAATTACTCTAACTTGACCTGTCCACTAAGTAACTGTTATCTCACCTTGTAACGAATGTCACAACATGTCTAGTTATGTGTCTTTTGTTCTTCTAATGATATCTCTTTGTTCGCAGGTGTATGTAACACATGTCACCATGCGTCCTTAGTTATGCTTCACATCAAGTTCAAGTTAAACAACTTGTAACACTCTATATTGTTTTGCATCCCATTCCCAATGCAACATATTCTTCAATATTTGTAAAAATTGATTTCATTATAGACATGTTGCTTCTAACTTCTTGCGGGAAGAGAGTTATTTTATGTTAACAATTTTGATTTTCTCTTCCTTTCAACTCTCTATTTCTCTAGGAAATACTTGATCCTTTTCATGTGAAATAAAATCATAATACACTAATGGTTCTAACAAGGGTGTCTCTTTTTTATTCAAACTTTGAAGCTTCCCCAAATGTCTCTCTCTCAATGCCAAATTTGATTTTACCTACAAACGACACTTTTGTCATATATTTGTATTAGTTTCAAGATCATGTTTCAAGTATGACGAATATAATGCTGAAATATTTGATTCCTTTTCTAATTTCTCAACAACTAAATTTGCTTCCCTCCACCCAGGCTCATTCAATTCTAACTCTAATTTCCCCTTAAATATACCATAGGTGTTGCATGTTGTCTCTCCATGGTGCACAAGAATGATCTTTGTGATTCCAGAATGCTCTTGCTTTGTTTCATTTTCATTCACACAATCACATTTTATGTCATAATTTTCTATAGCACTAAGGAAGATCTAATGTTGGACATCTGAATTTGATTTTGATTTCATAAGATTTAATTCAATTCAGAGGGAAGGGAGCAGTTTTAAAACCTAAGAAAACTTCATGAAAATCACCATCTATCATTGCTTCCATTGATTTTGGATTTGATATTTGGATTTCATCTTGTTTTTCATCAGTTACTTCAGTAGATATATCTCCCAATTTTTTAGTAGCATCACTATTTGATTCAATGACTCCTTCATTATCTAGTTCCACTTTTTATTATACCTTTGTTTTTTGTATATATGAAAATTTTAGCCATCCACTATATAGTTAAAATTTGCAACACTAGTCTGAAATAGTTCTTTACTTTCTTGTCATATTTTATTGGCAGGCTTCAAGGCATCATTTAGATTTGAATAGTCTCCACAAGCTCATTGTATTTGTAATTTATCCCTAGTTTTGTAGTAGAACCCTTCCTTAGAAAATCCATAAACAATGATATTAAATGTTATATTTTCCCTTCTTAAATTTACTTCTTTGTAATGTCCATGAATAATAGTATTGAAAGTAACAATTTTGTGAACCAATCCCATAGCCGCCATTTTCTTCAAATATTTGCATCCACCCTTTAGTATTCATAATCTACAGAGTCTTTTAGTACATATCAATCAATGAGTTGTATGTAACCAAAATAGGAATAATCCCTCTATGCAGCATGTCCTCATGTAGCCTTAGACCTTCCTACATAAAGCTTATTCTGTAATTCCCATCTATAAGAGACGTATATGTAAAATTTTGAAATTTTACCTATCATGAATGGGATTGGTAGTCAAATCCCTTTTTCCAATGAACCTTAGTGCATCAATCAATGGATTCGCACAACATGTCCTCCATAACATATATTTGTATTGTTTTTTGATATAAATAATGTCCTTGCATTTTTAAGCTCCTAACTCCTGAATCTTTGGAAACCAATGGCAATTCTCTAGGAAATTTCATTTTATATCCTATGAGATCGAAAAAACACATCTTAATCACAAAATGCATGACCAATGAGTCACATCTATTGGCTTTTCATGCCTTCAAGGAACAATAATGGGGTTTCTCTCCCCCCGAGGTGGCATTATTCTAATATAACCACTGACTAGATTCTTCTTTTTTTCCTCAAGAAGCTCCCCCTAAGCTCATAATGACTTCAATCTTTCATTGAAGTCATATAATTCTCTTTATTCCTTTTCCAAACTTTTGCATGGGGGATTCAAGGGAGGAGCAATACCATACTACGTACATTCAAATTGGGGGATATATATTGAGGAAAAAATGACATAATATATCGGGGGATATTTAGGGGGTAAGGGGTTTATATATTGGCAGGTACAAAAAATGGAGCTCAAAGTCAATGAAAAAATATAAAGCGTTATAAAAAATGTTAATGAAAAAATGGGTACCTATAATATCTAGTGAAAGTAGGGGGTATATTAAATTGGGAAAGTGTATTGGGTTTGTATTGGTAGGGGGTTAAATAATGTGATTTTGAGAGGCATTTTCCAATATGTAATCAAATTAAGGGTAATGTATAACATGTCGCGAACGCATGTGATATGTTAGAGGTTCATTGAGTGAAGCCCCTGTGAAATTTTTTGGGTTGTCTTATACTCTATGCATTTCCTTCTTATTTCCTATATAATCTAAGTTGATTGTTCTCTTCCATTTCTAGTTTGTGTCAAAGAACTACGAAAATTGCAGTCTTTGGCCATGTGGCCAAGGTTATCACATATATAGCATTTTTTGTGACTTAGAAAGGGAGGAAGAAACTTATATGTCTTCTTGTGTTTTAATTCTCATATGACTTTCTTAATGCACTCATGCTCTTATTTACATAGTGTTTGCAATCAAATTTCTAATCACCAAAAGAATTGCATGAAAATAAATAATTATTTGTGTGCTTGGTGGCTAATGATATTCCTGCAGGAAAATGTTTTTTTTTATTGTTTGCTTGAGGGAACTTCCTTGTTTTATACATATTTGGCTGATAGACCTTTATTTGATCTTTCCTATAGTCAATTGCTACATGATCGAGGTTATGGCAAGAGAAGTACTTGACATATTTTAAAGGAGAAAAGGATGTCCTTGATGATAAGATGTATCCTCGCCCATTCCTTAGTTGTTTGTTCTGTTGCATGTTTTTGCTTACTTCTTTTCTAATCATGATACTTCCATTTTTTTCTACAAGTATTTTTTGGTGATTCTTTATTATCTTTTGTGGTTGTGTTTGAGTTAATTCTCCTTTCTAAGTTATTTCTCATGGAGGCGACCTCCTCTTCAAACTTGTCATATCTTCTACTCTTTTTGTCTAACTCATTTATTGCTGAAATGACCTCAACTTCTAATCTTTCACATTATTCCTCTCTTTCCTTCAGTTGACTACTCATCACCTCTTCAATTCTTCTTGCTTCTTATAACTATGTCCTCAGGCTAATGATTTATTTTTTGAACTCATGCTCTTTCTCATCATATATCTGCAACAATTTATTTTGATTTATATTTTCACCTATAAGTATTTTATTTCAACCAAGGATAAGTCAAGCTTATATTGGTTTTCATCTAACCTCTCTTTATGAAAATCATATACTTTCACACTAGAAAAACATGTCTCATCTGACTTAACAATTTCTTTCTTAGAGGAATTTTTCTTCTTCTTCTTCTTTCTCTTCTCTTTTTCTTCACTACTATTACTGGTGTCTCCTTCAAACAATACCCGCAACCTATCCCAAATTTATTTTGCAGATTTGAAACCTATTACCATCTCAATATCCAGATTGTGAAGATTATGGTAAATTGCACATTTAGCCTGAGCATTCCACTATCTCTCTTGCCTTGGGGGGGAATATTTACTATATCCATCACATACTAATGTCCAGACATCAGGTCCATAAGCTATCAATTTAGCTTTTAACTTCTCTTTCCATTCCAAAAATTTTGTAGTACTAAGTACAGGTACACTTTGGTAATCCATGATTCCCTCAGTGTCTCCTATCAAACTAGAAAATTGAATAACAACATTAAGCTTATGTGTTCCCAAGATGAATTATTTGGAATTCGTCCTATGTCCCATCAAACAGGATGGGAAGGAAACCCATATTTAACTAATGAATTTTTTACAATGGTAACATTGGAGCCAATCAACAAAGAAAGAATATTACCATACATTTTTAAACGAAAAATATAATATTCACTTTTACTTGAATAATGAAACTGCCAACATCCCTTGCTCCACCTAAAATGAACATAATCTGACACTTTGAAAATTTACTCTTTGAAAACCTTCTTGATAATTGGAATGGATAAAGAGAAGCTGGTTTCTTCTTCCAAGGACATGTTGTAAGCTTCATGTTGAACCCTTAGTTAAACTGAGAGGGGGGGGGGGGGTGAATCAATTTAACACATTCATGAACTTTTAAAACTTTTCATTAAACCTTATTTACCCCTTCATTTCATGTCCAACTTCATATGTGAGTAATCTTAGAATGTGAGCAGCAAGTATTAATACAATATAATAGTAGACTTAATATGAGAGCAACAGGTATTAAGCAGATGATATAAATCAAATCAACACATAAACATCATGCACAGAGACACCAGATATAAGTGGAAACCCATAAAGGGAGAAAACCACATCTTATTATTTTTGTGATGCAAAGGAAAGCTCCAACTCCCTCTCACCACTGTTTTTCCGCAGGCACCAACCTACAGGAGGCTCCAACCTCAATTCTGCAAGCTACAACTTGCAAGGAAGCACCAACTCCCTTCAATTTTCTACGGTCACCAACCTACAGGAGGCTCCAACCTCAGTCAGCTACAACTGACAGCTATCAAGTTACAACTTGATAGGGAAGCTCCAACTTCCTCAATTTATCAAACTGAGTGTTTTCTAATTTACCTCAGGTATCAGCTCTATTCTGTAGCATCTCTTTCTGCTCTTCTTTTCTTAATCTTCTCTACCTCACTCTTCTATACTCTGCATTCTCTATATTTACTCGCTCTAACCTCTTTTTGCATATCAAGATGATATTATTTATAAAGATTTTCTTGTGACTGTTAGCATTCCTCAATGAATTTGGAATGGACAACCATGCCTCTTCGATTTCTGACTTTTCATTACTTTCACTCACTCATTCAGAAAATATAACAACCTGCATTAATTTCAATATTACAGTGGGAGCTTTGTTTTTCCTCCGGAGACTTGCCAATGCATCACAACAATATAAATCAATTAAAAATATTTACATTCAAATTACAATGAGAACTCCAGCTCAACTCATTTAGTCTTTTGGCTCGCTACGCATTTGTCTTTTCTTTGACTGTGTCTGTCTTTTCTGTGACTATGTTTTATCTCTTTTCAGCTCTGTTTGCTTTTCTGTCCTCTACTGTGGTGTAACTGCTGCAAACATGTAACTGTGCTTTGTATATCAGTGCATTTTGTATATATGTGTAACCGCTGACTTTAAATCTGGGCATATTCCAACACTTTTCATACAGTAAGTGTCTTGTTGATGTGGAAAGTTCTGCAAGTGGAACATACATACATCTCAATTATTAATAATCGCCCTCCACCTTAAGCCGAGGCCCGTGGGCCCACAGTCCACGTGACACATTTCAATACAATCAGCATCATTATATAAAGTTTTAACAAACAAACCGCCACTTCAATGAAGAATCATATTAATACTTAGCAAATTCCCTTTCGGGCCCACTTGCCACACTTTCTGATGCGATATATTTCTCCTCCAGCGATTTCCGATTGCGATTGATCGCAATCGCAAGCTGCCTTGCTCCAATGCGATTGATCAATGTTCACTGTTCTTTACCGATGCGATTGGAACTCAAATACTTGTTAATCATATTTTATAAGCCCATCGGGTTCGGGCTTCAATCACAATCGCAATTCTTTTAATATATTGCTCCGATGCTCTGCTTTTGTCCGATGCGATTGACACCTTTGCGATTGATCGCAATCGCATCCTTCAATGGTATGTTCCGACACATATCAATTATGTTTTATAAACCCATCGGGTCTGGGCTTCCAATTGCAATCGCAACTCTTTGTTGCATGTTCCGATATTCCACCTTTTTCCGATGTGATCAGTCACTATTCACTGGAACTCAATATATAAATTGCAGTTTATATACCCATCGGGTCCAGACTTCCAATCGCAATCGCAACTCTTTGTTGTGATGTTCTGATGCTCTTATAATATCCGGTGTGATTATACTGATCCGATGCGATTATGCCATACTTCAAATACGTTTGAATCATAATTCATACACCCATCGGGTCCGGAACTAAATCGCAATCGCAACTTTCTGTTGCTTACATATTCCTCTTCATAGTTTTTCTTCGATGCGATTGGGAAAGGGTCCTACCATATAAGGTACTTTGGTTCTGATAATAAAGCGCTCCATATCATTTAATATTATGCTTTAAACCTTTGTGCATAAGGTGCAATATATGTAATGCACTGCATATATACTCCTGTGTGGGTAACGATTCCCGGAATGAGATTTATATTTATATATATACTTTGCTGCTTTGGGTTATACGATTCCCGGAATTTGTTTGAGTATCCTTCCGCCTGGGATAATGATTCTCGAAATAAGGTTTGTATATATATATATATATATATATACTTATATACTTGCCGCTTGGGGTAATCAATTCTCGGAATTTTCTGCTATGCCTCTGCTTGTGATAACGGCTCTGCCTCTGCCTCTGCCTCTGATAACCTGCTGTGATAACGGCTCTGCCTCTGCCTCTGCGTCTGACATAACGGCTCTACCTCTATATTCGATGCCTATGCCTCTGCCTTAGCTGCTACTGTTGCTCGACCTCTGCCTCTGCCTCTGATAACCTGTTGTGATAACGGCTCTGCCTCTGCCTCTGCGTCTGACATAACGACTCTACCTCTATATTCGATGCCTCTGCCTCTGCCTTAGCTGCTACTGTTGCTCGACCTCTGCCTCTGCCTTCGCTGTACATATTACCTGCTGCTGTTATTTGTCTATCTTTACATCTGCTACCTTCTTTGTCTGTCTCTGTCTTTGCTGCCTCCATTGCCATCAATGACAATATTTCCAACACTTCAAAGCAATACAACTATCTTCTAGTGTTGTGGGAGATGTTAAAGGTACACATTGTTTTTCCTTGCTAATGTTGAAGTTTTGGATATTTCCATACACTTCATCACCTTTGCTAAATTTTAACACCTATTACTCCTACCATGCCATAGCTTTGACATTACCTGAAAAAAATTCAAAGGGAAACACATAATTTTGAAAATCATGGCTTTCGATCAAATACATATGCTTTTATAAACATTAGAGAATGTGGCTATTTTAACATTCATTCAGAATGCCCCGGATGCGGGTGACACTGGACGCACGTATGGAAAGAACCCCACCCATGTTCGAGATGATGAAGATCTGCAACGCAAGACTTCACCTGAAGTGGATCCACCTCTTTGCAATAATTCACATGAGGTGACGGAGGCAAGGCACGAAGAAGATATGCAAAGCTAGTGATCACCCCGGGTGGTACTTCTCAGCTGTAATCATTTAAATAAGCTCCCAGATGGATATGATGCTCTGCCATAACTTGAAGCACAGGCTTCCACATGAAAATTGTGGTAGCATGCATCTGCGAGCGTGTCATAATAATGCACATTATCTGCGCTTATGCTATAGACCTAGAAAACGGGAGGCCCTTCCGCATAGTGTTATTCAAAGTTTGATCCTTCTGGCTCCTCTGTTTTAGTTTCAACCATCCTGCGCGCTGCGCAACCCCCCCCAGAGCCGCGTTGCAAAGAACCCTCCAGGTTGCGCACCTCCCTAACTGCATGCCTCACCTCGGCTCCCTTCACCTCACTAGTTTCTCCAGACTGTGTGCTCTCATGACCAAGCTCCCCCAGCTATGCATCCCCCATCTACGCATCCTCCACCTGTGCACTAAACTTCCCAAAAACACCACGCTACACATTCCCTGTATTTGGTCTGAGCCTCTTCTCCATACCTCTCAGCCCCACATCTACCCTCTACTTCACTATTCCATAGCTCCGATACTATTCCAAAGAACAATCAGAGGCGGCCAAAGAGGTGTGTTCTCAAGATTCTACTAGTGAGGGCTCGATAACTGTCTGGAGTCCTTTGAGGGCTCCTCTTCTGGCAGTCATGCTAGGGATGCCCCCAAAGCTCTGTGCACGACCAGAAGGAGGAAGCCCCTACTCATGAAACGCAGAGAGGCAGAAGCGGACCAAGTAAATCCACCATTGCTCACCAGGAGCACCGCAGGACCCGTAAAACCGAGCCACTTCTGGTTCAGGAGCCAAAGGGGGAAAACACCGATGTTTGGATCATGGACTTGGAGGGCACTTGGATGCGAGTACCGGATGTTGGGTACCTGGTCGCTTCCATCCTCTACACACTTGCTTTTAGGCCTCCACGCTGACCTACTGCTGAAGAGGAGGCCATAGCGCAAGAGTATGTCTGTTGTATCAAGGAGGAGGATCCAGACACGGAGGATGATGCAGAAGCCCCATGACTGCATGATTACTTATCTTTTTTTTGTTTTCTGTTATTCTAGCGATTATCATAGAACCTTTACTTTCATAGGTGCCATGACACATTTTGTAATCTTATGTCTGATGTTAGTTCAGGGTTGGTTTCCTCTAAGGAGTCAACACCATACATTCGCAACTATGAAAGCAACAAAGGTTGGGATTGGTTAAGCGTAGCTTACCAACTCAGCTTGTAGCATATATAAAGTTTTATTTCAAATCAATATAGTTTAGCCTCAAATACAAAAAAAAAAAAAAAACATTCATTCAGAATAATGAAATGACCTAAAAATCATTGGAAAAAATGTCATGTGACCCTAAACAACCTGAATTCTGGTCAAAATTATTTATAATGTTTAATGAATTAAGTTTTATCTTGATGTAATGATCCAAAGCCAAGCAACCTAGTGATACCATGTGGGAAATGGCCATTCTAACGAGTATTTCCTCAAGGAAAACACTAGTGTTGAGAAAAAAATTATGATTATTGTATAATCGATTAGAAAAAAGTAAGATTTTTATGTTAGAGTTGATTGTGTAGGTCCTAACAGTGTTTTTAGACAGAGATTATTCCTCAAGGTTTTTGTAAATTTATAAGAAATGAGACAATGGACTTGAAAAAACGTAAATTGCGATATACATAGTGGGCTTTTTGAAACCTTTTAAAATTACGCGAGAGAACATGAATTCTAATCAAAACCGTCTGCAAAATATGCTGACTCTAGAGATTATAAAGTTAAGATTATGCTCATTTTGCAGTCAATACCAACTATGAAATGGACTCGAAAAGTATTGAGGAAATTAACTCAAATATGATATTAGTATGATATTAAGATGAGGACGAACGATATGGACTTAGGCTGCAGCCATGGATGAGAGAGCTCATCATTTTAAGCCACATTCCAAAAGATGGCATAACAGTTACAAGGTATTTGTTGAGTATTTGTTTAATAAGGTGAAAATTTCTATGTTATGAGATTTTATTTTATTTTTTATATTAAATTTTGGATTAATTACATATAATTATTTAGAACTTTTGTCTTAATCTCATTTTTATTTTAGATTCCAAGCTTGAATATATATATATATATATATATATATATATATATATATATATATATATATAATTAATCCAAAAATTAATGTCAAACCCTCATTAAGGTCACAAAATAAATATATGTGATTAATCTAAAAGTTAATATGAAATAATCATTATAAATCACAAAAATTTAAAATTTTATTTCGTTTAAAAATAATATTGATTAATAAAATAAATAAATGATTAGAGTAATTTAATTTTTAAGAGGTTTTTTTAATAATTTTTTTTTAAGGAAAATAAACACAATTATTAAGGCACATACTCGAAGATTTGTATATTGAAAAATAGATTGAAACTACCATGGTGGAACATAGAGAGTAAAATTATTAACTAGCATTTGCATCAAAATGTGTAAAGAGATGTCTATAAAAGTGTAGATGTATATAAAGTGGCTGGGAAGTAGCACTGCAGTTTGGTAAAGCAACATGATCAGATTCAACTATTGATTTCTACTCCTTGAAATTAAGTTTGATTGTACTTCCATGCATTCTGATGGAGCAACGATAGTTTCAACCAACCGTTGATTTTGTTGTTTGACAGTCCTTAAATCTTGCTATATTAAGACCAATTTCAAAGAAATAAATACGAGGATTCCACAATTGAATCCATTATATTTAGTGCTTAGAAATAGATATAGGGTGTTTGTGCCAACTTATTATGAAACTTGTTAAATCCTTTAAATCTTTCTTCCTGTGTTCTTTAAAACATTATATGTGAGTGTAATTTTTTTTTATAATTGGTTGTAATGGCTTTAATGGTATTTTTTAGATAAATAATAATAATAATATCTCTATTTAAAATATTTATTAAATTAACTACTAAGCTCCCACTTATATTTATCCAACATTAAGATTATTTGGAGAGGATTGAAGTTCAAAATCAACCAACCTCCATTATAACAAAGTGTTCTTTAAATAGAAAATATCCCATGAACATGTGAACAAGGTCATAGCACATCACCACATTTGAGTTAAGCTATGGGCAATGAGGGATGAAAATTAATTGAATTTGAAAAAAAAGTTTAATTTTATTAACGATATTAATGAGTATTTTAATTATGAGTTGTTTGTAGTTATGTTTTTTTGATTGGAAAATATAGTAAAAGAAGTAAAAGAAAAAAATATATTTAAACTAAGCATATAAATAATATTAAAATTAAAATTTATTAAAAAAAATCTAAACCATAATAATAATTGGATAAATTGTTTATGCCCATAATAATAATTGGATAAAATATGAGTGATTTGTGTGGTTGTTAGGTTTTTATTTTAAATTTAAATTTAATAATGAGGTTGAAGGTGGGAACTTCTTGCAAAGAAGAAAAGGTATCTCCCTCTATCATTATAATTTTGATGTTAAAATGACAATTTTATATTTTTAATTGTTTTAGTTGATAAAATTAAATTTGACATAAATCATCAATAAAATGGAATTTTATGGACAAGTAAAATGGAATTTTATGAAGAAATAAAATAATAAAAACCATATTAAAGTTACAAAAACCTTCAAATTCCTACCCAAATCATCACCACACAAATTTGAAGAAAATTATGAATATAATATTTTGATGAACAAAAATTATTGAACATAGACATGGAATGTGATAACAAGAAGCCACTCATGAATTGGCAACACCAAACACCAAAAAAATTCAATAATTCCAGCAGTATTTAGGTGAACACTATGATTGTGTCAATCCTATTGGCTATGTATATCTCTAAAAGACTTAGAGTTGATTTTACACTACCAACTCTCTGGAGAAAATATTTTGATCCTTTTAAGTCAATTTTTTACTGGCTATATATATCTCTGAAAGACTTACAGTTGATTTTACATGACCAACTCTCTGCAGGAAATATTTTGATCCTTTTAAGTTAATTTTTTACTGGTTCAATGCTTAAACCTAAATAAATAAATAAATAAAACCTAAGGAATTCAAAATTGATTAAATAGTTTTTAAATATTTACATTAGTTGCATATTGTTCACGTCACCCAATTTTGTGCACCAAAATTGAAATTGATATTCCAAAGTTTTAAATTGAATGGAGAGGAGACTACTTCTGCTTGTGTGAAGTTGTATGGAGAACTCTGGGGTTGAAAATGCAACCATTTGTTCAAGAAGTATATTGTTAATCTTTGCAGACATCCGAACTCATGATGTGCTCCAAAACGAGCCTGACCACTATATCCATTAAGCCATTAAGCAATCTGTCACTGGAAATTGGCATTGCTTTTACCCATCCGGTAATATAAGCAGTGGAGGTGATTATATACCTCTCAGCTTTTTAGTCTAGGTTGATGTGCAATACGAATAACTTGTTTGGAATGGAATGGAATGTAAATACAAATATGTATAAAGAGTAATTTTTGGGATAGGATGTGTTTATACTTTTGGCAGTTGGTTGTGGGAGGTAGAGAAAGCCGAAAGTGGAAGCTAGATGGCGTGCAGAAATTGTGTCGCGGGCGGTGCATGTGTGAGCAGGTGTAGTTGAAATCTAAATTTTGTGAAAATCATATTTTACAAACGTCCGTGTCAAATTCAAATGCTTTATAATATTTCAATAATTTTATCTCTGGACAAAACCATTGATTCCCTCATGAGCTAGATTATTGAAGGTCTGTGGGAATATTGAAAATTCCAGAACAATAGAAATGGAGAGAGTACACTCCTCTCCTCTAAACACAGATAAATTTAAAACTTCTTGATAGGAGACAAAGTTTTGAAACTATAAAACAACTTTCTATTTCTTTTACAAAAGAAACTGTTACAAATCTTCCTCAATACAGAGGGATAACATAAAGAGTGACTGCTACAAACACAGTGCACAAAATGACTCTGTTCATCAAACAATACACTCTGTCTCTCAAAACAACACTGTTGTGTATTACAGTTCCGCATTGCTATGCGAAGCAAACAAAAAATAATAATAATACTACCATACAGGCTCGCGGGCCTTTTCTATTTTATATGCCGCGCATATATTAAAACATTACATAAGAAAAACATGAAACTTTTTAACCAAAGTCTACATAAAACAAATATAATGCGGGCTATTCAGGTAGGGACCACATCGCAATTGCAATCGGCAAAACAAATATGTGCCAACAACCAAAACTTGCAATTGCGATTGAGACGCGGATGCGATGGACCATTTTAAATCCGCCATATAAATGGCGTCGGGTTTGAACTTTAAACAAAAATGTATAACCCCCGATCTTCCGATTGCGATTAAGGACACGGATGCGATGGACCATTTAACTCCTCTACATAAACTTCATTGGGTCCGCGCTTTAACATTGTGCGATCGGGCCTCGTTTCAAAGAGGTTCCGACTGCGATTGAACAACTAGATGCGATGGCGCATTAAACTGTGGTATATAACACGATTGGGTCTGGCCTTTGATCGGAGCACATTTCAAAAGGCCTCCGATCAAACCTTGCGATTGAACTTTGTGATTCCATTAAGTCTTTGCCACGTGGTCAAATGGACCCACGAGCCTCCGCTGCTGTGGGGGCGATTATAATATATGTTTCAATGTATTAAATGTTCCGCTTGCGGAACTCTCCCATATCAACAAGACACTTGGTTTATGATCCATTTGCATTGAGATTTGCGATTGCGATTGGATTGCATCGCTTATCTTCACATCAACAAGACACTGCTCCAAAAAACTTGCGATTGCGATTTAGTGCATAAGTGGTGGGGACCACTTGTCTCGCCAATCAAAAATAAAAAGACTTCCGCTTGTTTTAAGAAATTTCTCCATTCTGGTTGTCGAGGGCTTTAAACGCTCGAAATGACTATTTTGAATAAGTCTGCTCCTCCGTAGTTCAGATCTACGAGAAATCTTCATTCCACTGTAATAAACGGCTACGCCCATCACCATATTAACTTCTCCTGCAATCTGTGGCTACGACCCATCAAAAATTTAATTCTTCCTTACTGTTTTTCCATGCTTCTTTAATTTACATTGTCGTGCACTCATAATTCTGTTGTTGCCTTTGTACTCTTTTTCTTCCTGCCCAAGGCTGGCAGGTGACTTTAATATTTTCAACACTCCCCCTTAAAGTCAGCTGCTGGGTTATCAATCATACCCAAGCATTTTCTTAAAAATTCAAAGGTCTTTTGCCCCCATGGCTTTGTCAAAATATCTGCATATTGCTGCTCTGTTTTACAATGTTGTAAAACAATTTCTCCATTGTTTACCAATTCTCTGATATAATGAAACTTTGTATCTATGTGTTTTGTTCTTTTATAAAATACAGAATTCTTTGACAATGAAATAGCTGAGCTATTGTCACAATAAATCACTGTCCCTTTTACCTGTTCTTGGCATAAACTTCTCAACATCTTTCTCATCCAAATTTCTTGACACGCTGTTGCTGTAGCTGCCACATACTCTGCCTCTGCTGTAGATAATGCTACAATAGGTTGTTTTTTAGAAGCCCATGAAATGGCTCCTGAACCCATATGAAAAACATAACCGGAAGTGCTCTTCCGATCATCTACACTTCCATCCCAATCACTGTCAGTGTATCCAACTAATTCTGAATTTTCTAAAGCAGTATATAAAATACCATACCTTTTAGTTCCTTTAACATACCTTAGAATTCTCTTTGCTGCTTGCCAATGTGCTTCTTTTGGCTTTTCCATAAATCTGGAAATTAAACTAACAACATGCATAATATCCGGCCTAGTTGCAGTCAAATACATGAGGCTGCCAACTATGCTTTTATACAAACTTGGATCAAAATCCTTGTTGCTGTCATCTTTACTCAACTTCAATCCCATTACTGTGGGAGTAATTGCAGCTTTGCACTCTTGCATATTAAATCTTTCTAGAAATTGATTCACATATTTTGCTTGAGATATTAAAATCCCTTTTTCATTTTGTTCTACTTCTATTTCTAAGAAGTATCTCAACAAACCCATGTCAGTCATTTCAAATTCATCTTTCATGACTATTTTAAAATTTTCAACAAGGTAAACATCATTACCAGTAAATATTAAATCATCAACATATAAAACAACAATGAGCATCTTACCATCTTTTTCTTTGATGTAGGGGGTGGGTTCTCCCTCACACTTTTCAAATCCATTTTCAGTAGATAGGAGTCTATTCTACTGTACAATGCTCTTGGTGCTTGCTTCAGCCCATAAAAAGCTTTCTTCAATTTGCAGACCTTATGCTCTTGGCCTTTCTTCTCATATCCAAGAGGTTGTTCCACATTTACCTCTTCCATTAAAACTCCATTTAAAAATGCAGATTTTACATCCATCTGGTATACTTTCCATTTGTTTTGTGCTACTATGGACAACACTGCTCTTACTGTCTACATTCTTGCAACTGGTGCAAAATTTTCTTCATAATCTATCCCATGCTTCCGCTTATATCCCTTGACAACAAGTCTGGCCTTGTGTCTTTCTATTTTTCCTTCAGCATTGCTTTTGGTCTTATAGACCCATTTAACTCCAATAACTTCTTTTCCTTCTGGGAGATCAACCAACTCCCATATTTTGTTCTTCTCTATGGAATTAATTTCATCATCCATAGCTTCTATCCAATTTCTATCTTTAATAGCATCTTCAAAATGAATAGGATCATCAACTTGACAATACAAAGCAAATAGGGAATTCATACCTTCATTTGCTGCTCCTTGCTCATAGATTTCTCTAATGTTTCTGAATTTTGTTCCACTTTCACTTGGTGTATTCGTGCTTGATGAAGCACTTAATTCTGCTCCATGTGGTGTGCTTGGAGATGCACTCCCGCTTCTTCTCAAGGGTGTTCTTGTTGCTGCTTGAGGTGTCCCTTGCTGTCCTTGTGTTGGTGGAGGTTGTGATACGGATGGGTTGCCAATTTCAACCACATCTCCCTCATCTTCATCATGAGATAAACAGCTTTTAACATTGACTATTTTCTCAATGCTTCCATCCCATGCTTCCTCTTCAATGAATTACACATCTCTGCTTATCACAAACTTCTTTGTGGATGGGTTATACAATCTGTATCCTTTGGAATCCTCACAATATCGAAGGAAAATGCACTTCTCCCCCTTACTGTCCAACTTCTTTCTCAACTTGTCTAGAATATGTGCATATGAAACACATCCAAAAACTCTCATGTGGGTGACTCCCTGTTTTCTGCCACTCCACACTTCTTCTGAAACTTTGTTCATCACGACTTTTGTAGGGCATCTATTCAAAATATACGTAGCACAATTTGCTGCTTCTGCCCAATACTCATTCGGCAAGTGTTTTTCCTTTAGCATGCTTCTCACCATTTCCATTATGGTTCGATTCTTCCTTTTAGCAACTCCATTCTGTTGTGGTGTGTACCTTGTGGTAAACTGCTTGTGTATGTCGTTCTCTCTGCAGAAACGCGGAAATTCCTTTGAGATATATTCTCCTCCTCTATCAGTTCTGAAATCTTTAATGTGCAGTCCGCTCTGTTTTTCTACAAGAGCTTTAAAATGGCGAAATTTTTGAAAAACTTCACTCTTATATTTTAGAAAATAAACCCATACTTTTCTTGTGAAATCATCTATGAAGGTCAGCATGTAGTTGCTGCCTAAAACTGATGTTGTCTGCATCGGCCCACATAAATCTGAGTGGATGATTTCTAAGGGTGCTTTCGCCCTTATGCTTTTCCCTGATGGAAAATTTTCTCTGTGTTGCTTTCCCAAGATGCAGCCTTCACATAGGCTGTCAGGCTTCTCAATCAATGGTAAACCTCTTACCATTCCTTTTCTGTGCAGCAAATTTAATCCTCTGAAATTGAGATGTCCAAATCTCAGGTGCCATAACCAATTTTCATCTTTTTCTTCCTTCTGGAAGGTTTCTTGTGTTACAGCTGCTATGCTCTTTCATTTTCCCTTCAAGTCAGTGTTGAGCTTGAGACGAAACATTCTATTACTGGTCATTTGTATTTCAGCAATGATTTTCTTGCTTGGAGGAATATCTTTTATTGTGCACACATCATCCTTGAAAATTACATTGTAACCTTTATTTACGAGCTGCCCAACACTCAAAATATTACACTTCAATCCTGGAACATAATACACATCAGGGACAAATTTTTGCTCACCATTTCTTGCTCGAATACTAACTCTGCCTTTTCCTTTGACAAAGATCTTAGTATCAGTCCCTGTGGTCACTTCAGTTTTATTTCTTCATCTAGATTGGAAAACATTGCTCTGTTTCCAGTCATATGATTACTACATCCCGAATCTAAGAACCAAACATCATCTTCTCTATCTTGTGCTACATTACAAGCTAACAGCATACTACTTGGGCTCTTTTATTCTTTTGCTACATTAGCATTCTGCTTATTTTTCATGTCATTTTGCTTCTTTCTACATTCATTGGCATAGTGCCCATATTTCTTGCAATAATGACATTGGACATTGGATTTGTCATACCTTTGTCCATGAGCATGTTGGTGTTGATGTCCACCTTGCTGGCTGTTGCATTGGCCATGGCTCTTACTCTGACTATTGCTTCTTCCATGTGAATGTGAAGGGTTGTTCTTTCCACCTCTGTTTTGGCTTCTGCCTCTTCCTCTTGCTTTGCCTTGACCTCATCCTCTTCCTGAAGGCATCTGGGTCTTGAAGGCGTGCTCTAGAGATGAGTGTTCATCTCTGCTCAATCTCTGTTCATGAGTTATCAGTGAGGCATGAAGTTCATCTACTGTAAACTTTGAGAGATCTCTGGTCTCTTCTATGGTGGTAACAATAACATCAAACTTTGAGGGTAAGCATCTCAAAAGTTTCTCCACAATCCTTCTTTCTTCAAGAGTTTCTCCATGGGATCTTATCTGATTTACAATCCCAATCACATGAGTAAAAAATGTGTCTACATTGTCTAACTCTTTCATGCAAAGATTTTCAAAATCTCTTCTCATCAACTGAAGTTTTGTTGTCTTAACTTTCTCCATGCCTTGATAGGCTATTTTCAGAGTTTCCCATGCATCCTTGGATCTCTTAGCTGCTGCTATCCTTGGAAACACACTCTCATTTACTGCCTGATACAAATAGAAGAGGGCTTTAGCATCCTTCTTTCTATTATTCTTCAATAAATCCTTCTCTGCTTGAGTTAAGGCATTAAAAGCTTGTTCATCAGCTGGTTGAACAAAACCATCTTCTACAAACTCCCATAAGTCTTGTGAGACAAATAGGGCTCTCATGGTAATGTCCCAATAATCATAGTTCTTTCCATTAAATTGTGGAAGTTGAACATTTCCAATGTTCATTCTTGTGCTTGGTCCAGCCATTGCTCTTAAACTGAACTCTGAAATTATACAAACTTTCTTTCCTTTCTTTGAAAGAAAAAACTCTTTTTAAACACTAAACAACTCTGTTATCTTTGAGAAATACCTGATCTTTTGACCTCTGTTGAGCTTTCACTCTGCTGGAGGAAACACTGCAACAAGTCTTCTTCTTCTTCAGCTTCTTTGAAACCTTCAAAGAGCCTAACTGTGCTCTGATACCATGTTGGAATATTGAAAATTCCAGAACAATAGAAATGGAGAGATTAAACTCCTCTCCTCTAAACACAGAGAAATTTAAAATTTCTCGATAGGAGACAGAGTTTTGAAACTGTAAAACAACTTTCTATTTCTTTTACAAAAAAAACTGTTACAAATCTTCTTCAATACAGAGGGATAACATAAAGAGTGACTTCTACAGACACAGTGCACAAAATGACTCTCTGTTCATCAAACAACACACTCTGTCTCTCAAAACAACACTGCTGTGTATTACAGTTCCGCGCTACTGTGCGAAGAAAACAAAAAATAATAATAATACTACCATATAGGCTCGCGAGCCTTTTCTATTTTATATGTCGTGCATATATTAAAACATTACATAAAAAAAACATGAAACTTTTTAACCAAAGTCTACATAAAACAAATATAATGCGGGCTATTCAGGTAGGGACCACATCACAATCGCAATCGGCAAAACAAATATGTGCCAACAACCGAAACTTGTGATTGCGATTGAGATGCGGATGCAATGGACCATTTTAAATCCGCCATATAAATGGCGTTGGGTCCGAACTTTAAACAAAAACGTATAACCCCCAATCTTTCGATTGTGATTAAGCAACCGGATGTGATGGACCATTTAACTCCTCTACATAAACTTCATCGGGTCCGCGCTTTAACATTGTGCGATCGGGCCTCGTTTCAAAGAGGTTCTGATTGCGATTGAACAACCGGATGCGATGCCGCATTAAACTGTGGTATATAACACGATCGGGTTCAGCCTTTGATTGGAGCACATTTCAAAAGGCCTCCGTTCAAACCTTGCAATTGAACTTTGCGATTCCATTAAGTCTTCGCCACGTGGTCAAATGGACCCACGGGCCTCCGCTGCTGTGGGGGCGATTATAATATATGTTTCAGTGTATTAAACGTTCTGCTTGCGGAACTCTCCCATATCAACAAGACACTTGTTTTATGATCCATTTGCATTGCGATTTGCGATTGCGATTAGATCGCATCGCAGATCTTCACATCAACAAGACACTGCTCCAAAAAACTTGCGATTGCGATTTAGTGCATAAGTGGTGGGGACCACTTGTCCCACCAATCAAAAATAAAAGGACTTCCGCCTGTTTTAATAAATTTATCCATTCTGGTTGTTGAGGGCTTTAAACGCCCGAAATGACTATTTTGAATAAGTCTGCTCCTCCGTAGTTCAGATCTACAGGAAATATTCATTCCACTGTAATAAACGGCTACGCCCATCACCATATTAACTTCTCCTGCAATCTATGGCTGCGGCCCATCAAAAATTTAACTCTTCCTTACTGTTTTTCCATGCTAGTTTAATTTACAGTGTCGTGCACTCAAAATTTCGTTGTTGCCTTTGTACTCTTTTTCTTCCTGCCCAAGGCTGGCAGGTGACTTTAATATTTTCAACAAAATCTAAATTTTGCGCAAATCATATTTTACAAACGTCTATGTCAAATTCAAATGCTTTATAATATTTCAATAATTTTATCTCTGGACAAAACCATTGATTCCCTCATGAGCTAGATTATTGAAGGTCTGTGGGAAGCCCTGAAATTTTTGCCTCTATGGGATTTTCTCACAGTGTTTTTGTGTTTTTGGATTTAGCATATCAAGTTTGGACTCAGCCGCAGATTTTCTGGGTGAAATTGGTTATGAAATCTTCAATTAACCTGCACACAAGTTATGGAATGTCTCTGATCATAATACATTCCATATCATTGAAATTGTTCTCAGAGGATTTCCCAAATCTTCATGCGTTTTTTTCTGGTTTCAACTGGTTTGTTTCCATACATGAACGTTGTAGGGGGAACAAAGTTGAAGCATTAGTTCATGAGTCTGAATGTTATCAATGCCAGGTTCAAATATGTGTTGGAGATACCATGAGTAACGAGAATTTGTTGTTTGTTGCACGTTTAACGTGACCAGAGAGAGTTTAACGCAGAGAGAGTTGACTTTAAGGCCGAGAGAGTTAAACGTGATCATATACTTAACTGGAGGTAGGTACGTGATCATAGAGTTTAACTAGAGTGTCACATTTGACACTGTGAGATTCTAGACAGTTGTTGAGGACGACGAATCCTCAACAGCAGGCCTGGAATTTCAAATATTTTCAGTTTGTCAAATGAAAATTTGATGACGGGTGTTTGTTTTTCATGGCAATCAATTTATGTTTTAAATAAATTTACGACTGTCAATTTTTTTTGGTTTTCAAGAGTTTCTTGGTGATGTTTATTGGGGCTGATATTCGTTGTCTGTCTCATAGAAATCAAATAGAGAAAATTTCAAAAATAAAAGTGCAAATATTACACAAATTTTGTTTAGCAAACATATACGATGTCCCATAAGCATCATGGAGATGAAGTATCCATCTGAACATCTCCTCTAATTCTACACAAACTCAGAAAGCTACAAAACACTAAGAAAAAAATAACAAATCCAAAACAATGTTTGAAAGAAAAAAATCCAGTCTTAAGGCACCCCTTAGTCACTTCGACATACAGTGACTCTGGTCTAAGAGTGCCAATAATTTCCATCATTGCATGAAAGAAATTCTGCAAGATACAAAAAGCTGAAGCTATGTGCAAGACTGGATTTAATCAAAGGTTATGGTAAACTATGCAAGAAAAAGTTCTTAAAACAAAGCTAAAGAATATAGGTTGTAAAGAATAAGTCCAGTTCTGATTTCAAAAGCCAAGCCCAAAACACAAAAGAGTGCAAGGTTGAATGATTAACAACTATTTCCAGCACATATTTTACCTAATGAGCACTCTTCTGAAATTTCAATTGAATCCAAGGTTGAAAATTTCATTCATGTAAGGAAAAGGTTAGCAACTATTTCCAGCACATATTTTAACTAATGACCAAACTCCTCTGAAATGTCATTGAATCCAAAGTTGAAAATTTCAATCATGTAAGGAAAAGGAAGCTTGACGTTTGCAGTTTTCATTAAATGGATCTAATAGTGCCAAGTTTGAGTTGCAAATATGAATTAGAACATGTCTAGAACTCCACAAAAGAGCTTTAAACCGTGGTTTCAGTTATTTTTTACCATGTTTCTAATTTCACATAATAATGACCTGTAGCTAAAACTTGCTTTGAAAATGTGCCTTATCTAATCAAATTTACAAATAGAAAGACAGTTTCACAGGAAAATATCCTGCTATCTATAAATACACACCGAAATCGAAATGGTGTTGGAGGAAATGAAACCATCTTTCCTTGGTGTCGGCGATTCCCTGTAATGTTGGAGCAGTACACTATCCAGTTATCCAGTTAGTTACAGGATGTTGGCCATTCCCTAGATGAGCTATGGCGATTTCCTTCAGCCCAATTTTGTAGCATGTTTAAGAAAATGTAATTGATGCAACACCTGGGGTTGGGGAAAGAACAATGATAGGATTTCTTGCACTCACGACAAGGGTGATGAGAAGTGGCTTTTGGAATCAAATGAGGCCAAGAGATTGTGAATGCAGATCGGCCAGAGAGGATCTGATTCACACAGGCCGGAGCCCTATTCTCCCAAGAAATAAATAGATGTTTGTCATCTGACGGGATTGACTGGAGTACAGTTCCAGCAAGAGAAAAATTACCTTCGCCATGCATAAAACCTAGACCACCATAGCGCCTAATGGAAGGTAAGATCGATCAGGGTTGGTGGTAAGAATAAAGATAAGGGATTCATCAACGACAAAGGGTAAATATTCAAGATTCAAAGTGATTGCATTGATGGCTTCGGTCGAGCTTCAGGCAAAAGCTCCTCCCATCGCTATAAGTAGAGTACCCCCTTTGTTGATGGTTTATACTTGATCACATATATGACCTTTACAAACAACAACTCATGGGCTCGAAGTAGAGGTACGCAGTTCGTCCCCATTCATAGCACTGTTTTTTAGTTCGATCACCACACCATTTAATCATTCATTCCAAAAAGAAGGGTTATTTATTTAGGCAACAATCGCATATGGTTTTCCTCTTGCTCGATCAAAGAGATTCAGCTTGTTTCAGACTCTGTTGTCGAGAGGCAAGTAAATGGTTGGTGGTGGAGTAAATGGTTTGAGATCCCTGGAAGCTACGGAGGGGGATAGTGTTTGATGGACCACATGGCTGGCAAGATATACAATGAATGTGGAAGCTCATGTCTAATCACCATCGGATCAACCCACTAGTGTCTCTACAGCCTATATGGGCTTCCCATCGTTGATGATTTTTATGGTTGATCGATGGCACTCCACTACCGAATTCCAAGTTATAGCCGCCGTTATTGGTTATTATAAATTATGACGGTAAATTTAAATTTGTGAACGTCATATTTACTGTTTTGAAAGTTTTTTACACGTCATTTTCAATGTTTCTAAAATTTTTTAAACCGTCAAATAGGTTTAAAAACCAAAAAAACGTTCTGTGGAACGTCAATTTCCAAGTCTACTCTGTCACAAGAAAGAAACTCATAATAAAATTCCTATATGCATAAAAATAGCCTCCATATCAACGCTACACCCTAATTTCAGCGGAGACCCAAAACAGGTATGACCCAAAAATATTAACATACAATGCGCTAAAATTTAAAACAACGAAGACTAAACCTTGAAGTGGAAGTAAAATTCTATTTAAGTGGTGAGATAGTAGGGTTTGAATGAATGATTTTTTATTTTCAGAAAATGTTGCACCACTAGATGTAGTCATAGAGGTATAATGTAATAAGGTGGATATTTTTTAAATATGGTGAAAAATTTATTATAATTCAATTGTTAAACTAGCAGTGAGGATAATCATTTCTAGTTGTTATTCATAGGCTAACTCATCACCGTTATTCAAGGAAAACCACGCCATCTGGAATAATCTGGTGGTGGTGGTCTATCATAACTCATTGATCAAACCAACAGTGAGGATAACCATCTCTCGCTCCTATCTGCGAATGCAGACTCGCTCATTACCGTTATTCAAGGAAAACCACACCACCTGGAATAAATAACTGGTGGGTTACCATAATTTAGTTGTCAAACAAGCAGTGAGGACAACCATCTCTCGATGCTATTAGTGAATGCACGCTAACTCATCATCATTATTCAAGGAAAACCAGAGCACCTGAAATAAGCAGGTGGTAAGTAAGGGGATAAGCTTTCACTCTTGCACATGTCTCTAAGTCTTGGACCATTAATCTGTTTCCTTACGTTCAAAAAAGACTAGCTCTTAACCAAGAAAAAGTTTTATTAAGACATACTCTACCCCTAATAAGATAGAATTACATTTCTTATATTTCTTTTTTACTAATAAAATGAAATTTATGGACTTACATTTCTTAAGTTTCTTTTTTACTAATAAAATGAAATTTTTAATTTTCTTGCTAAAATAGACTTACTCTACTTATATGTCTTTTTCAATGATGAAGTCATTAAATTTTTATCTTTTTAAGTGCTTTCACTCATGAAGTAAGTAATGAAGTCATTAGATTTTAATTTTCTTAGGTGCTTCCTATAAATTTGATTTAATGAAGTTATTAGATTTTAATTTTCCCAGGTGCTTCATATAAATTTGATTTTTTTCGGTTCTTTCACTAATGAAGTCATGAGATTCTAATTTTCTTAGGTGCTTCATATAAATTTGCTAAGAAGGCTGAGAGAAAAGATATTTGATTAATGGATTTCTAAATGTTTTACTTCCATTATCTCTTTAAATATGTCACCCTACCACGATGCATTCGCGGCATCGTTAAAAACATCGTTGACGAGGTGGGACTGACCGAGTTTGAACCAGTGACCTATTGATCTGTAGTCAAATGCTCCATGCCAAAAACTATTTTTTTATTGCGTTTATACTCCGACAGCTGAGGGAGAGAGAAAACAAACAACTGACATGCTAAGTAATTAGGATTGTAAAATATAGTTCATGTGTAGCTCACTGATAAATACAAGGTGGAAGGTTTAAACGATGCTACTACCGCGTTGTTCATTACAAGACAGAGACAGATTTCCATGACAATAGACTCACGATACTTCAAAATTTGTTGGAATTTAGTTTTTTTTTTTTTTTTAAATTAATAGGAGTGTTTGAATTTTGGTTTTTTTTTATTATTATTATTATTATTATTATTATTATTATTATTATGGTGGAAATGGATTCAGTCTTGTGAAAAAAAAACTGGGTATTTAAAATCTTGAAGCTTGATAGCTGTAATCAGATTTTCAAAAGTTTTGGCCCGATTTTTATCAAAATTGTGCCAGAATTTTTGTTATTTTCTAAGCAAATTTACAGCATCTTTAGACTATGTGGAATTGCACCATATACTCAAATTCCATTGCCTTCTCATGAGCTCAACAATGTCCTCAATAGTGATCAAACATGACTAAATCAACTTTGGCATGCTCTATAATCTAGCTTGACGATATTGGAGGAACGTTGTGAATTTGAACCTTATTATGAATATCTATGTCCACATTACAATAGAATAAGCAAAATCGATCACATTAACCAAAAAAATAAAAATTTAAAGAAATTTGTTAGACATTTACCTTTAATCCCTGATCTTTAATCTTAAGAATTTTCCTTTAATGGAAACTTGTGCAACCATCATATTAGTTTCATGTTTTAGTTTCATGTTTTAGGGAGCTTTTTTTAAGTGATAAATTAATATTAAGATATAATTAAAATTTGTAGTGATGAAGGAGTTTTTCTCACAAATTATATATGTGGATTGATAATTAATATGCAGAGTAGAGAGAGGATATCGTAGCTTTGAATATATCTTTTATATCAATAATCAATTATTTCATCTCAAAGCATCGTTAAGTGCAATGCTACATTAACTTTTTTTCCAATAATATCTCAAGTTCATATATAGTATAGTAAACCTAATTATTTGAGGTTATTTTTATATATCAATCATTTCTCACCTTATAATGATAGTGAACTTTCACATATTTTTTTTTGCAGAACATGCTACTAACTTATTAGAAGTGTATGTGTAATTAGAATACATAAAACTGCAAATTTAAATTAGAATAATGTTTAAATATAAATCTTCATATTTTTATTGAATATTTTATTGTGGTTATAATCTTATTCCATATTATGTAATCAATGCACATTCTTCTAATTTTATTTTTATTTGACATTAATATAATTAATTATCTATTAAAATTGTTTATTTTAATACATCAATTTCCAATCCACTCTTTCAATTCTCGATAACTTTTACGTAATTCTACATTCAATCACATAATCCAAGTTATTCAACAAAGTGAATGCAAAAGCGAAATAATATTGAAGAGAAAAAGTAGTATTCACTTTTACTTAAATAGGGCCGCTACCAACACCTCTTCCTCTACATAAAATGAACATAATCTAAATCTTTTGAAAATTTACTTTTTCTAAACCTTTTTGGAAATTTGAAGCAATAGTGTAAATTATGTTGCTTCTTCAAAAGAAGATGTTGTCGGGGTTCAAAACAATGAAACTCTCTTTCCCTTTTGGATATAATTTGAAAGTTTCACATTGTTTTGGCTGGCATGTGTTGAAGTTTTGGATATTGCCATACACTGCTTTTTCTAAATTGTAAAACATTTTTTCCTTTATCAACTATTACTTCTACAACATCACAACTTAGGATTACTCAAAAAACAATTCAAAGAAAGACCAGTGCTTCTGAATATCATAACCTTGAATTAAATACATATGTTTCATACACATTAAAGAATTTAGATATTTTTAATATTCATTCAGATCACCAAAAACCATTTGAAAAAGGGGTTATATCATCCTAAAGCAACACAAAATTTTGGCCAATATATTTAATCTATTTATCTAATAAAAATATTTATCTTATTTTTATAAATATTTTTCATATATTATTAAATAAATAATAAATATAATATTTATTTCAAAACTTGAAAAATAAAAATCAACGATACTTTTTTTATTTTTTTATTTCTAAAATATACTCAAAGTGTAATAAATTTATTGGTTACAGCTTTACTTTAAAAAATGGGAGAATATTTAGGAAACAGTAATTAAATTAAAATATTTATTTTAGTTTAATTATATTGATAAGAAATTAATTATATTAAAAATGACGTTAAATTTTTAAGAAAATTAATAAATTCATTAAGGATTGATTAATTTTTTCACTTTTATTTTGTGAGTGAACCACATTAGTTGGTTCAAAACTTGGACCAAATATTCATAATGCGATTACTCCCAAAAACATTATTACTTAAAAATAATAACATTACTTTACGAAATTGTATTTAAATTTCAAAATATTTAAAAATATAATTATAGAAAAAACCATAAATTCTAAATGTATTTAATTATATAATAATTATATTTTTTTAGTTTAATTATAATTTAAAAGTTTAATTATTATTATTATTTCTATTTTTGTTTTCAATTTTACGACAAATTTCTATAATTTAACAATATTATCTGTATTTATATAAATTTGTATATTTATTTAAATGTGACCTTTAAAATTCCCCAATCGAGGTGTGGTAGGGGCAGAGAGGGGCTTACCCAATATGACCGTGACCCTCAGGTGACGCGTGGGGAGGATGGCCACCACATGGTGGTATCATGCAACCGTCGGGAGGTTACAATTGACAGGACCTCCGGCACCAACCTTCATTAATGCATTGTACACTTCGGAGGCTCCAGCTGGATCGGCTAGCGCTTGTAGAGGTTCTTACAAGGCAATTTTCAGGGTGATGACTCAGGTACATAAGTGGTATGTATCTTTGTTCTTACCCTCTCAACTCCATACTTTGCTCTACAGTCGTCTGTAGATATTCGTAATGGTTTTCTTAGAGGATTTGTGTGAATGGAGGTTTGGTCGGTTCTAGTATGAACACATGCAGAAGGGTTAGGAAGTTGTTTGTTTCCTCTTTTTTCCTGAACAGGTTTTTGGTCTATCTTCCAAATCTATGTCTACAACTTTGTCAAGGTCTTTGTTTCTCCCGTTTGATCCTGATATCGATAGAATTATGGTATTTTCATTATCCTATAATTTTGGGTTGTTGCATCTCAGTGATGGGTTCGTAAAAAGGTTTAATGCTATTATGTCAACCAAAACATAAAAAGTCTTAACAGTCTATACTATATCCGTCGATACTGAATATCTAAGTCGAGATACAACATCATATACAAAAAGTACTAACCACTAAAAAGAAAGAAAGACATTGGATCAAGAAAGCCTTAATCTTCCTCAGATTCGATGGGCGTTGGATCTTTCACTGTAGCCCCTGGTAAGTCAACTATAACCTGTTGCATAGCCTTAATTTCCTTCTCCAACCTTTCAAGCCTCGCATATTGATGTAATTGACGCAGAATGATTTCCTGAATGTTCCTATTAATATCTGCCAAGGTTGATTCCATCTTTGTCTCAACTATGAACATAACTGCCTTGGCTAACAAACATTTGATTAACCAATAAGTTCTGACAGATTGTTGAAACAGAGAGGTTCGACCCTAAGTGTGCCCACAGTCAGTAATGACAGTTTGCATATCCTACAGAGCCATATCATCTTCCATATCTATGTTATTTAGAACCTCAGTTTCCTAGCCATAAATACGAGAACGAACTGAATTTGGAATATCTGCCATAAAATTTTGAACCAATGGTTCGAGATGTTGCTGAGCAGACTTTCTTCCTCTTTTCTAGTGAATTTCAGAAGAAGGCTGCTTAACTTTCCCCTCAACAGTCTTCCTTCCTCTTTTAACCATTTTAAAGAGCCCTAAAAAATCTGCTAAAACTACCATCCAAACAACAACACCAGTCAGCTTCATAGATAAAATGTAAGGTAGAGACCGAATAATGATTCCATCTCCCAATTTAATCACCATGATAAATATAAGAGGTAAACAAATAGAGCGGACACTACTACATCTGAACGGGTCACAAAAAGACTGAAGCAGAACCCACTTTCTAAAAACACTACCAAAGACCTAAAGATCATAACCAGTATAACAATCCTGTATGGGAAAATGACAATTCAAAGCTCTAATTGCAGAATTGCAAAGATTAAACATATAGAGGAGGCACATAAGCTTTTTCATGTCGGTCCCTGACAAGGCCCGAAAGTTTGCAAGAAACAGAGCAAGGGCCAGACCATACCAATTCTGATTTTCAAAAGGGAAATAATTAACATAGAGAGAAATACATCTAAAACCCAAGACCCATACTTGGAAATATGGAGAAATAGATTATTTTCATGTTGGAACTTCTAGTGAGCATAATTGTGCAATTATGCCTCGTTGTTCTTTCTTGAGAATATTTGTCATAACATTAGAGCTTATTATCTTTCTTAGCTTCCTTGTGATACCCCATAATTCAATTTCCTTTCCTTATGAAAAAAATTCAAGAAAATTTCTTGAAAATTAAAAGTTACCGTCCCCAAAAATTGTAACCATTGTACTTCTAGTACAACATCAGCACCTCCCATTGTAATGGAAAGTATTGGACTATTCAATACATATCACCTCATGGTTAGCTTGATATTATGAAAATTTCCTGACAAATTTATAGTTCCTCCATTTGTAACCATCACTTAACATTTTGGTGCTCGGTATAGGAAACAATTCAATTCCTTGGCTACATTACAATGAATAAAATTATGGGTACTACCCGAATCAATCAACACTATTACCCTTTTCTTATTGATATTTCCTTCTATCTTGAGAGTTTGAGGAGTGGTAATTCCTGCCAATGCGTTACACCATATGGTCAGACTCATTTCTTCTCCTTCTAGTGTTGGTTCCTGGTGTATATCCTCTTCTTTTGATGTTTCTTGTTTATTTTCTTCCTCCTCCTCACAATCTATGTAAAATAATTTCTTCTCAGCACACTTGTGACCTTTAGTGTATTTTCTATCACAACTGTAGAAAATCCTTTTTTCTCTTTTTTCTTCCAATTTTTGTGGTGTTAACCTTGCAGGTTATGGAAGTCTAGGAGTAGCAACAATTCCATCTTTAAAGATGCGAGTGGTAGGCTTCCTTGTCGCCATAATTTTACATTCAATTTTTCTTGCCAACCTGAATGCCTTCTCTAATGAATCAGGTTCCCAAACGCAAACTTCATGTTCGATGTTATCCTTTAAAGTCCCTATGAAGACATCAATCCTCTATTCCTCTGGAATATCAATTACCCTTATATTCAATTTTTGGATGTCCTCAATGTGCTCCACCACTGAACCCTTTTGTTTGAGATTTATCAATTGGCTAAAGAAGGTGTTACTCTTTGTATTCTCATAATGTGCTATCATTTCCTCTATAAAAATTGACCAAGCTTCAATTTTTTAATGGGAGAAAATCCATCGATACCATACAAATGTATTTTGTTCTAAATTTAAAGTTGCAATGCATACCTTTTGTGTGTTTTTCACATTATTGAGATCAAAATATTTCTCCATATGTAGTATCCATGTTACGGGATCCTTGTCATCAAACTTCCTCATACCCATCTTTGGAATATGGCGGTTCTTCAATCCAACATTAGAGTTTATGAAATCACGATTAACATTTATTTTGTTCTCATCATGGGTTTCCTTTACTATCTTCTGCCATTAGGAATCATTTCTTGCATTAATCTTGTCATCAAACCTTCCATGTCTGCTTTTAGATCATTCTTCATGTCTTCCATGTTGTCTTTCATTTTTTCATCGATCTTATCTTCTATTTCCTCCATCTTAGATCCCATGTCATCCATCTTAGCTTCCATGCCATTAATCTTAGCTTCCATGCCATTCTTCAAACCATCCATGCCTTTCTTCAAACCATCCATCTTAGCTTCCATGCCTTTCTTCAAAACTTCCATTTCATTTTTTGTTTCTGTTTGCGATAGAAAAGTTTGGTGCACTTGCTCTTGTAATTTTGATATGTCATGTTGTGCTTCTTCCTTTTCATGAGTCATAGTAGAGCCTTCTGAAGGCTTAATGGGTGTTGAATTATTTTTAGGTGGAATTTTAGAACCCAATACTAATATCTATGCTTCAATATTCCCTTGGAATTACTTCAAACTGATTTTTCACACAAGACTTATGCAATTCGAAAAAAAAATACACACCTTTTTCTTTATTTTGAGGAGCTCAATATTGAAACAAAATTATCTCTGTGATTTCGGATCTTCAATATCTAAAATTCAACCCTGTAGTATCCCTCCGAATCTTTTTTCTAATGCCATGGGTCTGACCTGATTTGGATTCTTCAAGACAAAGTTATGCCCAATCTCCCACAATGACCTAATTATGAATTTTTTTAGTACAACGAACTTGTACAACATTCTGCGTGTCACTATTTCATTCTTCGGCTCTAAAATTAATTCACAAGAAACTAAAGTTCATTTACTTGTGGCCAATTTTTACAAAATTCCAATCCGACACTCAGAGAGACTTATGACGATTTTCCCACAGTCACCTCTTTGAGATGAAATTCGGGACCCTGAAAAAACCATAACTTCCCCATATCATATCTCCGCAAATATTGCGAACCAGGATCTGAAATTTTTATAGGAAGTGCCTCAGGATTTCGACTTCTCTCTCTACAAAGTTTAGCTTCTGAACTTTCATAGCAAAAATCTTATAGAGAAAATTCCACTATGAGCTGTTTTAGGTGAAATTCCGGAGCCTGAAAAAACCCTAACTTCCACAAATCATATCGCCAAAAATATTACGAACCAAGATCTGAATTGTTACATGACGTTCCTCAAGATTGTGGCTTCGCTCTGTAAAAATTTTAACTTCAGAAACTTCGTAGAAATTTTTTTATAGTGAATATTCCACGATGACCTATTTGGAGCAGAGAAACCCTAGAATCCAAAGCTCTGATACCAAATGTTATGAAACCAGGTCCAAAAATAGAAGAAAAGAAAGATAAATGCCTTATAAATAGCAACTTCAAGGGGGAAACCTCCAATACATTACATAAATTAACAATTATTGGATGATACAAATGGCCAAACCTCCTTCTATATATAGGAGTCCATGTGGTCACAATATAATCCTAGCCGACCTAACAATAATAATGTAAGGGCACAAAAATAATAATATTGGGGTTACAGGGGTACAACAACAACAATAAGGGGGTTGCACTAATAATAAAGAGACTATATTAGTAATATAGGGACCTAACATTTAATTATCTTGATAAAAAATTATTTGTATTAACAATCAGGTTAAATTTTTATGAAAAATAGTAACACTAATTTATAAAATTATATTTAAATTTCAAAATATTTAAAAATTTAAATACAAAAAACCATAAATTATAAATTTCTTTAATTACAAAGTAATTTTTTAAAATTTAATTATAATTTAAAATTATTATTATTATTATTATCCATACACAACAAGAAAAACTCTCTTTTAGCACCATAAGTTAGCACCACTTACATTATGTGGTGTGAATGTGGTGTAAATATTTATGTATTATATTAAAAATTAAGTATATCACCATACATTAGCATTGTTATCACTGAGTAATTTCTCGACGTTAAAGAAATAAATAGTCTGAGGTAACCACAAACCTACTTTTAAACTCTAGGATCTAGCCTTCCTAGGGTTCGGAGAGGGCTCTCTCTATAAGATTTAACATTATTTTAATTATATGATTTTTAGGATAGTTATAAGGGCAATTTGGTTTTAAGATTTGGTTTGTTTGGTGGGAAAAATCACTTAAAGAAATGGATAGTAACATATGTGGTTTTCCATTGAGCAAAAGGAGTCAATATGTGAAGCAGACAGGACTAGGATCAAAGTCAAAAAGTAAAATGTTTTCAGGGCAAGATAGATGAGTCTTTGAAGATCTTGGAAGGTTGTTTTGGTGAAGTGGTTTGATCGGGATAAAGAGAAAAGAAGGATTCTTTGATCCAGATAAGGAAGGAGTAGTCAGAGGTCGTTCGAAAGAGGAAGAAATTAAGGGTTCTCTACTCTGGAAATCAGCAGAAAACATAGAAATGATAAACAATAAAGATAGGGTGATTTTAACAAATCCTGAAATAATACTCTTGTTTTATGATTCAAATTTAGAATACATAATGGATGCATGAAAACATGAGAAGATAAACAATGACAAGTAGAAAGTACTTCACTTCAATGGTTCATCACATGAATTCTGAAATATGATGCTAGTTGATTTGATCCATTATGCTACTCGAAATTTGCAAAAAAGGCTTCCAAGCCCAACAAAAATGACTATAGAAATCTTCAACAATTTATTCCACACTATTACTTCAGAGGATGAAGTATTTATACAAATTCTAAACTAGAATATCTTGAAAAAATATCAAGATTGTTTTACAAATATCTCAAACTGTATTACATAAATAGAACTTATTAAAAGGACACTAAAAAATAATGAATCTATTTGGCATTATACTTATGGATTGATGGTGACAAAGAATAGAATTCACATTTGATATCAACTCTAAGTTGATGATGAGGCATCCAAGTCACTAACTGTCTCCTTTCTTTGCGCATTTTTCTCCAGAAATTCTGCAAACTTTGGGTCCAATGATACCTTTGTATATCTCAATCCGAAATTGATATGTAAAAAGTGAAAGAGGTTTTTTGTAGCTAAATATATTTTTTACATAAACTTTTCGTAGGTTCCTAAAATTCTGCTCCAAATATTCACAATATACTCTACAAAAATATGTCTAAAACAAAACTTTGCACAGTCTGAAAAATAGGGTGTGAAGATGTGCATGTATCTCTCATTCTGTAATACCTGTGTAAAAAGTGAGATAGGTTTTTGTAGATGGGTCTCTTAGTAACAAAAAATTCCTCTAGTTTTGTAAGATTCATTTATTATTGGCCACACTCTTCCCTGCAAAATTATGACTAAACAGGGATTTTCTGTAAAAAGTGCTTTCAAATATTGTTTAATATTTTCAAATGCATAATGGATAGTAGAAAAGTGAGAAAGGTTTTCGTAGGTGGACATCTTAGGAAGAAAAACCTCCTTCAGTTTTGAAAAATGCATCTTGGATTGGTCACAATAGTTTTTGCAAAACTATGACTTAAACAAGAAATTTCTGGAAAATGTCCCTTCTTGCTCAGTTTTCATCTTTAACCTATTTGTTATTCTAACTGTTTTGGTTTTTACTTCGGATAAAATTCATTATTGTTGGTGAAAGTTTTTTCATCTCTATTTACCTTTTAGTACCTCCATATTTTACTTTTACTATTTTACCTTGACTGCTCTGTCACCTTTTCACTTTTACCCTTGATTGTGCAATTTTATCTCTCTGATCTCTCTCTGACTTTGATTTAATCCTTCCTTTGTATGCAAACTATTTTTTGAATGAAGCTTTTGAATTAAAATCTGAGAATTTGGAGTAAACAATTTTGTCAACTAGTATTGAAATTTTTGGCCCAATTTCATATTTTGAGAATAACCTACAAAAATCAAACAATTTGTGAATGAAACAAAGGTCTACAAGGAGGGTTTCTCTGGGACAGTTTTTACGATGCTTGTGGCTACTTCTCCAATGGATTTTGTATCTGAATGCTTGGATTCAGGCTTAATTTGGGCTCAAAATAGCTTAATTGGAGTTAATTTCTCTGTAATAGGTCGACAAAAGGTTTTCTTAGAGTTTTCTTAACAAATAGTGAAACATTTGACTTGAAGGGGTAGTATTAATATTATTTCAACATTGATTAACCTTTACTTTAACATTTGGTGCAAATGAACAGTACCTGGTTTGGCAGATTTCATGGAAGGGGTAATGGGATTCTTCGCATTGCTTTTAGGCATATGGTGGTTTTTCGCGAACGAACGTGATAACACTTGGTGGTGACACATAGTGAAGGAGTGGATGGGCAAAACCACCCATTTCGCGTTGATTGGGTTGGTTAAGTTTCGGGGAGTGAAAAATTCGAATGTCATTCGATTTGGGGGAAGGTTGATTTGACGACAGTCGCGCAATCAAATTGCGGGGGTGTTAATGTGACGTGAGGTCGGGTGTGTGGGGCCAGATTTTCACTTTGTATAAGTCTAAATTGGGTATTTTATTGTTTTATTTGAGGTTGGGTTATAACCAAAGTTTTGTATGGCACCTATGTATATAGGTGGGGTTTCAATATGTGGGGCCCGAAAGATTTGAGATGTGGGTAGATAAAACTTTGGGTTATATTAAAACTATGGGTTTTGGAGGACTCTAAAACAATGGAGTTAATTATAATATGGAAAAAAGGGTATAGGGGATTTAATACATAAGTTAAGTGTTAATATGAAATGGATGCGAGAATACTAAATACACCAAGTAAAGCGTAATATCATGTTTTTTTTTTCAGGATAATGGTGGCCCCAATTTAACATTTCACACTTAATACTTAGGATAAATAGCATTTTGTGGGTTTTTTGAGGATTTTGTATGAAAAAGGGAATTATTCAAGGGAGTTTTACTTTTCCTAGATAAAAGGTGTTTTAAACTTAGGAAAAGGGATTTTATTGAGGAAAAGGATTTTGTGAAGAGAATCTAGTACTTTTCACCAATCAGTCACTAAGCCTTGGGTCTGGTCCCAACAAAAGTCAGAGAAATCCTTTGAGTCTCTTTAACTGAAGGTTTTGAATACTGGAACATTATGGGGGAGGGAAAATTAGTAATTTTCCAGATGATGTTTTATTACATGCCTTGCACAATCTGCTTTCTATGTTCCCATCATTATTCTAACATTTTTTCGTCATTCACATCGGTGCATTTAAGCTTGCAACCCTAAATCCATTTTTCTTTTTAAAGCGGGAAACTATCTAATTCTAACCTTATTTCATCCGAGGGCTCAATATTAAATTGTTGAGCTCCTCATTTATTCTCTATTTTAACTACTAATCTGCCAAGATTAAACTGTTTGGCTAGATTTTATTCTCTATCTATCAACATGAAATTTTTAAAGCATGAAAGAGTTAAGATTAAACTATTTAACTCATCATGGATTATGGCATTTTGAACAAGCTGCACATAATCATTTTATTTTGCAGTAAAAGTAACTAGTAGTAGTGGCATTTAAACTTGCAACACTTTCATGATCTATTTTTGATGGGGTTCATATTTAATATTCTTTTGATATTTGTTTCTTTTTGTCCTTTGATTGTTCTTTAAGACATACCCTCTTTTAATTTTTTAATTTGGGAATACATTTGTAGAAAGAAAAGGTATCTACAATATTTCAAGATTTTAACATAGTCAAATCAAAATTATGAATCCTATATTTATAGGACCCTAACAACGGATTTACATGGGGATGACATCTCCTTGTGAGATGTCAAGAGAACTGTAGACTAGTAGCCTAATCCTTTGGGCCAATCCCAAACATGCATATGATGTGAATGAAAACTCTTGAACTCAATTTACACCTTTTTCTGCAAACTGAAATGTGATCTGAGACTTAAAGGTGTTGCAAATTTCAAACCAAACTATTAAATCATCAATGTCTTAGGGCCTTTTCCTTGGCTTCAAACCTTAATGAATTATTTCAAATTAGTTGAAAATTGTAAACTGAAATAAGCTGAAATCCTACCTACTTACTCTAATTAGTTGTCCAACTGTTGGTTAGGTAAAATGAAACAGCCAATGCAACCATTCAAGCATTATGTACTTTGATAGATTTTTTTGCATTTTCTTGTTGATTATCAAAACTGTAATTCTGCATCCTATTAGAAACTTGTCAACAAATGATAGGATAAGGAAATAATTGATTTTCTTTGTTGACTCTAGAAACTTTTCAAAAGGATCCTCCAAGATATATAGACTAATGTTTAACTGATCTAAACAACTGTACATTTGTTCTAGATGGCCTCCATGCCATGAAACTGAAATGTTATTTTCATCTTTATCTCCCTGCAAACTTTCAGATAAACTTTGTGATGATATTTCTGCTGATGGAAATGTCTGTTTGAGGAAACTTTTATCACCTTGATCTTGAAGCTCATAGTCAATAAATGGAGAAAGGCTTTGAATGCATTCATTATCCAACATATCTGTTGTTGGATCATGAAAAACTTGTGAAGGTGGCTGCAATCTATTGGACATGGATTTCAATGGGATTTCATAAATTTCAACAATTTTCTCATCCTTTTCTTTAAATATGTTATACTACATTTCCTTTAAAAGCTGAAATGATTCAAAACATAGTGGTATGGAACTTTCTTGTGTCATTTAATCATGTATTTCAATGGGATTTGATGACTGTAATTGTGAAACTAAAAAATATTGATCAAGAGTTTCATTATCTTCTTTGTTATCAATCACAATTCCTAAAGTCTGCTGATTATTGATGGCTTTAAAGTTGTTTCTAATAAATTGAAATGAGGCAAAACAAAGAGGTAAATAACCTTCACTTTTTTCCAAATTTTGTGCTTTTTCTTCCTCACACTCATGGCTGATCTGTATTGGCTGATCACTATATTATGGTTGCTGAAACTGAGTTTCCTCATCCCACAAACTAGCTTATTATTTCTATGTAAATTTAGCTTGAGTTTGGAGAACATAACTATCATCATAATGATCATACTTAGGCAAATCATCAAAAGATGGAATGTCATCAAACATACACATTAAATAGGTAGATTCCTCTTCCACATATTGATATATAAATCCATTTTCTAATCTATGGTAGTTAGAATTAGCAGGAATTTATTCATGGCTATCAATCTCTTCTATTTCTTCATGGTGATTTTGAACAAAAAAATCATCTTTCATAGTGATCTTCTGTATGATTTCATCTATTTTTCTTACCAAAAGGTTGAGTTTTACCTCTGCAATGTTTTTCTTCTCTTCTTCGGCTTTCAACTTTTATTTTCTGATTTTCAGATTAACTTCTACATCAATTGAAATATTTTGCATATGTTCAAGTGTTTTTGAATCTCTTTCTTCTAACTAAAATTCTATTTCTGGATCAAAGGCACTTGGATAATGCAAGAGAGTTGAATCATGAGGAGGTATTATATTTTCTGGCATTGAATAATAAACTTGATTAAATTTGTCAGAAAATTGTTGTATTGTTTCAATAACTGATTATATTCTTCTATGATCACAAAAATATTGAGTTTAATTATCCATCTATCAAGAAAAATTTTGACAAACTGTTGGAAATTTGAGATGCTTGCATTAGGCAGATTCCTGAACCAAATTTTTACTTTACTTTGCAGAGAAAAAGAAAAAATTCTGATTATAACATCATCTTCATTAATCTCAAATAAATACAGATAATTTTCAAGACCTTGAATATGTTTTTGGGTAGTGATGTTATTATTTTCTCCATCAAAACTGGGAAGAAATTTGTAATATTTATCAGGGAAATAATGGAGTATAGGAGGTAAAATGAGGGGCTTATATCTACCAAGAAATTTATATGGTACAGGAATATGTACAGGTATTGTAATATCAGTCTTGATTATTTGAGGCTTCTTAATTGAAAAATGATCATCACTAGATTCAGAAGAAAGTTGCTCGAAGGGATTAGGAGAATTAGTATTTACAATCTTTAAAGGAAAATAATTAAAAAATAATCTAAGATCTTCTCTAAAATACAATATACATTGAAAAACTTTCTTAATGAGAAATAACATGATGTATTGGATTTTAATCCAAGTTAAAAGCCTGATATTTCCATATTGTTCTTTCAGGTTCATTCCTACAGTGGAGTCTTGATTGTGAAATTGATTTGGAGTTTCCAGGTGGACGATTTTAACCTTTGTGTGTTTGATCACTATCCATCGTCAAAGATCATATCTAAACCTGTAAAATATTTCTGAATAAAATGTTAGTGTCCTCAGTATGGTCACCAATATGTTATCACTCAGTAATTTCTCAAGGTTAAAGAAAGAAATAGTTTGAGGTAACCACAAATCTACTTTTAAACTCTAGGATCTAGCCTTCCTAGGGTTCAGAGAGGGCTCTCTCTATAAGATTTAACTTTGTTTTAATTATATGATTTTTAGGCTAGTTATAAGGGAAATTTGGTTTTAAGATTCGGTTTGGTTGGTGGGAAAAATCACTTAAAGAGATGGATAGTAATAGATTTGGTTTTCCATTGGACAAAAGGATTCAATGTGTCAAGCAGACAGGACTAGGGTCAAAGTCAAAAAGTTAAATTCTTTCAAGGCAAGATAGATGAGTCTTTGAAGATCTTGGAAGGGTGTTTTGGTGAATTGGTTTGATCGGGATAAATAGAAATGAGGGATTCTTTGATCCGGATAAGGAAGGAGTAGTCAGAGGTCATTCGAAAGAGGGAGCAATGAAGGGTTCCCTACTCTGGAAATCAGCAGAAAACATAGTAATGATAAAAAGTAAATACATGGTGTTTTTAACAAATCCTAAAATAATACTCTTGTTTTAATTCAAATTTAGAATACATAATGGATGCATGAAAACATGAGAAGATAAACAATGACAAGTAGAAAGTACTTCACTTCAATAGCTCATCACATGAATCCTGAAATATGATGCTAGCTGATTTGATCCAGTCTACTACTCGAAATTTGCAACAAAAAGCTTCAAATTACAACAAAAATGACTATAGAAATCTTTAGAAATTTATTCCATACCAATACTTCAAAGGATAAAATATTTATACAAATTCTAAACTATAATATCTTGAAAAAATATCAAGATTGTTTTACAAATATCTCAAACTGTATTACATAAATATAACTTAATAAAAGGACACTCAAAACTAATGAATATATCTAGCACTATACTTATGGATTGATGGTGACAAAGAAGAGAATTCAAATTTGATATCAACTCTAAGTTGATGATGAGGCATCCAAGTCACTAACTGTCTCCTTCCTTTGTGCATTTTGCTCCAGAAATTCTGCAAACTTGGGGTCCAATGACACCTTTATATATCTCAATCCGAAATAGATACGTAAAAAGTGAAAGAGATTATTGTATATAAATATATTTTTGAGATAAACCTCTCTCATGTTCCTAAAATTCCACTCCAGATGTTCACAATATACTCTGCAAAAATATGTCTAAAATAGAACTTTGCACAGTCTCAAAAAGAGGCTGTGAAGATGTGCATGTATCTCTCATTCTATAATACCTGTGTAAAATGTGAGATAGGTTTTTGTGTATGGGTCTCGTAGTAACAAAAGCCACCTCCATTTTTGTAAGATTCATTTCTAATTTTCCAGACCCTTCTCTACAAAATGATGACTAAATAGGAATTTTCTTTAAAAAGTTCTTTCAAATATTGTTTAATATTTCCAAACCCATAATGGTTGTTAGAAAAGTGAGAGAGGTTTTTGTAGGTGGACATATTAGGAACATAAACATCCTTTAGTTTTGCAAAATTCATCTTGGATTGGTCACAATAATTTCTACAAAGCTATGACTTAAACGGGAAATATCTGGAAAATGTCCCTTCCTGCTCTGTTTTCATCTTTAACCTTTTTGTTATTTTAACTGTTTTGACTTTTACTTCAGATAAGCTTCATTGTTTTTGGTGAAAGTGTTTTCATCTCTATTTACCTTTTACTGCCTCCATATTTTACTTTTATTGTTTTACCTTGACTTCTCTGTCACCTTTTCACTTTTACCCTTCACTGTGCAATTTTACCTCTCTGATCTCTCTCTGACTTTGATTTAATCCTTTCTTTGTATGAAAATTGTTTGTTGAATGAAACTTTTGAATTAAAATATGAGAATTTGGAGTAAACAATTTTGTCAACTAGTATTTAAATTGTTGGCCCAATTGCATATTCTGAGAATAACCTGCAAAAATCAAACAATTTGTTAATGAAACAGAGGTCTGCAAGGAGGGTTTCTCTAGGACAGTATTTAGGATGCTTGTGACTACTTTTGTAATGGTTTGTGTATCTGAATGCTTGGATTCAGGCTTAATTTGGGCTCAAAATAGCTTAATTGGAGTTAATTTCTTTGTAATAGGTCGACAAAAGGTTTTCTCAGAGTTTTCTTAACAAACAGTGAAACATTTGACTTGGAGGGTCGTATTAATGTTATTTCAACATTGATTAACCTTTACTTTAACATTTGGCACGGTTGAACAGTACCTAGTTTGGCATATTGAACGGAAGGGGTAATGGGATTCTTCACACTGTTTTTAGGCATATGGTGGTTTTTCGTGAACGAACGCGATAACACCTAGTGGCGACACGTAGTGAAAGAGTGGATGGGAAAAACCACTCATTTCACGTTGATTAGGTTGGTTAAGTTTTAGGCAGTGAAGAATGTCGATTTGGGGGAAGTTTGATCTGACGACAATCGCACAATCAAATTGCGGGGGTGTTAATGTGACATGAGTTCGGGTGTGTGTGGTCGGATTTTGACTTTGTATAAGTATAAATCGGGTATTTTAATGTTTTATTCGGGGTTGGTGTTATAAGTCAATTTGGGCACCATTCCCAGTGACCTGGTTAACTAGGAAACATCTCTAGGACCGATGATCAAAGGGTCTATCATTCCCTATCATCTCAGTTGCTATATGCTCTAAGACATAAAACATTCATGAATCAAACAAGATTTTCATCAAAGCAAGGCTTTTCCATGGTTTGAAGCTTATTATTAAACATGTGGGAGCTCACCAACATAGGCTCTAAGGGGCCTAAGTGTGTTGCATATGCAGGTAGCCCCATTCAAGGCTGCTCTGCAAAGCACTTCCTGACATTCAAAGGTGCATTGGTCACATTGGGAGTGAAATTCTCATTGTTCTGGAATCTCCACTTGGCCAGTGTCTTCTAGAAGGGTTCACATGTGTCATGCTTCAGATCCAAGTGTCCATTTAACATCTACATGAATGGAAACATGTCTTGCCTATTTTTGGAATGATATTGATTACAAAACTACCTACAGTTCATCTATAAATTGAACACAAAGCTAAGTGTTCAAGGAGGAAGATTTTGAGTAGAGAAATGCTGGAGAATTTTCAATAGAGAGTTTGATTTGTGGAGCTGCTGGTGGAGAAACTTTTGTTATGATGAGATCAAGGAACTCTGCTGGAAGGTCATGATGAATCAGTCACTAGGTTGTAACCTCTCCTTATATCATCAATAAAGAGTACTTCTTGTTTTCCCCTACATGCATCCATGTTTACTTTGATTTTCCATGGTGCAAAATCTTTGTTGATGAATGTAGTTTATGCTTAACTGATTTGGCTAATTAACTTGAATAGATATATAGATTATTTTATCTTCTACTGTTTCAATGCTCTTTCTTGCAGGAAGCATTCAGCTATTTGAAACTGCTTGAAGTTGAGGATGTAGTAGAAGCGACATAAAGGAGCCATTTGGAAGCGACTGAAACAAGTAAGCATCCAATCCTCTCTGTATATCTGTTCTGAGTTAGGAAAAAGGGTAGTGCAGTCTTTCACCTGTTGTTCTAGACTAGACACCAGTCTAGGGAAGCGTAGTTTATCCGTAGATTACAATTCTAGCCCAACAGTTGGGTTATAACCAAATTTTTATATGGCACCTATGTATATAGGTGGGGTTTCAATATGCGAGGCCCGAAATATTTCACATGTGGGTAGATAAAACTTTGGGTTATATTAAAACTATGGGTTTTGGAGGACTATAAAATAATGAAGTTAATTACAATACGGGAAAAAGGGTATATGGGATTTAATACATAAGTTAAATGTTAATATAAAATGGATGCGAGAATAGTAAATACACTAAGTAAAGTGTAATATCATGTTTTTTTTTTAAGGCGAAATGTCATAACGGTGGCCCCATTTTAACATTTCACGCTTAATACTTAGGATAAATAGCATTTTGTGGGTTTTTTGAGGATTTTCTATGAAAAAGGGCCCAATTAGTCAAGGGGGTTTTACTTTTCCTATATAAAAGGTGTTTTAAACTTAGGAAAATGAATTTTGTTGAGGAAAAGGATTTTGTGAAGGGAATCTAGTACTTTTTACCAATCGGTCATTAAGCCTTGGGTCCGCTCCCAACAAAAGTCAGAGAAATGCTCTGAGGCTCTTTAATTGAAGGTTTTGAATACTAGAACATTGTGGGGGAGGGGAAATTAGTAATTTTCCAGATGATGTTTTATTACATGCCTTGCACAATCTGCTTTCTACCTACCCATCACTATTCTAACATTTTTTCATCATTTGCATCAGTGCATTTAAGCTTGCAACCCTAAATCCATTTTTCTTTTTAAAGTAGGAAACTATCTAATTCTAACCTTATTTCATCCGAGGGTTTAGATTAAACTGTTGACCTCCTCATTTATTCTCTATTTTAACTACTTATCTGCCAAGATTAAGCTGTTTGGCTAGATTTTATTCTCTATCTATCAACATGAAATTTTTAAAGCATGAAAGAGTTAAGATTAAACTATTTAACTCATCATGGATTATGTAATTTTGAACAAGATGCACATAATCATTTTATTTTGCAGTAAAATTAACTAATGGTAGTGGCATTTAAACTTGCAACACTTTCATGATCTATTTTTGATGGGATTCATATTTAATATTCTTTTGATCTTTGTTTCTTTTTGTCCTTTCATTGTTCTTTTAGGACATACCCTCTTTTCATTTTTTTATTTGGGAATACATTTGCAGAAAGAAAAGGTATGTACAATATTTCAAGATTTTAACAGATTCAAATCAAAATTATGAATCCTATATTTATAGGACCCTAACAAGCACCACTTACGCTATGTGGTGTTGATGTGGTGTAAATGTTTATGTATCATATTAAAAACGAAGTATATAATCACCATATTTGATGGACAAGTTAGCACCATTCTTACTATGTTGTGTTAAAGTGGAGTAAATTTTTATTGTTCTTATTGGAAGTGGAGTATATCACCATATATTTAAATAAGTGGTGTATTCTATATTGTCAAGTTCTATAAAGTAGGGTAGTTAACTTTGTGTTTGCCATGTTGGAATGTACAAGTGGATTTATTTATGTGAATTGCCACCATAACCATAAAAAAATTACAAATATTTATATTATGAATATATATATTAGAACTAAACTCACAAATATTTATTTTATCATAATTATTTGTTTGTCATGTTTACATGTAAAACAAAAATTCATTTATGTAAGTTTGCACCATAAATACAACAAATTCAAAGTGATTGTTTTCTAAATATTTTATTTCAATTATTTACTTTTTATATTATTCTCATGAGAAAATAAATACACAAAACCATAATACATAATTATTTATTTTATGAATAAGCCAATTCAGATAAATATTTTTATATTATTGTGATTTCAAAATAAAATAAGGGTGAATTCGATGGAGTTGGGTTACTCTTTTTTGGAAGAACTTTTGTTCCAAAGGTTGAAAATGTATCTTTATGAGGGTATTTTTTAAGCCCTCCATCAAGCTTTTAAAAGGTCCATCTAGGACTAAATAAAACCCTCAATTAAAATACATAGTTCCATCGTGCTATGGAGCTTGATGGAGACACATAACTTGATAGAGCTATAATATGTACATGTGCCATTAAATTTTGCTTCAACTTAATGATAGTGTTTTATGGGCTCATGGCATTGAGAATCCAATAGTTTTGCACATGGTATAGTATGGTTTGCATTTTTATATTATAGTTAGTATATTTTTTATTATTTCATTACATATATGTGTGTATGTAGTATTAGAATTTGTTATTGTTATTAATTGTATACATTTTATAGTGTTTTTTTTTGTAATATTGGTAGGACTCCTTTTTCATTCATTTTATAAACAACAAACATTGACTAGATTTACCAGTTTGGTGGTCTCAACCCACCCTAAGCGGGGAACTGAGTCTGTTGGCCACCTGATGGCATGGTATACCATCCAAAAATATAAGGTTTTGATTCTATCATGCCAAGAAAAAAAAGCATGGATACTCACACATATACAATTTTTCACAGATTGACTAACATATTTACTCGACACTTGAAATTTAAATGCTAGCCGCATGTAAATACTAATAAAAAAGGAAGATTAAAAAATTCATGAACTACTCAGCCTCATCTAGAACTGAGGCCAACTCCACTGGTGCCGGCTCCTGAACCGAGGTACCAACCTGCTCAAAAGGCTTGGAAATACACGAGAGGTGGTAGTCAATACACTCGAGGCACCCATCCTGTTTCCTCAGCTGGAACATGATCTTATCGAACTCTCTTTTGCAGTATGGGAAGTCTTGGGCTAATGTCACCAGGCTCATAGGGATCTGCTCCAAGGCTTTGCCAAGGATGCTCTTCATAGACCAATAAAGATACAATATCTTCTTGAATTATGTTAGCCTACCTCTTGTTTGTCCCAGATCTGGTATTAAACCTATCTATTCCTTAGTATCCATCTCTGTCTCTATATGTCTATTTATGTCAGCTTCCCAATTTTCAATGAGATTTTTAATTTCCTCTTATGTGTTCTCGTGGTATGCTTTTGCTGCCTCTTGGATCACATCGATTGCAGACCTATGTCCTATCGCCTTGCTCTGGGGTGAGTTGGGTTGGGCTTCTACTGCCTTCCATTTATCTTTCTGGCCACGGCCTCAAGCTGCATGGCTCTTGGAATGGTCGTGAGCTACAGGAATCCTGGAGCGTTCCATCCCACAGTCTTTGACTACATTTCCTGGTATGTGACCTGTCCACACAATCAAACAAAGGAATAATTCCATATAATGAAAATGATAAAAGTTCCATGCATCCCAGTTGTTAGAAGAAAGGTGACCTGGGGGCCTCTTCCCAGGACTTCTCCCCTTCCCATCCCTCTGCGAACCCATCGCCCTCATACGCTGCTTAATTTCTGCCACCCCCTGTCCCGGACGGTCACATGCACCCCAAAAATTATCCTCATAACCCAAAGAGCTCCCACCTAACTTCAATCTCTTGACCTCCCTTCTAGTGTCCTCTCTCTTGTCATACCTCCCACCCTCGAAATTGACAAAGGAGGCATCACTGCCCATTGCTTGGGCCTAGGTGAAATTCCCTCTCCCATTCCCCATGCGTACCAAGCCCAAGTAGCTCAAGGTGCTATAAACCAACAAAGCCTCTGAACTAAACATAACCCAGGACTGCTCCTTAACTCTATACCCTAGCAGGATTTCCCGACCCCTCACCATTCCTTCTTGTTGGCATCCCTTACCCGACAGACTCACACTCGAGTGCATGTTGAGGCCATTCCCAATTCCTACTCTGACACAGAGGCAGAGACCCAAAAGAAACCCAACCTTCCCCCAACCAAATTCGGAATGGTTCCGCTCTCCCCTACCCAAAAAAATACTATACCAGTCCAGCTTAATGCCCTTAGGCTGCCATAGAAACCGACCCAAATCATAAAACATAAACATGGCATGAACAAGGGAGAGGAAACCAAGCAAATACCTGATTTTCACCGTGGTGGAAGTGTAATGGAGGTTTTTTATCCTGTTGTCGTGCCTGCACCAATGTCTTCTATCATAAAAAAAAAACCCCACACCTTCCTCCACCCTGTTTTAAGCTCCAAGTGCGGGCCTCTGTCCTGCCACCTCACCTCATGTTGCATGTGACAATACATCCTGCCGCCCTTAACACTCATGTGGAAGGTGGTGGGCTTCAACCCCAATTCCACTACCATTAACAATGATGGGAGTGTCTATCTTCTTCATGACACCTTGATCAGGGAGCTGAGTCTAGGAAATGTGGGTGAACTCTGTCCTCCGACCTGTTCTGCTCTATGATACTCTATAGCTTGATCCATGGTTCTTCCCCGAGATTAGGAGATCTTCTTAATTCAATAGGTTCATTCGGGTGAGCGCAACCACAATTTTCCAAGAGGTCAACTACTCTGTTTCATTCCCTCCTTACATGGGTGATAGTGATATAATCAAATTTCTTGATTGTATCCTCCAATCCCCGCACATGCGAAGAATTACGCCATCTCTAGCTTGGTTTGTCCCACTTCATTCTTTGATTAAGTTTTTTGAGAGTGTTCGTAACCAACTAAGAGTCTCCTTCGATTACCAGCTTTCTGTATCCTAACCTGATGGCTAAGAGGAGACCTTGGTGCACTCCTATGAATTATACTTCATTGTTTCTGGAAAATCCACAGGAGTCAGCATATATGAATCTTTTTGTGCCTTGATGATCTCGAAAAATTTCTCCAACCCCTAGTTGCCCAGAATTGCCTTTCGAGTCTCCATCAAAATTGAGTTTGATGAATCCTTCTAGAGGAGGTTTGAAGATCTTGATGGTGTCCCCTATGTCAGTGATGTATTTCCAAGAAGCTAGGGAGACAATGCTAGGTGCTAGATGGAGGCCCTGGAGAATTCTTGCTTCCTAAGGAGCCATTTTCCAATCATCTGGCATCAATTTTTCTAAGAGGATGCACTAGTATAGAATGATGAAATTAGTGACTAGGTGACTAAAAAATTTAGTCACCACAATTATTTCAAGTGAATTACTACTAAATTTGATCAATTTTAAGTGATCAAACTAAAAATGACTAATTTAAATGACTAATTTAGTCTAGGGTTAAAATATACGACTAGATGATATTATTGTACCAACTAGCGTGCGCTCTGACAGGTTGAGTGTGGCTGACCTACATGTGATCTTCCAACCACAATGGCATCAGGAGGGGGACCTGAGGCTCCCCTTCCTCCTCCAAAAGTCCTTGCATTCAAGAAACTGATAGCAGCCAGCAGCAAGCGCCCTCTGAAATAATCTCAGCAAAAGTTCGTGAAGAACCTGGATAACATCCCTTCGGTGGCCCTTCCAATCGAAGAAACTTGTCAATCTACATTGAACATGGCTAAAAGAGGGCTCATTTGATAGTTTACTGGCCTCTGGCCCTCTCCCAAAGTTGTGGAAGACTGGGTGCAGAGGAACTGGATTCATTTAGTCTCGGAAGGCATCAAAAGCCACTTCGTAGGTAAAGGATAATTTGTTTTTATTTTTTAGAATGTGGAATACATAAGCCTCATCTTCAGAAACAACCCATATTGTATGGGTGCTAAGGGACTATATTTTAAAAAAATGGACCCCTGACTTTGATCCCGCTCAAGATGTTCCTTCAATGGTTCCAGTGTGGGTACACCTTCCACATCTCCCACTGCATTGTTGGGACCAAAAGTCTCTCCAAACCATTGGAAATATCCTCAGAAATTATATTGATAAAGTAGTGAGAAAAAATGAATACTCATGCGCACGTATATGTGTCGAGGTGTATTTTGAAGTTGGGCTACCTGAAGCTATCAAACTAACGGTTTCTGACTGGACCCATATCCAGGAGCTGGATTATGAGCAACTTCCATTTAAATGCAAGCACTCTCATGGCTATGGTCATTTTTCAAGGCAATGAAAAAATAAGGCAACAGAAGAAAGTGAGAATTCGAAAGGAGAACAATGGACCCTGGTTCAGTGTAGTATTCCCAAATGGGGAAAGTAGCAATATATCACATAAACATGGAAAGTAGCAGTGAATAAATAAATACACCATTACATGAGACAAATTTATGACCATATTATTAAATATATCAACAAATAATAGGCACAAGATCTTGAGGATCAAGTCACTCAAGCAATGGGAAACACGCCTTCAATAGGAAAATATGCTAATACATGAGATATACTACCATACAAGTGCCATGAGCCATGACAACACAGTTTTAGGGTACAAATTGCTACATAAATAATATAACAATGTAGATCTACTATTATATAGCTTAAATAATGCTAGGAGTGAAGATATAGACTCCTAAACACCTTTCCAAGAGAACTCGGGAAGGGTTTCCGGAAATACCCAAAGTACAAAATGTCGGAATGCAGCCCTCGGGTTGAATAGTAGCTACTACTAAATAAATGGATGGAGATGCCTAAATATGATATATATAATGAATATATCTCCTCCATTAGATCCTTCAAGTGAAATTTTGATCCTAACACTGAAGATATCACCCTCCAAATCAAGCATTGAAACCCCCACTGCATGTTCTCTCTAGAATAACACAATCAAGGAGGAAATCTATGTTGTAGATGATGGGAATAGGTTGACCTAGTTCCAAGATGTGAAAGAAAGCTCAAGGACCTCCTTTGTTGATCTACCAATGAGAAGAATGCTTCCTCCCCTGGAAAACTAGCTTAGAAAGTGGGTTTCTCAACTCTCCACTGCAACACCCTGCAACGCAACACAAATCTGAACAGAAATTGTGTTGTAGCTAAAGACTGAAGCTTGGCCATAATTTCAGATGTGTGGAAATGATAGTACAATACTCTTCCAAGAGGCTACCTCAAGAGAAGAGGTGGGATCCCCGCTCGGGAACACCTTGTGCTAAACAGCACTGCAAACTCAACTAAACAGTTGAAGGATGCAAGAAGTCATACAGACCATAAAATCAATAATCAATAACATAAACCACTATGGCTGCCTTTCCCTCCTTATAAAAAATGTGAGCCTTTTAATTTTGGGTCCCACTCATTAGGGTTTCCACTATCATGGAGTCTTCCTTCCATTCACATTGTGCTGTCTCTTATTAATGATCTACTCCCTCCATACCAACGCTATTGACTTGGTCAAAATTGACCTTGTCCACATGCATTAGCCCCAATTCACACATGAGGGTGCTTTATCCAACTACGAATATGATCCATTTTCACATTAATATGGATTTTCTGCCTACTAAAAATATTTATGGGCCTCCCTACCCATTTATTCATCTAATTAACAGACAAGAGAAAAATTAATATTCCAATTAGCTGCATGCTAATTTAGAAATATTATAGTCCGACCCTCCCAAATGTTGCTTTTCCTCAGGAAACTGCAAGGATAGAACTGAATATCCTCCTCTCCTCTTCCTATAGCATCCTCATATTATAAAATCCTCCAAGGAACAAGATGTTGTCTCATCAATAAATCTCCAAGTTTCTCCTTCCAAGTATGCAAGTTAGCTTTTGGTGACCATCCCAAATAGCTATCATCATGAAGAAGTAAAATATCCATGGAGGCAACAATGTGTTGTCTAGAGGCCTACTTGAGGCATGGAATCTGAAATATATTTGGAACTAACATTCCCATGTGAAGCCTCCATCCCCAAGCTATCATCCATACAAAATGAGTCACCCTCCGACATGGAAAATCATGAAATATCTCCCCCACCTTAGGCTCCTGCAAAGAAGGTGGGTTGCATTACTGAACTTGATAGACCAAATGGCCTACCCCACGTTGTCTCTCTCTCTCCACTTATGATAAGTGTAGAGCTGTTTTTGAATTTGGGCTGCAATAATGTTGCCTTCATGAAGAAAAAAGGCAATTGGATCCTCAAAGACCCACTCTTTGGTTCTTGCCCAAACCATCCCATATAAAGTGAATATGACATTATTATCATATGGAATCAAATGAGAGAGTTACTGAAGGTTTTACATAGTGTTGGAAGGTACCAAAAATCTCCCAAGTAGTCACAACATAGTTTTACCAACTGCAGTTTCAAAACATGATGTGGCAAGTTGTTTCCCAACAAATTGCTAGTTGTGCATGTCATCTCATCCACTAGTAAATAATAGATGGCTTTGTTTATAAACTGAGCATACAAATAATAGTGCAACACTTGCCCCAAGACATACAAGAAATGGCCATCTTCATCATAGATGTTGGTCCTAAAATGACCATGAAGCCCAAATAGGAGCTTGCCCTCTTGTGGAGCAATGCACTGTATAGAGATGGTAAGAGAATGGAAATATTGTGTTAGATAATCAATAAATGCAAAAACATAATTCTTACCATGTACTGAGAGTAAGCTGATAATAAGGTCCATGAATGAGCCCTCCATAGTGGTATCACATACTCCAATGAAGAGAAATGAACCATGTGCTGCATGAAAATTTTGATTCTTATGCTCGGAAATCCAAGTCAAGAAGATCATATCATGGTAATAGATGTCTCCATCCACTACTCCATCACTCTCATCTCCTACCTGTTCACCAAGTGCATCATATGTGAAGTTATCCTAGGAACACTCCATCAACAAACCCAAGCTCCCAAGTGACAACGTTGTTGGCCTTTGCAATAAGGCTCCTGTCATCTCATAGCTCCATTCTTTGATACGCAAAATGTCAAATTCATCTACCATAATGTTGTTATATATGGGAGATTCCTTCTAAGGTGGAAGTACCTCCTGATCCTCCAAAGCTAAGGAGTAGCCCCTTGGCACCATGATTGTGCCCCCACCATCTACTCTTACAACATCATGCAAAGTATGGGCGAATATCAGCCCATACTCTCCCAAGAGTATCCAAAGAAACAACAACTCTTGTTGCCTTCTCACACCATCAAAATATAGATTATGGAGCAACAACATGATATTTGACATGAAATATATCACATCACCCCAATACACCCAAACTCCTTGCTGCCATATGATGCAAGTTCCATGCCAAGTTCCACCCACCAAAATACTCTTTGAAATAGAATGTGGTACATGATGAACAAACTCTTTCAAGAGTAGCCGATGCAACCATGCCTCTTGCTTCCCTGTTTCATAGATATGCAAGTGGCTTACCAACCTCATGTTCACCACCCACACCCATTCATTCAAATGTAGGTGTCTCCTACCATAACCCACTTTCGTACTCCTCCAATGGAGAATACCATCCTCCCAAATCAGATTTCTATTTTTTCATTTCATGGGATGTTGAAATGCAATCTTCCAGAGATATCCAAATGAAGACCACTCATTAATGACCAAGTTGACCCAATAAGTATCCAAATAGAATGTGGGAAAAAACTCCTTATTGAGAAATGAAGTGCTCATCAAGAAAGATCCATCATAACAATGGAACATGTCATTCATCATAATATGTCCTCCATCAATCATCTGCCTATCCAATGTCACACAAGTATAATGGTCATCAATATTCCCCAATGATAATTGGGCCCCCAACTCATCAACGCTGCTCAACGACAGCCCTGTTGATCTCCATGATGGTGCATCTACTGTCTGAAAATCATGCTTAATGCTAAACACATAGTTATGCATTGCTCTACTCAGGACAATGTTCATCCCATCCTCCCAAATTCTACACTCCAACCCCAAGAGTGGTGTGCAACTCAACAACGATATACTAGGATAACTGTATATCTCCTCCTTGAACACATCAAGGGTCCTCAGTGCAGTGATAGTCTGCTGCTCCAAATCAGCAATGTGCTTTGACCCTAGGCCATGCATTTTCTTTGATAGCATGTTTCCATAATCATCGGTATAATGTGCTGAAATAAGAGGAAATGGAAATATGTGCATACCTTGGTAAAGCTTGGGAACATCTTGTACTGCTACAAGGGTTCCTTCCTCCAATGTGATGACTTCTCCAACTACTGATGATGATGGCTGCTCTTCTATGGTTGCATCAGTGCTGGTACAAGTATTCTCCTCCTCATGCATCTCCAGAATAGTGCATGGGACTCTAAATTTCAAGAGATCAAGACCACTTTGCAAAGGTGTAAGTGTTCTTTCTCCTGATGCAAGTGCTCTTGCAGCAAGTGGTGGTGAAGGCCTCTTCCCCTCTGATTTCTTCTTGTCAAACTTTTTTATCAACCTTTGAGTAAAATCTCCATATGTAGTCACTCTTGCATGACTCAAATGGTTGAACCACCAAATTTTTTCTTCACCTTCAAGGTGCAGCATAGAAATCTCAACAACTTCTCTTTCTACCACTGGATGTAGTAGGAATAATGCATCCAAATTCATTCCCCAAACTCTTGCTGTACATGTGGATGACCCATCAAATGTATGCAATAAGAATCTAATATTGCAAGGTCTTCTTTCCTCTTTGAGCTTAATGAACTGTGGGAGAGTTAGATTCCCCTTGAAAATGTAGGTTTTAACCCTGAACAGAAATATCTACACATGATTCTTATAACAGAAAATAAACAATAGCAAGAGCATAAAACATAAAACAGATAAACACAGAGATTTTCCCCTGGATCCCAAATCGGGATGACCAGCTTGATTTTTCATCATATTCCTTTTAGTGTTACAACACATATATATACATGCCGGAGCATACATAAACCCCAATCCATTAACCCTGGATTAGAACATAACCGTAGTTCCCTTGACCGGATCTACAGAAATACCAGGGGCCGAAAACCATCGAACCCCAAAACCATGTGCAAAACCATGCACAAAACCATGGGCGGATTCGCCTATGAGTGGGTCCGCACAAAAAACAAATTTTGGCTGGGGCGCTGCCCCAGACCCCAACGGTGGGGACTGCTTCTCCCCTCGTGACCCCCCAGCTATGCCCGACGCAACATACAACGCGTGGGGATAATCGTGGAAAGAATATAACACATACCCAGCATTCTCCCACTTGTTGTTTTCTTTCCACAGGGGGCCACAGGAGAGCTTAGTCATTGGCCCAATTCTTCAACACCCATTGTTTCTCTACACCAAGATAACTTCTGAGTGCTCACAGACTTCGTCAATGCATCTGCAACATTCTTCAAAGTGTCTACCTTTACCAGCAACACCCTTTTAGCCTCAACCATATCTCTAACAAAGTGATATTGAACATCAATGTGCTTTGTCTTTGAATGATAAGCAGGGTTCTTAGCCAAGAAAATTGCACTTTGGCTATCACAGTCTATCCTTATAGCTTGCCGTACCAACCCCATACTTGAACACAATCTTTGCAACCAAACTGCTTCCTTGCTTGCATGAGTGGCTGCTATGTATTCTGCCTCTGTAGTTGAAAGAGCCACTACAGACTGTCTTTTACTCATCCAACTGACTGCGCCTCCAAATATGCTAAACACATACCCACTTGTAGATCTTCTTTGGTCCAGATCTCCAGCCCAGTCTGCATCAACAAAACCACGAATGTCCAACATTCTTTCCAATCCTGGTCTTCCCTGGTAGCACAAGCCATAATCACTAGTGCCACGTAAATATCTCAAAACCCGCTTCACTGCTGTCCAATGCTCCTTCCCTGGGTTTGACATAAACCTGCTCAATACTCCCACTGCATGTGCAATGTCTGGTCTAGTACAGACCATTGCATACATCAGGCTACCCACTGCACTTGCATATGGAACACGAGACATATCCTCCTCTTCTTCTTGTGTCTTGGGACACTATTCAGCAGATAGCTTTACACCTACAGGAATAGGAACTTTCACCGGTTTACTATCCTGCATATTGAACCTCTACAATATAGTCTCGACATACTTCCTCTGGTTTAACCAGAGCTTCCTCTTTGCCCGATCTCTCTTAATTTCCATGCCCAAAATATAGTTTGCAGCACCCAGATCCTTCATGTCAAATTTGGAGAACAGTTGGGTCTTCAAATCTTGGATAATTTCTTTGTTATTTCCAATCAACAACATATCATCCACATACAAGACCAAATAAATAACATGGTCACCAATTAATTTAAAATAAACACAGTGATCCTCCTTGCTTTCGGTGAAGCCAAGTCCCCGTATATAGGTATAAAATTTATGATACCACTTCCTTGGTGACTGTTTTAACCCATACAGAGACTTCTTCAACCTGCATACCAGTTCTTTCTTACTTCCTCCTTCACTGCAGTCCTTCAAAGTTGCTTCTGCGAGATCTCCTCTTCTAGATCCCCGTGAAGAAAAGTTGTCTTCACATCCATCTGTTCTATCTCAAAATCAAATGCAGCAGCAACAGATAAAAGTAATCTAATAGAAGTAACCTTGGCAACAGGAGAAAAATATCACCAAAATCAATTCCCGGCACCTGGGAATAACCTTTCGCTACCAACCGAGCTTTGTATTTCTCCACCTTGCCTTCTACATTCATCTTCTTCTTAAACACCCATTTGCTCCCAATGGGCTTCCTTCCAACCGACAACTCCACCAGATCCCATGCATCGTTTTTGTGCAAGGATGCCATTTCATCAGCCATGGCCTCCTTCCAGAGTTTTCCATCCTCTGAATCTACTGCCTCCCTAACAGTTTTGGGTTCATCATCAGTTATAGTTAAGGAAAAACCTGAACAGAAAGCAGATGGACTATACCTTTCTGGTTGCCTTCTTTCCCGAACTGATCTTCTTAAAGCTGGAGTTTGTGGCTCATCATCTTCTGAGTCTTCTTCTGTTGTAGAGTCCGATTCATCCTCCTTTAGCTCAAACTCTATCTTCTCAGGTTCCTTTGGTAGGACTTCATGTTTAACAACATCTTTCACTTCTCTAAACACCACATCTCGGCTATACACAACCTTCCTTGTTTCTGGGTTCCAAAGCTTGTAACCCTTCAAACCATCCTTATACCCAATAAAGATGCACCTTCAGATTTATTATCCAACTTGGTCCTTTTCTCCTTTGGAACATGTACATATGCATCACATCCAAATACCCTTAGATGTGAAAGAGAGGGTTTCTTACCAGTCCATACCTCATGTGGAGTCTTATCCTCCAACGCTCATGAAGGTGATCTGTTAACTAAGTAACATGCAGTCTCCACTGCCTCTGCCCAGAATTCTTGTCCTAACCCGGTACCACTGAGCATGCTTCTTGCCTTTTCCATCAGTGTTCTATTCATTCTTTCTGCAACTCCATTTTTTTGAGGTGTGTATGGAGTAGTCTTCTGCCGTGCTATACCACACTTCTTACAGAACTCTTCAAATTCCTTCTTGCAGAACTCCCCACCATTATCTGTCCTCAACGTCTTTATCTTCTTCTCTGTCTGGTTTTCCACCAGAGCCTTAAATTCTTTAAATTTGTCAAAGACTTCAGATTTCTTCCTCAAGAAATATATCCATGTATTCTTTGAGAAGTCATCTATGAATGAAACATAGTACACAGACTTTCCCAGTGATGGAACTGACACAGGCCCAAACACATCACTGTGCACAAGTTCTAATATCTTCTTTGCCCTCTTAGCACCAGAAGGAAAACTCACCCGATTCTGCTTCCCATATACACAATGTTCACAGAAATCGAAATCCAGAGAACAATTAGACATACCTTCTACCATACCATCTCTATGCAGTATCCGAAGGCCCTTCTCTCCAATATGTCCAAGCCTTTGATGCCATAGCATGGTCTTTTCTCCAGAGACAGCTAGGCTTTCCGCTCCACTTTCAGGAACCATAGAACTGTTACACCCATCAATAACAGTGCTACCTTGTAGCTTGTACAGAGTTCCAGTCCAAACTCCCCGCATTAATACCAGTGCTCCCCGAACCATCTTGCATGCATCTTTCTCGAACACTGTTTTTACACCTGCATCATCCATCTTGCTTACAGAAATCAGATTTCTGGCCAATGCAGGAATATGCAGAACACCAGGAAGTGCTCTAATCCTTCCACCTTGCAGCTTCAGCTTGACCTTTCCACGTCCGATGATTCTGGCCCTCCTATCATCCCCTAGGAAGACATCACCACCATCATATTTCTCATACTCGCATAACCACTCCCTATGGGGAGTGAAGTGAAAGGATGCACCTGAGTCAATCAACCATGACTCATGATCTACATGTGTATTTGAAGAAGAAGCCAAACACACATCCCCACCTTCATCCGAGGTGGTTTTTGCCTCTGCAGAAGGAGCATCATCAGATCCCTTTCCTTTCTCAGGAGCTTTAGATCTACAGTCCTTTTTGTAGTGCCCTTCCTTTCCGCATTTCCAGCACACCTTTACAAACTTTCCAGGAGATTTAGATCTCCCTTTAGATTTAGATCTCCCACTTGAAACCTTATTCTTGTTTCTGTTCTGAGACCTTCCTCGTACAGATAAGGCATCTCCATTTTGACCCTCCATATTTCTCCATCTCATTTCCTCTGACAGCAAGGCTGAGACAATGTCATCAAAATTCAAGGTAGTTGTATTGCTACCTATTGCAATAACCAGACTGTCCCACGAGTCTGGTAGAGAGCACAACAAACCGATGCACTTATCTTCATCTGAGATTTTAATATCAACAGACGACAGCTGACTTACCACAGTATTGAAGGCGTTCAGATGCTCTGTCACCGAGTCTCCATCCTTCATCCTCAGGTTATACAGCTTTTTCCGTAGGAACAACTTATTCACCAGAGACTTAGATTGGTACAAAGTCCCAAGTTTTTCCCACAAATTCTTCACCGTAGCTTCCCCAGATACATTCAACAATACTGAATCTGACACACACAACCGTATTGTGATCTTGGCCTTCCGATCCAGTTTCTTCCAGTCTTCATCTGACATTGCCATTGGTTTAGTACCTGGATCTACCGCGATCCACTGATCTTTATCCACCAGCAGATCCTCCATCTTGAGCTTCCACAACTCAAAACTCTAACCATTAAATTTCTATCTCTTATCTTTCCGCGCCATATTCTTCACCGCAAGAATCGATCCCGCAGACTCCACTCATGTGGCTCACACAGTTCGAGCAAAAACCCCAACAACACAAAAGGCGTCTCAGCTTCTAAATAGCTCTCGATACCAATGTAGGTTTTAACCCAATGTAAATATCTACACACGACTCTTATAAATTAAAATAAACAATAGCAAGGGTGAGCATACAAACATAAAAATGAGCAAACACGAGATTTTCCCTAGATCCAACGATCTATAATTTAAATTTGATTTTTCATCATATTCCTTTTAGTGTTACAACACATATATATACATGCCGAAGCATACATAAACCCCAATCCATTAACCCTGGATTAGAACATAACCGTAGTTCCCTTGACCGGATCTACAAAATACCAGGGGCCGAAAACCATCGTACCCAAAAACCATGTGCAAACTCATGCACAAAACATGGGCGGGTCCGCCTATGAGTGGTCCGCACACCAAAACAATTTTGGTTTGGCGCCGTCTCTGACCCCAACAAAGGGGGATCGTCGCCTCCTCAGCCCCCCAGCTACGCCCGACGCAACATACAGCGCGTGGGGCCAATCGTGGAAAGAATATAACACATGCCCAACAAGCTCTAGGTTGAGACTTATATTCTGCAAGGTATTCACTTAGAATCTCATGTTCCAAGTATCATCCATCTCCATGCCTCTTGTCTTCTTCCTCAAAAGAAAAGGGCATAGTGTATTGCTTTGGAGCTCTATGCAACACCGATTCTTCCTTCTACTGATAGGAAGTACATGGACCTTCCCCTTCTTGAAGCCCTTTAGAGGTCTCATTGCATGTCTCCTCTTTCATCTCCTTGACCTCCTTAGAGAGGTTCTTCATATATCTGAAAAGTGATGAGACAAAGCTCATTCCTTCCATTATTTTAGATCTCGTTTTCTTCTCTTCTTCTTCTTATAGTATATTTGCTGAAACTCACAGGCTGAGTCAAGATTATGCTCTGATACCACTGTAGTATTCCCAAACGGGGAAAGCAACAATATATCATATAGACATGGAAAGTAGCAGTGAATACATCAATACACCATTACATGAGACAAATGTACAGCCATGTTATTAAATATGTCAGCAAATAATAGGCACAAGATCTTGAGGATCAAGTCACTCAAGAAATGGGAAACAAACCTTCAATAGGAAAATATGCTAATACATGAGAAATACTGCCATACAAGTGCCATGAGCCATGAAAATGTAGTTTTAGGGAAAAAACTACTACATAAATAATATAACAATGTATATATGTTGTTATATAGCTCAAATAATGTTATGAGTCAAGATCTAGACTCCTAAACACCTTTCCAATAGAACCCGGGAAGGGTTTTCGGAAATACCTCAAAGTACAAAATGTCGGAATGCAGCCCTCGAGCTGAATAGAAGCTGCTACTGAATAACTAGATGGATACGGATGAATATGATATATATAATGAATAGATCTCCTCCAATATATCCTTCAAGTGAAAGGATAATCCTAACACTGAAGATCTCACCCTCCAAATCAAGCACTGAAACCCCCACTGCAAGTGCTCTCGAGAATAATGCAGTGAAGGAGAAAATATGTGTTGTAGATGATGGGAATAGGTTGGCCTCGTGCCAATATGTGAAAGAAATCTCAAGGACCTCCCAATGAGGAGAATGCTTCCTCCCCTGGAAAGCTAGCCTAGAAAGTGGGTTTCTCAACCGTCCACTGCAACACCCTACAACACAACACAAATATGAATAGAAACTGCATTGTAGCTGAAGACTGAAGCTTGGCCAGAATGAAGAATGTGTGGAAATGATAGTACAATACTCTTCCAAGAGGCTACCTCAACAGAAGAGGTGGGATCCCCGCTCGAGAACACCCTGTGCTAAACAACACTGCAAGCTCAACTAAACAGTTGAAGGATGCAAGAATTCATACAGACCATAAAATCAATAATAAATAACATAACCCACTATGGATGTCTTTCCCTCCTTATAAATAATGTGAGCCTTCTCACTTTGGGTCCCACTAATTAGGGTTTCCAATATCATGGAGTCTTCCTTCCATTCACACTGCGTTGTCTCTTATTAATGATGTACTCCCTCCATACCAGCGTTGTTGACTTGGTCAAACTTGACCTTTTCCGCATGCATCAGCCCCTGTTCACACATGAGGGCGCTTTATCCAGCTATGAATATGATCCCTTTTCACATTAAGAGGGATTTTATGCCTACTAGAAATATTTATGGGTCTCCCTACCCATTTATTTATCTAACTAAATGACAAGAGAAAAATTAATATTCCAGTTAGTTGCATGCTAATTTAGGAATATTACATTCAAAAGACAGCCCCGACAAAAGCTAAAGGAAACGGAGTCGAAAAAGGGACCCAATTATCAGCAGTAGGGAAGACTCTTTGGGTAGAGAGCTATCTTCCTCCATTGGTTGAAGCCGAAAAACCTATTTAAGAGCTCAACACTCCTGTAGACCCCTCAGTAACAACTTTGGAAACCTTATAACAACATAATACTTCCCCCTCCTTGGGAAAAGGTAATGAAGAAACATGCCCCTCTAGAGTAACCCCAGGTACCTTCTCTCCACCCTCATTTGCTGAAATGATCAGAAAGAAGTCATTAGACAACTCTTACTCCGTGGAGGAAGAAACATTTGAGAGGCCTTCGAAAAGAGTGGGAAGAAAATAACATAAAGAAGCCAAGGAAGAAGAAGAAAAATGGAAAAAAACTCAAGGAAGTCAATCCACAATCGAAATTTCCATTGGGAGAAATAACAGAACAAGGCCTCCCAAGGGAGGAGCTACCAACCCCTCAAACAGTAAAAATTGAAATTAGTCTCTTGGAATTGCATAGGCTTGGGGAACCCTATAAAAGCTGAAGCTATCAAAGATCTACTGAAGATGGAACCTCCTGAAATCCTCATGCTCCAAGAGACTAAAATTGAAGGCGACGCCCTTCTTGACATCACCAAATCGAAATGAAAGAAAAATGCAGGGAAGGTCGTAAGTGCAAGGGGATCCTCAAGTGGAATTACCACTCTGTGGTTGGAGGAGCAATTTCATTTGTAGAAATCCTTCGAGACCCAGCACTAGATTCTCACCTAGCTAAGGCACTCCACAAGTAAGTTAACCTTTTCTCTTTTTAATCTTTATGTTATTTTGTTGTACGCTGAAAAAAGAGATTGTTGGCAATATCTTTCTGAGTTTTTAGACCTTCACTCTCCCAAGAACATCATATTAGCCGGAGACCTAATATTGTCCTGGACTTGAAAGAAGAGAGAGGAGGCATTAGGGACCAAATTCTCCCCAAGGTGGAAGACCTTCTACTCCAATGGGATCTCCTGGACTTTAAACCAATGAGAGGACTATTCACTTGGTCCAACAATAGAGTAGGGGAAGACACGTCTCTGCTTGCCTTGACCGGTTTCTTGTATAGAGTTCATTGTTGCTGGAACAAAGGCTAATTTCCTCCAAAATCCTTCCCAAGCTAACCTCTAATCATAAGCCTATCCTACTCCTCTTGGAAGAGGAAGAAAACTTGGGCCCAATCCCATTCCAGTTCATCCCTCTCTGGCATGAGAGATATTGGTTTCTCGACACTGTTCGCTTGGCTTGGTCAAAATCTGTCATAGGATCCCCAAGCTATGTGACTTGGGAGCAGAAACTCAAGGCTACAGAACATGCATTGAAAGAGTGGATTAGAAAGCCCACAAATACCCCAACCAATCAGAGAAAAGAAATAGTCCAATTGTTGGAAGACCTACAAATGGAAATGGAAAAAAGAGACAGCACCTCTACGGAGCTTAAAAGGGAATAGATTGCACAAAGAAACTCCTATCGCTCTTTCCATATAGAAGAAGAATATTAGAGGATTAATTCCCACAACCTGTGGCTAAAATCTGGAGACCGAAATAATTCTTTCTTCCATCGAAAGTAGAGAACTCGCCTATCACGCAATCAGATCTCAGAAATCACCACTCCTAAAGAGTTGGTCTGCAAAGGTTTCGACAATATCAAAGCAACTGCAGAGTCTCAATTCCAAAATCTATATATAAAATAGAGTGATAGCAATGAAGAGGACACAAAATACTTCCTCTCTCACATCCCCTCCTTGTTAGTATAGAAGACAATACTAACCTCGTGAAGCCTTTCTATGATGAGGAAATCTACAAAGTCATATGGTCATTGGAACCAGACAAGGCCCCCGGGCCTGATGGTTTCTCAATCCATTTCTACAGAATTTGTTGGGACATTATCAAATTCGATCTGATGAGAATGATCAAAGGTTTCCAGAATAAAGCTAAGGTGGGGGGTGGCACCAATTCCACCTTCTTAGCCTTAATACCTAAAGAGGTGAAGCCTGGATCCTTTGAAAGATTCAGGCCCATCTCCCTCTGCATTGCTTCGTACAAAATCCTTTTCAAGCTCCTAACCAAAAAAATCAAGCCATTATTGGGGAATCTCATCTCCCCCTCTCAAGGTGGGTTTGTCAAAGGTAGACACATCATGGAGAATGTCATACAGGTACAAGAAGCAATGCATTCCAGCCATCAATGGAAGGAGCAAGGGATGTTGATCAAGCTTGACATGGCAAATGCCTTTAACAGGGTCAACCTCTCATTCCTCTATAAATTCCTTCTTATCTTTGTGTTCTCCTTTTATTTCATCAACTGATCATAGCCTGCACAAATAAGCCTTGGATTTCCCCACTTGTCAATGGTAGACCTGCCAATTACATTCAAGCTTCTAGGGGATTAAGGCAAGGCTACCCTGTAGAAATTATACAATGTGCATGTATATATTGGATTCACCCGATATAACAATGTATTAAAGTTAAATAGTGAATCGCTTCTACAAATATTTTGCGGAATTCAAAATACAATCGCTAATCACATGAACATGAAGAAAGAACAATCACACATAATAAAGATAATTTCCTGGGGAAAGATTATAGCTAAAAACCCCACTATCTTCTATTGTATATTCAACATGGATCATGAAAAAAATTACATACAAAACTCTTCTCGCAAGAGCCCTCGAGTACTCAGCTAATTGTCTCACACTTTCATATGCAAAACTTACCAACAAATAGCAAATTCTCAAACTCCAGACAACCTGCCTTGCTTGCACAATCCCTAATGGTATAGATCCCTAAAATATAGGAATTCTTGCCTGCCTTGACTGTCCAAGTATGATGGGCACTCCAATGGGTGCTTTGTTGCATGTGTGCAACCCAATAATCCTACAAATGATAGTCAACTTCCATTTCACCTAGAAATAAACTGGGTCTCCACTGCATCTGACATGCATGCAGCTAATAATAGTAAATCCTCAGTTTCATGTGAGATCATTGATTGTGAATTAATTAATATTTAATTCACTTGATCTCTCACTAGTGTATCTTCACTTAAAACTAGCACAACTAAGTTTAACTCACTTAAATGAGTTAAAATATTTACATCTTGCATTAACTAATGCACCACTGCACTTTGAACTCTGTTAAAACTATAATTACTCTGCATGCCTCACCAACTACCTCTAACTCCATATCCACTAGCTAACTGAATTTATCACTCTCAGTTAACTTATTCAAGTCCAAATTGAGAATTTATCCTAAACAAGAGCCTTTGAAGGCTGAAGTACATACTGTTAGACTTATCCTCATACCAATTTTTTCACATACTTAGAGGTTCAAACAAGGAAGCGGACAAAAAAACAAACAAAGGCTGCCTCCTCCCACAAGGAGCCTTCAGCAAAAAGACGAGTCCCCTTCTCAAATCCTAATTCCTTGAATTTGTAATGAAGACCCACATGTCATGGAAGCTGTTTTGAAGCTATGTATTGATGGTTGTTTCGGCCTCGACCCAACCTTTAGCTAGACATGAAAATAGAGAATAATGTTGTCAACAAATTGGTGGTTGGTAAGAGGGAGTTTATTGCCCTAGAGCCTTAGACCACGAATCTTGAGATTATGGGTTTCCTTATTTAGGAGTCTTCCAAGGCCTTCATAAGCCAGAATAAGTAAGAATGGGGACAGGGGATCTCCTTGTCTTAGCCCCCAAGTATGGTTAAAATATTTGGTGGGTGAACCATTTAGGAGAATGGAATAGATAGGAGAGGAAACCATAGCCTAGATCAATCATATCCATCTCTGATCAAACCCATAGGCTTGAAGGACTTTGGTGAGGAAGGTCCAACTTATGTAGTCATAGGCTTTAGATAAATCTAGTTTGATCATCATCCCCAAGGTTTTCATATGTTTCAAGGAGTGAATTCCTTCGTAGGAGGTAATAAAACCATATAGGATTTGATGGCCCTTTACAAAACCAATTTGTTCAAATGATATGAGGGAAGGTAGCAAAGGTTTAAGGCGCTTAACCATAATAGTTACAATGATCTTGTATATGACATTATATAAAGCAATTGGGCAGAATCCTTGGGGATCCTTTGATTTATCATATTTAGGAATCGACGTTATAAAAGTAGCATTGAGACTCAAACATGCCTTTTTGTGTCGTCTTTACTCCACCACTTCTAGAATGTCTTGTCATATGAATTTCCATGCCACTTGGAAGAATTCTGTGATGAAACCATCAAGGCCTGGGGCTTTGTTTTTTGCCATACCTTTTACCACCTCCTCCAGTGTGACCACCGGGATAAGGTCGAGGTTCGGATCTTTGGTAATGAGGCACATATTTTTTTGGGTGATTCTATGGATTGCCTTAGAGCAATCCTACTCTGGTTCAAAGAGCAAGGTACGAAAGTGATGTACAACCAATTCTTCCATGTCCTCATGACAGACTATTCTAACTTTGACCTCATTTTTCAGTGAGAAGATCCTCTTATGTTGTCTATGTTGGACCATTTCTTTATGGAAGAAGAGTGTGTTCTTCTCTCCTTCCCTCAACCAGTTGACTCCAAATTTCTGCTTCCAGAGTATTTCCTCCTATTTTCTGTGTTCTTCTAATTGCATTATGAGTTGTGTTTCTTCTTCTACTACAAGTTTTTATCTACCCTCTATGATAATCTGCAGTTGGACAGTCTCTTTATTCTTCTTTAAATCCTCCTGGTCTTTAAATATGTTTCCAAAGTCCTCTTTGTTCCACTTCTTAATCCTTTTCTTGATCTCTTTTAGCTTGAGTTGTAATGTAGGCATAAGATTTCTTCTCACCACTTTGTTTTTCTTCCACCATTCTTAGAGTTGCCCCAACAACTTAGGGTCTCAGAGAAAAAATTATTCAAATCTGAAGGGATTATTTCTTGGTCTTTTTTTGAGGTTGATTTCTAGTCTTACCGACCAGTGTTTCAAGCTTATTTTAGGGAGAATGGAGGTTTCCATTTATACTTCCCTGGATATGACCTGTTCCGAGACTAAGAACTGATCTAATATGGACACAATCTAATTTTGATCTCCTCTCCGATTGTTCTAGGTGAATTTTCCGTTTTTGGTTTGTAGGTCCACCATTTTGTCGAGATTCAACAAGATGATGAGCTTAGTGAAAAGAGTCGCCTTCACTAAGTGGGTCTGCAGGCTATTTTTGGCACAAAGTATATTTTTAGACTATGTCTATTTTTAGACATGTTGATCATATTCTATGAGTTGTAGGATGCTATTTGTGGATGGTTGGTCAAGTTGGAAAAATAGATGGACTTCTATTTTTAGACATATTAGGCAGAGTCTATTTTTAGATTGCCAGTCTAAAAATAGATATGTCGAATATTATTAGCTCTTAATAATATTTTGACTCTAAACATTATCTTATTCTCTTGGAGCACTTCAGTTAAGTGCACAGATGTGGCACAACAGCTAACAGAAGGAATTACACTATTCCTGAGGGTTTACTGGAGCTATTGCACAGAGGACTTTAGTTATAACTCATGTGACAGAGTTTGGTGGAGTTGGAGAAGTAGTTGGTGGAGTTTTATTTAGTTTAACTCAGTTAGACTCAGTTGAGCTAGTTGTATCTAGTCTAACTGAATGATACACTAGTGAGAGTGGAGTGAATTAATTATTTAATTAATTCACAAATAATAACTCATTAATCAACTGAAGAATACATCAGTTAACTACTGTGCATGGCAGTTTCAGTGGAGACCAGTGGAGAGATAGGTGAAAGAGTAAGTGTGATTATCAGTTGTGACTATAGTGATGCATTGAATGCATCCAATACTCAGTGGAGATGCCAATGAGGATTGCGTGAGCAAGGCTAGAGTAATTTGAACTCATTCAAAGCCATTCTTCAGTAGGGATTGCGCAGTAGAGGCAGGCTAGTAGGTGGCAAAGATTGGTGCATGGATTTGCAAGATCGTGCCTAATTAGTGTGTAGCGACTGTATTATACTGAGAGCTTGATATGAAAAGGTTTGTATGAGGATTGTTACATGATCTCTATGACATATATTATATACAGATAGTTGTGGTTTTCATCTTCAGGCCTTCCCGTTAAACAATTGTGTTAATATGTGTGAATTTTTATTGTTTCATGTGTGCATTGCAATCTTGATTTAATTTCCGCAAATGATCAATGGTGGAATAGATTCTGTATTTTGCATGAAGTTAAAATAGTGTGAGATCAGGAGAATCTTGGAGATATAACACATAAGTTATATAATTTCTACATGGTATCAGAGTAGTTGATCATTGGAGGAGATTGCAATTATTGAAGTGGTTGAGTTTTGTGCTGGTGGAATTCGAATTTGTTGCATTGTTTTCTTGGTGTCGAAGTTGAGCATTCATTTAAATGTCTTTCAACAAATTGTTATTGGAGTATGCCCTTTATGGGAGCTCAAATTACACAGCATGGAAGGACAGGATGGAGGCGGTGTTGGATGATAATGGGTTGAAGGAGTTCATAGATGCTGATATTCTGAAGCCTACTTCTAGCGATGCAACCGCACTTGACGCATGGCAAAAGAAGGTAGCAAAGTGTCGAAGAATTATGTTGGAAGGTTTGAAGGACCACATTTTGTCCAGCCTTCACCATAAAGCCACTCCATTATTAATGTGAAAGGCTTTGACAGAATTGTTCCAAAGCAGAAGCGACCAGAGGAAGTTGGCGCTTAAAGACAAGCTTAGAAAAATAAAAATGGAGAAAGGTGACAGTATACCAAAATACCTCATGAATTTTTTCCACTGCAAGGATGAGTTGGGAATTGTGGGGGTTACTATTGATGAAGAAGACTTGGTGAGCTTGGCCCTCCTTGGGCTTCTGAAGAGTTGGAATAGCTATGAAGACTCTGTCAATGGATGAGAGAAACTGCCAGGATGGGAGCGACTTTGGTCGGATCTTGTGCAGGAGGAGATAAGGTGGGGTACCAGGAATGAATCTTCATCAAAGAATGAAGATGAATAAAATTGCGCTTTGGCTACCAAATCTTGGAAAGGAAAAGGGAAGAAATCTTCCAAATCCGAAGCTAAAGGCAAGAAGCAGGATTTGTCTAAGGTGAAGTGTTTTCACTGTCACCAGCACAAGCATTTCGCCACTAATTGCCCACAAAAGAAGAAGAATAAGTAGGCTGCTGGATCTCCAGCTGGAGAGGCCTTAGCCTCGTAGTTTGAGCTAGATTTTTCTTTGATCGCATGCTTGGTTTCAAGTGTGATGGGATCAGTGTGGTTTCTTGACAGTGGTGCATATTTCCATATGATCGGAAACAAAGATTTGTTTAGTGATCTGGATGAAAAGGATCTTGGAGTGCACATCGATATGGGCGATGATGGTAGATACAATGCGACTTGTATCAGGAACATTTCCTTTGAGAGGGATTCTGGTAAACCTTTCATCTTGAAGGATGTCATGCATGTTCCAGGATTGAAGAAGAATATGATCTCTGTGGCGATGTTGGAATACAAGGGTTATGATTTTGTTTTTTAGCCAGGGAAAAACTTTCCTATGCCATAAAACAACTGGTCGAACCAGGAGGATAGGGATTCGAGTTAAGAATATTTATCAATTGTAGGTAGATGGCTGCGCAGCAATGGCAGGAAAAGCAGAAGGAGTGGTGAGTCGGGATGAGGGCGAATTGTGGCATAGGATATTGGGCCATCTTCACCATGGCGCTTTGAAAATTTTGCAGGAGATTTCTACCGGGCTTCCCAAAGGTACACTTGCGCAGTCAGATCAGTGCAAGGGATGTACTTTGGGAAAATTTGTGAAGACCACTTTTCATGAGAAGGATAGTCACGCCTCGACGATCCTTGAGAGAATTCACACAAACGTGTGTGGACCTTTCTCGGTTTCTTCAACAGCAAAGCACATGTATTATGTGATATTTGTTGATGCCTTTTCTCATAAGTATTGGATATTCTTCATGCAGAAGAAGAGCGAGACATACTCAGAGTTCTGTGAGTTCAAGGCGCTAGTTGAGAAAGAGTCGGGGAAGTAGGTGAAAGCTCTAAGGAGCGATAATGGTGGTGAATACATCTCTGGAAAATTCAAATACTTCTGTAGAAAAGAAGGAATTCGAAGAGAACTCATAGTGCCTCATAACCCACAACAGAATGGGGTCGTGAAGAGAAAGAATAAAACGATCGTGGGTGCTGCACGGGCGATGTTTCATGATTAGGGCCTTCCCATACACTTGTGGGCTGAAGCATGCAACACTGCGGTTTATGTGCAAAATCATCGTCCTCATAGAGTACTTGGCATGAGTACACTCGAAGAGGGGTTTTCTGGTAAGAAGCCCGATATTTCTCATTTGAAGATTTTTGGCTCACCTGTTTACATTCATGTGACAAAGGATGCCAAGAAGAAGCTGGAGCCGACCACAGAGGTTGGGATATTTGTGGGGTACACAGAAACACCCCACAACTATCGTGTGTATTTTCCAGACAGTCAGATGACTGTCGTGTGACTGGATATCAAATTTCATGAGGAGAAAGCCATGAAGTTGTCACTTGAGAGGGAGCTACACTTGCATGCAGATGACGAGCTACTTGTTCCTAAAGATGAGCCTCAACATGTGGATCAGCCACAAGAGGAGGTTCATGGAGTGTAAGAAACCACTCATGCAGTGCCAAACATCAGAGGGCAGAAGCGCACTACAGAAGCTGAGCGACTGAATCTTTATGCAACGCAAAATGTAGGAGCTCCTACATCACAGTGCAGACAGAGACAATCACCTGACCAATTTACTGGATACATGGCTCTGATGAGCAAGTGTATCGTGACAGAGCCATCCTCTTTTGAGGAAGTTGTGGAGGATCCCACATGGGTAGATGCCATGGTGGAAGAGTATGATTCGATTGTCAGAAACAGTGCATGGGAGATTGTCCAAGGGCCGGAAGGGAAATCAGTGGTAGGTTCAAGATGGATCTACAAAGTGAAGCAAGCTGCTAATGGGAGCGTCGAGAAGTATAATGCAAGATTTGTTGTTTGGGGCTTCTCACAGATTGAGGGGATCAACTATGAAGAAACCTTTGCACCTGTCACAAGTTATTCTTCCATACGGACCATCCTTGCTCTCTCAGCGCAGATGGGTTGGCACATTCATCAGATGGATGTGAAGACCACATTCCTCAACGAAATAATTGAGGAGGAGGTTTACATTGAGCAGCCTGAAGGATTCTAAATATTCAGTAGTGAGTCGCATGTGTGCAGGCTCAAAAGAGCGTTGTATGGGCTGAAACAAGCACCTCGTGCTTGGTACACACAGATAGACAGTTATTTCACCGGACTTGGTTTCGCCAAGACTGAGACAGATCCTAACCTATACCAGATTGTGGTGGAGGGTAAGCTTTTGATCATTTTGCTTTATGTAGATGATTTAATACTAACGCGTGATGAACTGTTGATACACTCATGCAAGGCAGATCTTGCAAAGGAGTTCGAGATGAAGGACTTGGGCCTCCTTCATTATTTCCTGGGATTGGAAATTTGGCAATGGAAAGGTGAACTGTTTTTGTCTCAAGAAAAGTATGCCTGGGAGATACTAGAGAAGTTTCACATGCAAGGCTGCAAGCCTATCGACACTCCTCTTCCTAGTGGTTGGAGGAAAGAGGATGCTACATCGGCAGAGGTAGTGGATGCCACTGTTTATCGACAGTTGGTTGGTTCGCTCATGTATTTAGTCAATACACGACCGAACATATGTTATGCTATGAACCAGCTTTCACAAGCGATGGTGAAGCCTACCAATCTCTTTTGGAAGGCAGGCAAGGATGTCCTGAGGTATATCAGGGGCACATCTAGGTATGGATTGTGGTATAGACAGTCGGATGAGTTGAAGCTGCATGGCTTCACGGATGCAGATTGGGAAGGAAGCCCAATGGACAGAAAGAGCACATCTGGAGGGATTTTTAGTATCGCATCTATAGTAGTTTCTTGGTACAACAGGAAACAAATATCCGTGGCACTCAGTTCAGCAGAGGCCAAGTACATGGCAGCAAGTTTCGCTACATGCGAGGCTAAATGGATGAGGAAGATCCTGGTCGGTTTGTTCGATTCTCACTTAGATCCTACTGTGATATATTGTGATAATCAGAGTTGCATTAAAATCTAGGTTAATCCAGTATTTCATGATAGATCTAAACATATTGACATCTGGTACCATCATATTAGAGATTGTGTGTAGTGGAAGATCATATTGCTTTCTTACATTCCTACGGAGGATCAAGATGTAGATATTCTGACGAAGGCGCTCACCAGGAGCAAATTCAAATACCATAGAGACAGGATCGGGGTGGCAGATAATCCCTATCTTGTTGAGAGGGAGTTTTGAGATTCAACAAGATGATGAGCTTAGTGAAAAGAGTCGCCTTCACTAAGTGGGCCCATAGGCTATTTTTAGCGCAAAGTCTATTTTTAGACTATGTCTATTTTTAGACATGTCGATCATATTCTATGAGTTGCAGGATGCTATTTGTGGATGGTTGGTCAATTTGGTAAAATATATGGACTTCTATTTTTAGACATATTGGGCGGAGTCTATTTTTATATTTCCAGTCTAAAAATAGATATGTTGAATATTATTAGCTCTTAATAATATTTGGACTCTAAACATTATCTTATTCTCTTGGAGCACTTCAGTTAAGTGCACAGATGTGGCACAGCAGCTGAAAGAAGGCATTACGTTATTCCTTAGGGTTTACTGGAGCTATTTCATGGAGGAATTTAGTTAGAACTCATGTGTCAGAGTTTGGAGTTGTATTTAGTTTAACTCAGTTAGACTCAGTTGAGCTAGTTGTATCTAGTCTAACTAAATGATACACTAGTGAGAGTGGAGTGAATTAATTAGTTAATTAATTCACAAATAATTACTCATTAATCAACTGAAGAATACATCAGTCAACTATAGTGCATGGCAGTTTCAGTGGAGACCAGTGGAAAGATAGGTAAAAGAGCAAGTGTGACTATCAGTTGTGACTATAGTGATGCATTGATTGCATCCAAGACTCAATGGAGATGCCAATGAGGATTGTGTGAGCAAGGTTAGAGTAATTCGAACTCATTCAGAGCCATTCTTCAGCAGGGATTACGCAATAGAGGCAGGCTAGCAGGTGGCAAAGATTGGTGCATGGATTTGCAAGATCGGGCCTGATTAGTGTGTAGCGATTGTATTATACTGAGAGCTTGATATGATCAGCTTTGTATGTGGATTGTTACATGATCTCTATGAAATATATTATATGCATATAGTTGGGGTTTTCAGCTTCAGGCTTTCCTGTTAAACAACTATGTTAATATGTGTGAATTTTTATTGTTTCATGTGTGCATTGCAATCTTGATTTAATTTCCGCAAATGATCAATGGTGGAATAGATTTTGTATTTTGCATGAAGTTAAAATAGTGTTAGATTAGGAGAATATTGGACATATAACACATAATTTATATAATTTCTACACATTTTGAGCTACGATATTGCATCCCTAAACATATCCATATCTGGGTCCTATCGGAAAATTCCTCCTTTCTTCTCTTTGAGGGACATTATCATGTTAAATTCCCCTCCTAATATCCATAATTATTCCTAAAATTATCTTCTCATACTAGCAAGGTTGTGTAGGAATGCCTCTTTCTCCCCTGCGGTATGATACCCATAAACCCCACTAAGGAGAACCCAATCATTGAATCCTATGTGTCTAAAGCACCCTGTAAGCATTCAAGGACTACTTACTCAATCCTCAAAGACAACTTTCATCGTGTTCCACAAAATGGTTAGTCCTCCCACACTTCCTCTAGAGTCGAGTGCAATCACTTCATATGGTACCTTGAAACGTTGAACTATCCCTTTGAGTTTGGCTTCATGGATCTTGGCTTCCTGGATGATCATAATTTTGGCCTTGTCTTTCCTTAGTCACTCCTTCAAATACCATTGTTTTCCTTTACTATTAAGGCCACAAATATTATCCATATCCTTTCCCTTGATATCCTTTCCCTCCATATGATTCTTATTGGGCTGACATCACCTTAATGTCATGCCCATCAAAATCATCCATTGGTTTCTATGGTTGGCTTGTAAAACACCTACGAGAAAAGATTCCTCGAGGGGGATATGACTATATTCACTTCCACTTGATTGAATTTTTCAGTTGTATGACATCATGTTGATGTCACTAACTATTGAATCTTTTAATTGACCTTTCCTCATGGTTGATGTCACCATCTCATCAGGTCCAACTATCGACAATTGTCGATGGAGAGAGGCAAAAGATTCCTCGAAGGGAAGTTTTTATGGAACTTCTTTGATGGCTTTCTATACTTTAACCCCCTAACAAAAATAATTTTTGAAAACTACATTGGGTATAAATTAACATGGAGGAAGTGTATAGAAAGGTCATTAGTTTTCCATTCCACTTGCTTTTCCTCATTGAGAGTATTGTCCTAGAGGAAGGTCCGAGCAACCCTCCCTTGGAATATTTCTAAAGGATTATAATATTTTATGTCATTATCATGGTTGAAGGGTTGGTTGACCCTTATAAGTGATCCATGTCCTTAGTCATACTATCATAGAGGAATGTTTGCTTGATTTTTCCTCTAGATTATGAAAGAGGAAAATACCATATTTTCAGAAGGGTTAGCCAACAATTCCTCTTTCTCATCCTTTTCAAAAAAAATACTATCTTGGTGGAAGGGTCAACTGACCCTTCCTATTTCAATATGCCATTCCTTTATGTGAATAATATTACCCTAGAGGAAGTGCTAATCAACCCTTCCTATACATTAATCATTTCCAAAATTTCATATTTGATGAAGGCTTGATCAATGCTTCCAATTGATTCTCCTCCTTGAGGGTATTGTTACAGATGATAGGTTACCTAACCCTTACTTGGAATAATTCTCTATGGTTATATTCTTTGAGGTTACTATTGTGGAGGAAGGGTCAACCGAATTTTTAAAGTGATCCACCTCCTTATTCATATTATCATGAAGGAAGCGTTGACTGATGCTTCTTCTATATGACAAGTGAGGTAAATAAAATATTTGAGGAAGGGTAAGTTAACCATTCCTCTTTCTCATATTCATTAATAAAATACTATCCTAGCAGAAGTGTGAGTCATCCCTTCCAAGTGATACACACCCTTGATCACACTACCTGGGGGGAATGGTCAATCAATCTTTCATCTACATGAATAACATCCAAAATACCATATTTCAGCAAAGGGTAGCTAATCCTTCCACTTGATATACCTCCTTGAGAGTATAGTCCTGGAAGGATGGTTGGTTGAACCTTCCTCAAATATATTTATGTAAATTTGAAAAAACTTTATTACATGGTAATGATGTCAATATGACAACATTCCACATCAGTGTAAAGACAACAAAATTTATTAGAATAGAATATAATAAGGCTAAGTTTATGTTTAATATTTAGGTGAAATTAATTTTATCTTTTTAGGAATTTTTATAGCTTTCCTTCACTGAAACTAATTTTTGAAGCTAATTTGCATGGAGAGAAACTATTTCAATGTTTCATAAATCACCAGACCAATCATTCTTATTTCCAACAAACAAACAAAAAAATATGTTGACACATTGTTTAACAAAAAATTATTAAAGAATTAGTATTTAACATGAGGCTTGAGAAAATTAAAATAAGAGGAAATCATACCCTCATAAAGATATTTTGGAAAAACCATTCTTCAATCATTATTAGATTTAATTTTTTTTATAAATTAATAAATGAATTAATTTACAATATAAATTAATAAATTAATATAAAAAATAAGAATTAGTAATGAAGGTAAAAATAACAATTAAAGATTAAGTCTCACTACTTCCCTCCATTTCCCTCCAATTCCAATATTTTCCCTCCATTTTTTTGTTGGGAAACATATATATATATATATTCACACTCTAATTTTCATCTCCATTGTTAATTAGATATGTGATTTTGGGCTTGATGACGTGTATCTCTGGTCTTCTAGTTTGGTGACGGTATCAACTCCTGGTCTCGCCTTCCATGCTTGGTGACATGTATTCTCCTGATGAAAATGATTCTTTATGGATTTTTGTATTCTCCTGTTTTTTTTTCCACCGACATAGACCAAGGTATTCTCTTGTTTTTTTCCACAAATTTCTAATATTTACATTCTTTTCAATGTTTATTTTGGATAGATCCCTCGTGGTTTCAGTAACCTATGAAATTATGTTTAAGTAGTTAGTTCACTCTACATTTATTTAATGGTTTAGGTAACCTGTGAAATTATGTTTAGATAATTATTCCACTCTACATTTATTTAATAGCATGTGCCTACTCCTCGCCTCTATAAAGTACATATATATCTTTTTTTTTCTAAAAGCCTTTTATCTAATACCATACCTTTATAAAGACCATTTTTACCTTTTCTCCTTCTAACCTAGCCTAAACCATTAGATGTAGTCATTAGAGAGATTCGTGGAATGATGAAACATGCACATCAATTAGTATATCCTTGTTTCTTGTTAGGTAAGGAGATAGAATTTACAAATTAGTATATTATGACTTGTCCCTTGACAAATTTTGTATGCTTTAAATTAGAAAGAAAATTCTTGTAGGTTCGCCTAACAGCTACCATAGCACAATCACAATGACAACATTCCAAAAATAATCAATTTTATATTCAATACTTAAATTAGCCCTGACCCGGACTCATTAAAACTTGAAATATATATAGATAAAAGTTAATTTATAAGCTATAAAAGGTATTATTATTGCGTTTGCAATTAGGAATTTATGTCAATGACATTGGCCATATCTATTGGGTATTCATAAAAACAATATTCGGTAATTTTTCACCTGAAATCACTAACAAGATCTTACGTGAACTTGCTGTCAGAGGGGATCAACGGCAGGGAATATCACTCAAGCGGCTGATTCCCACATGGGCAGGGAATATCAATCAAGTGGTTGATTCCCACTTTCTTGGTGTCATGGGGTTTCATTTCTACTTTATTTCTAATTTTTAGTTTTATTTTTAAAATTTTGGGCATTCTCAATGAAAATGTCATTTGGGTCTAGATATTCGTCGAAAATGTAGGATAGAGTACAAAATGGGGATGGCTCAGCTTCAACCTTGAGATGGGTTACTATTAGTGTCAATGAGTCGCATAATTTCGTAATACGGGATTATTCTCTGGCCAAGGAAATGGGAGTTGGAATGTACATTTCTAGCGAAAGTTTCACTATAGCAGGTTATCAATGGGCCATTTATTTTGACCTCGACGACGAGAGTGCAGAGAAAAATTCGATTATGTTTCGGCCTCCATAGCACTAGTCAGTGAGGCCACGAACGTTTGTGTTGTTTGTGAATTGACGTTGGTGGGTCAAAGCGGGAAAGGCAAGAACAAGATGTGCCACACTCATTTGGGCCCGGGGTTGGAGAGAGGGCCTTGGAATTTTAAGCATCAAGTAAGCATGTGGGGTTCCAAATGATTCATGGGCATGGGGATTACCACAAGTGTAATATTCCAAAATTTTCACTTGATATTTGGAATATTAGAGTTCTTAATTTTATTAGTGAATTAAGTAAATAAAAGGGTGGAGAGACCCATAATCCTCAAAGATGAATAAAATCCACTTTTCATGTGTGTATGTGGATATTCTAGATCTAGACCTAAAATCATGGAGTAGTGGAGCAGCTCCATTAATGGAGATCATGTCTCATTTATGAGATATATTATGGAGGATGAAACATTCAAATAAGATCATGGATCTTAAATGCAAAATCATGAGGATCTTTGATAAGGTCAACTGAGATCATAGTGCATACAAAGAAGATCATAAAGAACTTATGATAAGATAGTGGAGGAAGTGATGCATTTAATGCACACATGATGGAGACGGTAATCACCCCATGTGAACATGATTGAGGACATGGGGAAACAACACAGTCAACCATAGAGACTTATGTCCACATGTACAACGCGGTTTTGGAGTGGGCCTAGGCTATGGAAGGCTCAGATCTATATAATGAAGGTGAAGGCACATTGGAGAGCACGATTTGGATTATTCATTTCTTGATATGTTTAGATCTAGATTTGTCTGAGGACATTTCTATGCAAGCTTGGGTTGTTTAGCAAAGTTTGCAGTGCTGTTTAGCATAGGGTGTTCCCGAGCGGGAATCCCACCTATTTCTTTGAGTGATCTCTAAGGAGGAGGATTGTACTTCATTCCTTATAAGGCATTGGTGCCATATTTAGGAGGTTGTTTCTAGTATTTAGCTAGGAAACTGGTGGAGGATTCATCCTACCACTTTGTTCTTCACTTTCAGTCTTCCAAGAGAAGAAGATCTATATCCGGCATTCAGGCCATTGGGATTTACCTCCATGCAATAGCAGTCCCTTCAAGGATTGCACAGTCCAGTCCTATAGATCTATTGGAGGAAGGAAGTTTCCAGTATTTTAGCTGGAAATCCTGTGAGGGATCATCTCCTCACATTGGATCTATTGTTTCCATCATTCAGGAGCTAATTTGACATATCTAGCAGCAGGCTATTGAGCCTCCCTCTTTGACAACGTAGTTTTCTGAAGTTGTTGTTCCTACAGCAACTATTTTCAGTGGAGGATATTGGAGGAGCTAGATCTTGAGCTCCTAGCCCAAGGATCTAGTGAAGGGATCAACCCTTCTTGCATAGATCTGATTGTGCACCATTGCAACCATCATATCATCAAATCTAGCTTCAGATCTGCATTCCCAGCAGCATATATGTGAAGCCCTAAGAGGGTGTTTTTCTTATATTGACAGATCTAAGAAACCCTTTTTGGGTTATCTTGGGAATCCATCATTAAGCCCTGATCTACATTTTCAGCATCATCGGAGTTCCCATTCTGCCTAGATCTAACTTTCTATCTTTCAAGCAGTTGCAGTCCCAATAGTTGCAGCAGGGAAAATGTAGTTTACCTTCCAACAGTTCAGCAGTTACGCAGTCCCTCTTTTGGGATCATTGCAGGGTCATTCCAGGCCATCCTTTTGGCTTGAGTGTCTCATATTTTGAGCATTTTTGTACTTGCTTTTTCACCTCCTATATAATAAAATGGCTCAGTTATTTCTGTGCATTCTGATGTGTATTTATATTTATTGTTTACCTTGCTACAATTCTTATATTGTGTTTTAGTATTACTGCATTCTCCCTTTTGGGATATTGCAGTGGTATCAAAGCATGATCTTTGGCTCAGGTTGTGGACACTTCATCTTTTGCGTCAAAAGGAGAATCAAATAGATGAGATCTATCATGAAGGAGGATTTTTCCATCCCTCTCTTTAGATCCAAGCAATATCTCTCCAAGGAGGTCTATCAAATGAAGGGAGAAAGGCAAAGGAAGGATCCAAGAAGAATATTTGAAGAGGAAGGTCCAAGCACTTCCTATCAGCAGAAAAGAAGACCAAAGAATCATAGATCTCCTCATAGATCTACTATGCCCACTTTCTTTGAAGAAGGTGAGAGGTATAGAAATGACCAAAGAAGAGAACCTGAGACTCATGAGACTCTTATTTTATATCTTGAAGAGTACAAGGCACAGTCTAAAGCTTTCAAAGAAAGACTAACTCTCCAAGAATTCTTTGAACTCAAGGAAGAAAGAAGGTCCTATAGCAGCAATAGATTCTATTTTCCTACATTTGTTGGATCTTCCTCAAGCACTGTTAAGGCTTGGAGGAAAGAGTTAGATACATTTTTGATGCTACATCCTGTGGCTGAAAAAGAGGTTGTCCAAATTGTAGCACTTCATATTTTAGGTGAAGCCAATGATTGGTGGTTTGGTCACATACGACATGCAAAGGTGACTAAATATTAAGATTTCTTTCACAAGTTGAGGACAAAGTTTGATGTGATAAAAATATAGATGTGCCACAAAGAGACATTTCCTAAGGAAACAAAGGAGGATGTCAGTCTTGTCACTCTGGAAAATAAGTCACTACATTCACCACCACTTGCAGAAGTACTTACATCTGGAGAAGAGACACTCGCAACTTTGCAAGATAGTCTTGAGATCTTGACATATAGAGTCCCATGCATGATTCATGAGATGCATAAGGAAGTGGAGGAATATTCCAGTGCTAGTACATTGGTAGAAGAGTAGCCATCTCTCTTAACAGCAGTTAGAGACATCATTGTTCCGGTTGGAGGAACTATTGTGTTCTGTCAAGAGGTTCCCACACATCAGTTGATCCAAGGTATGCATACACATTCATCACCTATTGTTTCAGTAGATCTTATTGAAACTTATGGGGACATGCCATCAGGGCCAATGCATAACCAAGGATTAAAACAAAATGCTGATTTGAAGCAGCAACATATCATAGCGTAGAGGACCCTTGATCTAATCAAGGAGGAGATGAAAATCTATCCTGGTTTGTCATGGATGGACTACATTCAACCTTTTGAGTTGAAGTGTAGAGTTTCAGTAGAAGGGATGAGCATGATCCTATGTACAATGACTAGTTATGAGATTAGTGTTGTACCTTGCTTTGAGACAATATATTTATTACCTTGCAGATCTATAGCATTATCACTTAGTAGCAGTGATAATGAAGAGGCCCCATTATTCTTGGAGCATTCTAAAGGTAGCTACACTCATGAAGCAATGGAGGTTAAGATGATGAATGGTAGACATCATGAGATGAGAAATATTTTCTCCTTTCTTGATGACACTTTCTCAATGAGCATATCATAGCTCAAAGAGAGACTTCTACTTGCAGTAGATCCATAACCTCATTGGTTTTGGAAGGCCATGGATGAGAAGAAGATCTCATCAAGAGATCTCATTTGAGGTGCACTTCAACATTTCATGGAGTGTAAATTTCTTCATCAATTTGAGAAGGTTGGTGTCTTACAATGGGAGTGTTGAGATTGCAACAAGATGATGAGCTTAGTGGAAAGGAGTCACCTTCACTAAGTGGGCCTGCAGGCTATTTTTGGCGCAAAGTCTATTTTTAGACTATGTCTATTTTTAGACATATGGATCATGTTCTATGAGTTGGAGGATGCTATTTGTGGATGGTTGGTCAAGTCAGAAAAAATATATGGACTTCTATTTTTAGACATACTGGGCAGAATCTATTTTTAGATTGCCAGTCTAAAAATAGATATGTCAAATATTATTAGCTCTTAATAATATTTAGACTCTAAACATTATATTATTCTCTTGGAGCACTTCAGTTAAGTGCACAGAAGTGGCACATGCAGCTGACAGAAGGAATTACGCTATTCCTAAGGGTTATGTGGAGCTATTGCATGAAGAATTCAGTTATAACTCATGTGACAGAGTTTGGTGGAGTTGAATGAGGAAGTTAGTGGAGTTGTATTCAGTTTAACTAATCTAAACATAGTTGAGCTATTTGTATTCAGTTTAACTAATTGATACAATTAGTGAGAGTGGTGTGAATTAATTATTAATTAATTCACTAATTATAAACTCATTAATCAACTAAAGAATGCATCAGTTAACTTCAGTGCATGGATAGTTTCAGTGGAGACCAGTGCAAGAATAGGTGAAAGAGCAAGTTAACTATCAGTTGTGACTATATTGTTGCTATTTGCAACACACAGATAGGTGGATTAGCCCATGAGGATTTCACAGTTCAAGCTAGGTGGTTTATCTATTTAATGAAGCCATCCCATAGCATTAAAAACGCAATAGAGGCTGGCTATCAAGTGGCAAGAGATTGGAGCATGTGTTTTGCTAGATCTAGCTTGATAGTGTGTAGCAATTGAGGGTGTGCATGAGAGCTTGTGAGGAGCTTTTGTACTATTATTGTTACATGATCTCCATGACATATAATATATAGATAGTTGGGGTTTTCAGCTTTAAGCTTTCCCATTAAATACTGTGTTCATATGTGTGATTGTTTTTGGTTTTAATGTATGCATGCAATTGATTTTATTTCCGCATGTGATGATCAATGGTAGAAGAGATTCTGTATTATGCATGAAGCTAAAATAGTGTGTGATCAGGAGAATCTCGGTGAATAATATATTAGTTATTCAAATTTCTACATGGAGGATACCATGTTTTTTCAAGATGAGATCCATCATTCACATTGGGATGAATGGTTGGTAGTATGGAGCAAGGGGTTGCCAAACCACTTGCAGATCTATGATATAGGCTAGCAAGAAGCATGGCTATGCTGGTTTCTATTGGGTGAGTATGGCTACCACTCAATGAGTCATAATTTCTGATTCATGCCTTACACATCACTAGAAGAATGCAGAAGAAAAAGGCATGGTTAATTTGGTTGTTCATGAGAGAGTTTGGACATCACATGTCACATCTTATGTCCTTATATTTACTCTTGTTTGGGATATGTCTCATGTATTTACATGTATTTATGGTTGGGATGTATCACATGTTCATGTATGTACTTGGGTTTGGGAGAAAGCATAACTCTCACATGATGTGGCATAAGGGAGCTTGTTTGTATTATGTTGATGAGACATCTCACATGTCCATTACTATATTTTTTCTCCATGACTTGCATCATGATAATGCAAGGAGGCAGTAATAATCCTTGTTGCTTTGGTTACTATTGGGAGAGTATGGGCTGAATTCTTCCCATACATTGCATGACATTGTTGGAGGATGGCAACAGGAGGCCTTACAATGTTGGATTCTGTTGGGAAATTATGGTAATTGTACATGGTATAATGATGATGTGATTGGGCAGCAAGATGCCTTGTTAAGGTGGCTTCTCTTGAGAGAATATGGCCACTACATTTGGTACAATGATGATGTGGTATGGCAACAAGAGGCATTGTTGTGGTGGCTTCTTTTGAGAGAGTATGGCTCTATTACTTGTTTTCATGATGATCTAGCATGGCAGCAGAAGGCTTTGTTGCATTGGTTTTTATTAGGGGAATATGGTTTGACATTGTTCATGTTTTCCCATATATCTATACTTCTTGTTTTTCACTATGATGATGTGATGTTTGATTTTTATATGGCCAACATGGCTAATGATAAGGGCATTGATATATGTAATCTACTCTATGTATCATGGGTTGGAGAGATAGTTCATGAGTTGGGAATTTCCACTTTGGGAATGAACCACTTTATCCTATGTATCTCATGTATAAAGGAGAAATTTGGTCATCATATGGTTGCCACTTGGAGATTCATTGATGAGGATGGGTATCTAACTTTTCAGTTGGAATCCATTCTAGACATTCTAGAGAGGCAGCTTTGGAGATGGACATGCATGACACATTGTGAAAGATGGGAAGACCTTCCACATCACGATGCCATTTGGAGGGAGGATGTTTGCTGTAGCATCCACTTTTTCAGTTGCTTGAGGACAAGCAACATTTTATCGGGGAGGACTGTAATATTCCCAAATTTTCACTTGATATTTGGAATATTAGAGTTCTTAATTTTCTTAATGAATTAAGTAAATAAAAGGGTGGAGGGACCCATCATCCTCAAAGATGAATAAAATCCACTTTTTATGTGTGTATGTGGATATTATAGATCCAAATATAAAATTAGGGAGTAGTGGAGCAGCTCCATTAATGGGGATCATGTCTCATTTATGAGCTAGATTATGGAGGATGAAACAGTCAAATAATATCATGGATGTTAAATGCAAAATCATGAGGATCTTTGACAAGGTCAACTGAGATCATATACATTCAAAGAAGATCATAAAGCACTTATGATAAGATAGTGGAGGAAGTGATGCATTTAATGCACACATGATGGAGAGGGTAATCACCCCATATGAACATGATGGAGGACATGGGGAAACAACACAGTCAACCATGGAGAATTATATCCACATGTACAACGCATTTTTGGAGTGGGCCTAGGCTATGGAAGGCTCAAATCTATATAATGAAGGTGACGGCACATTGGAGAGCATGATTTGGATTATTTATTTCTTGATTTGTTTAGATATATATTTTTTTGAGGACATTTCTATGCAGGCTTGGGTTGTTTAGCAGAGTTTGCAGTGCTGTTTAGCACAGGGTGTTCCCGAGCGAGAGTCCCACCTCTTTCTTTGAGTGATCTCTACGGAAGAGGATTGTACTTCATTCCTTATTAGGCATTGGTGCCATCTTCAGGAGGTTGTTTCTAGAATTCAGCTAGGAAATCAGAGAAGGATTCATCCTACCACTTTGTTCTTCACATTCAGTCTTCTAGGAGCAGCAGATCTATATCCGACATTCAGGCCATTGGGATTTACCTCCATGCAGCAGTAGTCCCTTCAAGGATTGCGCAGTCCAGTCCAGTAGATCTATTGGAGGAAGGAAGTTTCCAGTATTTCAGCTGGAAATCTTGTGAGGGATCAACTCCTCACATTATATCTATTGTTTCCATCATTCAGAAGCTGATTTGACATATCTAGCAGTAGGCTATTGAGCCTCTGATGCTAGGATTCCGCTATAAAACAGATCCTAGCATATACAACAGACTTCTTCAACCTTTTAGTGAAAACTCAACACAAAAAGCTCATACAAAGCTACTTAGATTCAAGTCCAAATATAAACAAAGAGAAAGTCAAACAATAACCAAGCTACTTATATAAAATACAACAAGAAATTTCATATTTAAAACATCTATTAAAATATTACAATGGATGGCCTTTTGGCTCTCAACCCTTTACAAAAACTCTCAAACCATTTTTCTCTCTCTCTCTGTATTCCTCACTGTTTTTTTATCCTCACACAATCCTCCTATTTATACATAATTATGAATTTATTTCAATCCATGATTTCCTCCACACAAATCTCAACCAAAAAATAAAAGAGATTTATCCCTTTTTTGGACTCAACTAAGTCATGTTTAAGGAGTTCCTAATCCCTAGATTATCTACCTAATTCAATTTCTCTCATATCCTTAATTTATTAAAAGAATATTTACAATAATCCTCACACTTACATTTTTCTCTCTTAATTTATTAAAAATGAGCATAACAATTTATAAAATAATTAAAATACATCACCCCCCTAATTACACAATATTTTAATAAAACCCAAGCAGGATGCTCCTGCATCAGACTCCCCATGTAAAGAAGTTTTCATAGACTCATGTCTATGAGATCTGTTGCTTTTCTGTAATAATGTGATAGCCACAAGTCTTGATGACTTGCTCCATCCAGGATTCCAAACTTTGTTCTGTCGCTGGTCCTTTAAAGTATCAACTCTATTTGGTAACCCATCACTCACTTTGTCAATCGGATTCCATCGGCCTTTACAACTATTGATTTCACCACTTCCTCGGAGTACTTCCTCTTTGTCTAATGCTTTCTTCCCCAACTAAGCTTAACACTCAAATTTATGAAGCGAAGAATAATCAATAATTTCTTCTTGACCACAACTATAGTCATTGATTTTTCTTATAGCAACAAATTTCTCATCCGATGCTATACCTACATTCATCACCAAACTGTTAGTTTTAAAAAGATAAGACCTTTCGGTCTCTTTTGATGCTTCAAGCACCAATCTCCCATTATTGACTTTATGGATTTCAACAGATCCTATTTTGAATTGTTGGTTGCTTTCATCTTTATCCTGCTAGTTCAATACTTTTGTTTCCCTTATGTCTTTGAAGACATAACTTTCTTGATGCTCCTGATTTTTCATCTCAACTCCAAATACTTTCTGCTCAATTTCTCTGATTTCAACATCATATTTATTTATGTTTCCTTTTGTACCTATAGTCACATTATTATTTGAAAAGTTATAACATTCACTCAACTCTATAAATGTTAAAAACATTTCATCCCTATCATGCATAGTAGCTGCAATCTCTTCTATATCAGGTTCTGCAAGTTTCATCTGCCCTTCAAGTTCCTTAAGCCATCGTTCCAAGAACTCTATTTCCATTTGAAATCTTTCTATCATTTCATCACAACCTTTATTCCTAGCTTCATTCTTCTTCTGGAAATCTTCCTGAGTTATCCTGATGTCTGTATCATCACAGTGCAAAATTTTGTCATCAATTTCATTAAACAAATTCATTTGTTTACCTCCTTCGAATATCACTTCGGCATTTTCATTATGCTTCTGCTCCATAACAGCTTCAACTAGCTGTCTTAACCCAAACAAAAACTCATCTATGAATTCTTTCTGCTGCAACAAATCAACACCTTCCTCCTCTGAAAGGCATTCTCCATCATATTTCACCTCAAGAGTTTCATTCATCTCTATAACAGTTTCACCATACTGTCCACCATCTTCCGCACATCCTGCAAACATACACAAACTATGAGATTTAAAAATACAAGGCTTCATAGCCTCATCTGCTTCTCTTGTCAACAATTATTCTGAACTATTCCAATAGTCCATGAGATCTTTCTCATTGATCTCTTCACCCAGAATTTCACCCTGTTCTAGGCCACAAATGGAAACTTCCATTTTCAACTCAGCCTCTCTGAGTTCTCCACATCTCAATTTCACATTCATCATCTACTCGAGATTCCTCAGCTCTTCTGTCAGCTATATGTTTACCTGTTGTTCCCTCTTTGTGTGTAGCTTCTTCCACTTCACTTTCTTCCTCATCGTCCAACCATGTCTCTGGTCTTTATTTCTTTGCAACAATTCCATCAATAACTCAAGGTGAATTTCTATCTCGGCTTTCTCTCGCTCATACTCTTCATCAGTCAACTGGTTACATATGCCATTTTCCTCTCCTCAGTGCAAAAAACAATTCATTCACAAGAATTTCTCAAAACTTTCTTTTAACATGGTGGCATTACCATATTTCTCCGCAACAACAAATACAAACCATACTCGAACCATACTCGCACATCAATTTTTGATATGGACTCCAATTCCATTCCTTAAACATATGGATTGATTTCATTCTTTCATAACTCTTACAAAAACTTAACTTCTCAAATATGGCAAGGGAAATTAAATCATCCAATTTTTAAAATACCTTTAATCAATGAATATTGGTCCATTCAATGAGAACTTACCTTGAATCTTCTTGTGGTTGAAATGATCCAACCCCTCTCTCTCATATTCATTTAGGAATATATTCAAGCCTCTATAGACTTTGTCTCCGGCGGACTCCCAGCTATCCAACTCCAAACTCCACTTTGAATGTGCAAGGTCGATTTTCTAACAATCTCTCCCCAGCAAATAAATATCTTCCCAGAAATTTTCTAACATAAATCTTTCCCAACAAATAATGTTTGTAAACCTTCAAGGTATGCACAATCTAATAATATCTTTGGAAATAACCATTCGCCAATGCAATTTCCATTCACCCAACTATGCTTCTACGCAAATGTCATTCACCCAACTTCACGCAAATGCTATTCACGCAGATTCCATTCACCTACGAATGTCTACATATAAGTTATGGTAATAATTTACAGATTCTCAAGCCATAATGAAGTGAAATTTGTGGCTAAAAAATACCACAATTAAACATAAGTGCAATAAACTGCCCATCGAATCTCTCTATGGTTCAATCACAACCCAGAACAATGTAGCAATTACATGCTCTACTCCACTGTGTGAGTTCACAAGATGTGTTTGTCAATCATTGATATCTCTACTGATCTTTGTCTCTCCTTGACGCACAACTTCCCTTCTAAGTACAAACTCGGATTAATTTCCTGTCACCTTAACTCCAGATTCATTGCTTGTGTAATCAAGTTCAGATGGTCGATCTTCTGGATAATAGATCAATGCCTTATGCATTCACTCTCCCACACAACCACTATCTCCAAACACAGTCTCCCAACATGATATACGAGAAAAACACCCTTCATAGCTTGGAGTCTTCACTCGGCTCCAGAAATGGATCTCATTCGTTGTAATAAATCTGTTTCAAGCATATGAATTACACTGCATAAATTGGTGACTATGCTAAAACCATAGTCTATAATCTCCGTCAGATTTTGGTGATGGTTTATTGCATTTGAAATCCCATGGCGACCAATGTTGAAACATTGCATAAGGAAGAAAACGCTGCATTTATTTTTAAGTAGCTACTAATACAAATCATGACATAGCCATCAAGAAAACATGACCACTTAATACGATGTCAAACTTGGTTGTATTCATATTGGAATATGATGTCCAAAACACATATATCAAATACTGCTCCTTACCATGACTCCACGGGAACTTCCGTTTAACCTCTCCTGCAATCGGAATGCATAATATATATATATATATATATATATATATACGCTTCTACTAGCACACACCATATGCTAGTTGCATAGTGTGATCCACATGGACTGTGTATACCATACCCCACGAGTTACACAAACTCTGTTAACACATACCATATGCCACAGGTCTGTGTTAAATCTCCACGCAAGACTCCAAGAACTAGAGCCGCACACCCAACGTGTAGACTATGCAAGTCACCCTACGTTGTTCCAACGAGGCTATGACAATGCAAATCCACCATCTTCAACTTTCGATTGTGCTGGTAATCTCTACAGCACTCCACTACATCCACAGCCTTGCAGTATTTGGCATTTGAAAACCATGCCACTTACCGTGACACCTTCACCTACGCACTGCCTTCAATCATGCATACATAGAGATTAAATTAATTTCAATCAAACCATACTATGTCAACAAACTGTGTAGACATATCAAAAATCATTTGTATATATATACATCACTCTGTTAATATACATGCCGCACGTTCCAATGCTTCCAATGCTTCAACGCATTGCTTGTAGTGTCTTTTCCATTGCTGTAATAGATTTTTTCACTTCAGATACACCGTATGTTAAAATTGCTTTCACCATTAAGACTGTTAACACTGTACTCATGTAATATGTTGAGGCTGCACACCATAGGTTAAGATGAAAATTGAATCATACATTTCAAATTCTACACACTATTGATTCTAATGCACGCTCACAATAGATCTTCACAAGGTCAACTCTTACAGAGAATATACATTTGGTAACTAACCAAATCCCACACATTCTCTGATACCAAATTGATGCTAGGATTTCGCTATAAAATAGATCCTAGCATATGTTGCATCAGCCTCCCTCTCTAACAGCACGGTTTTCTGAAGTTGTTGTTCCTACAACAACTATTTTCAGTGGAGGAGATTGGAGGAGCTAGATCTTGAGCTTCTAGCCCAAGGATCTAGTGAAGGGATCAACCCTTCTTGCATAGATATGATTGTGCACCATTGCAACCATAATATCATCAGATATAGCTTCAGATTTGCATTCCCAGCAACATATATTTGAAGCCCTAAGAGGGCGGTTTTCTTAGATTGACAGACCTAAGAAACCCTTTCTGGGTTATCTTTGAAATCCATCATTAAGCTGTGATCTACATTTTCAGCATCATCGGAGTTCCCATTCTTCCTAGATCTGGCTTTCTATCTTTCAGGCAGTTGTAGTCCCAACAGTTTCAGCAGGGACAATGCAGTTTACCTTCCAGCAGTTCAACAGTTACACAATCCCTCTTGTGGGATCATTGCAGGTCATCCTTTTGGCTTGAGTGTCTCATATTTTGAGCACTGTTGTACTTGATTTTCAACCTCCTATAGAATAAAATGGCTCAGCTATTTCTGTGCATTCTGATGTGTATTTAGATTTATTGTTTACCTTGTTGTAGTTCTTATATTGTGTTTTATTATTATTGCATTCTCCCTTTTGGGATATTACAACAAACCATAGAAACGAGCCATAAAAGCTTAACCTAGACTATCACACGCAACCAATACATTCCAAATATTGAGGTATAATAATAAAAACTCCTACACGTTGGTTGCACGTTGTTGCTTGGCGCTTAGTATATGCCTGTGTTTGAAGATGATTTATGGGTTCAAACAAATAATTACGCTTTCCCCCAAATTATTAGTTTTGAATAACGGTATGGTATAGGATTATCTTCAATGGAACCGTATGGAGCAGTATGCAGCAGATTCAAGGATACATATCTTCCCCTTACCCCAACTGTGGAAAACCTAATTTCCTAGTGAGGCTCCAGTACAACTCTTCCCCTTACTCCAGCTCTGGAAAACCTATTGGAGAATCGAGCCCACCTGGCATCGATTTCTCTATGCAACCCCAAAAAATTAGGAGCCAACACACTGCTCCTCACAAACCCCTTGATTCTGCAATGCTCTCTTAGTTGAAGAAATTATCAGCAATGAACAAGATTAAAAAGATGGCAATCGAGCCCACTTGGCATCGATTTGTCTAGGCAAACCCAATTGCTTAGGAGCCAAAACACTGGTCCTGACAAACCTCTTGATTCTACAGTTCTCTCTCAGTTGAAGATTCTGCAGTGCTCCCTTGGTTGAAGCAATTCTCAAGAATGAACAAGATTAAAAAGACGTCTCTTCGTGTAAGTTAATGTTGCAGATTTATTTATGATTTTTGAAGTTATTTTCTTTGATTGAAAATATAGCTCTTCGTCTAAGTTATTGTTGCATATTTATTAATTATTTTTAAATTTATTTTCTTCTTCATGACATTCACACTTTTTTATTTCTTTTTATTTCTCAAAGCAACTGGTTTAAATGAAATTTGAAGCATATTAGGGGCTCACCGTAGACCTTTTATGGTAGAAGTTTTCACCCCCATTGAACCTGTAAGCTAAAGTTCATACCCTCATATCCAAACTGCAAGGATATCATCGCTATATAGGGTTTCGAATTATCAATTAGCCCCCCCATATATAATGAAATAAGAAATATAACCTACCCTTATCTTTTCTATTTACAAATTTCCAGTGCAGACTAACTACTCAAACTTCCCCTCTTACTCTATGCACTCGCAAATAATTCACTAGCGAGACAAGGAGGGTTACATAATCGACATTGTATGCACGTCTGACAACAGGACTTTTATATCTCAAAGCAACTCATTTAAATGATATTTGAAGCATATTAGGGGCTCACCATAGACCTTTTATGGCAGAAGTTTTCACCCCCATTGAAACTGTAAGCTAAAGTTCATACCCGCATATCCAAACTGCAGGGATATCATTGCTATATAGGGTTTCGATTTCTCAATTAGCCTACCCATTCATAATGAAATAATAAATCTAACCTACCCTTATCTTTTCTATTTACAAATTTCCAGTGCAAACTAACGACTGGAACTTCCCCTCTACTTTATGCACTTGCAAATAATTCACTAGTGGGACATGGGAGGTTTCATAATCGACATTGTATGCACGTCTGGAATAGGTGACTTAAAGATTGAATATAGACACCAAATGCATAAAATAGATTCCAATTAACCATTGGTGAGAACAAATTTTGCTGTTGTTCATAGTTTGCTACAAACATAGAATGATTTCACCCCACTTTGAACTTCTCATACATGAAACCAATGCTCTAGAAGCTAAAAGTGGCATATATCAACATCTGTATAAAAATAATATATAGTGATACAAAATTCGATCCATGAAAAACCGATGATCCAATACTCTACCTACCACAATTCAACTTACTACACCACAAGATTGCATCTATGATCAAATAAAATAATCAGCTCTATGTTACAATACTCCTTTTGGCTGGTCCTATTCATGGCTGACGTGAACATCTTTAACAGAGTTTCTCAGTTAGCCTAAAACTCTAACACAACTCATTTTTTGCATAGATATAGGTATATAGATATACTAATAGTAATAGACATATATAGAAAGATAGATATAGTTGGGTTTTTCCTGCACTGAAATCTCAACCCTAGGTTGATCATCAACCTCCATGATGAAATAATATCATACAATCCTTCTAGTTCACCTATTGTGCAAGGGATTTGGGCCAGTGGGAACTACATGTTTATCTGCTCCAGTTGTAATCCTATTGCCCATTTGCTTGGGAAGAGGATTGCAATGGCTGAGACTAGACTTCCCTGAACTACAATCCTTGCCAGAGGGTTTAAAGAAACCAAACTCAGTTTTATAATCTTTAGTCTTCATTTCTGCATGGAAAAAGGCAGACTGTATTATTGTTGATGCAAAACATATTAAACTAGAGAGCATAATCTGGATCATTATCACCAATATATGGCTTCTTTTATGGTGAAAAATTGTGTATCTAGAATTCGTTTTCTATCATTTTAGATATTTTTTGTGTTGTTTCTTTAAGTTCCACTTGTTTAGCTCTATAGTTAAACTTTCCAAGAACTCTTCAGAATAATTACACTATTCTTGTTACTTTGAACATGAGGGAAATGAGGTGGCTCTTCATGGAATTTTCTGTGATTTGGTTTTCAATCACTGCTCCAAATATGATTCCCACCAAACAGATCCAAAAAGATAAGCTCCACAAACCACTGTCCTCAATAAATCTGCCCTCCAAAATTCAAGGAGTCGTCAGCAATGGTTGGTGATGTGTCAAGAAAACTCCAAACTATCTTTAATAATGCCTCAAGGTGTCTTCAATGAATTTCCAAATTCTGCATTGATCAATGCTTCAATTTGCTCCAATAAATATTAAATGCTTCCGTGTCCAATCTTCTTCAAATTTCAGGTCTCCATCATTGATTGCACATGCTTGAATGATGCCTCTAGAGTTTCTTATAGGTGTTGGAATTTGTTAAGTGTTATTCGTATAGCCTTATGGCTCCATCATAGGTTATCACAAAATATTAGAAAACTGTCATAACGTGTTCAAGTCACTGTGTGCATATGTAGGTACCAGATCCTTCAACTAGTCTTTCAACAGGAAAGGTTATCCTCCACTATGCTACAAACAAGCGTGTTAGATCCCAGATCTGAAGCTGCTCACCAATTAATTGTTCACACTCTTCAAAGTGTAACTATTATCTTTGATACAAACTCCACAGATTTATTGTTCCATCAATCCTCCACTGTTGTATTACCATAGAAATACCCTTTGAGATTCCAAATTATGGTTGCATCATTTGCTTGTCTGACAATAGGATTAGGTGACTTAGAGCTTAATATGTCTTCTTTTATGGTGAAAATTTTGTATCTAGAATCTATTTTCTATCATTTTAGATATATTTTTTGTTGTTTATTTAAGTTCCACTTGTTAGCTCTATAGTTAAACTTTCCAAGAACTCTTCAGAATCATTACATTGTTCCTGTTACTTTGAACATGAGGGCAGTGAGGTGGCTCTTCATGGCATTTTCCATGATTTTTTTTTCAATCACTGCTCCAAATATGATGCCCACCAAACATATCCAAAAAGATAATCTCCACAAACCACTATCCTCAATAAATCTTCCCTCCAAAATTCAAAGAGTCTTCAACAATGCTTGGTGATGTGTCAAGAAAACTCCAAACTATATTTAATGATGCCTCAAGGTGTCTTCATTGAATTTCCAAATTCTGAACTGTTCAATGCTTCAATTTGATATAAAAATATTAAATGCTTCCATGTCCAATCTTCTTCAAATTCCAGGTCTCCATCATTGACTACACATGCCTGAATGATGCCTCCACAATTTCTTATAGGTGCTGGATTGTATGTAAGTGTTATTATTATAGCCTTATGGATCCATCACAGGTTATCACAAAAGATTAGAAACTTGTCATAATGTGTTCAAGTCAATGTGTGCATATGTACGTACTAGATCCTTCAATTGGTCTTTCCACAGGAAAGGTTATCCTCCACTAAGACATAAACAAGCGTGTTAAATCACAGATCTGAAGTTGCTCGCCAATTAACTCTTCAGACCCTTTATATTTCAGGTCTCCATCATAGAACCACATTCTAGCTTATTTTTAACCTAGTCATAGTTTTGTCATATTTATAGGAAATTCAATGATAAAACAAATAGGTTATCCAATTTTATTATCTTATAATTTTGAGTAAATTAAAAAAAAAATGATGAATTGAATCAAGAAAGAAGGCTCATTTCCATTAATTATTATTAAATTGAATTTCCTTTTAAAAAATACAAGGCCTTCAATATAATGTACAAGTAGACACCAATAGTTCTTCTTTTACAGTGTCTGTCAACCAAATAGGTTTACTGTGCCGAGAATACATCTGTCTAAATATTTTCTTCGAGCCTTGTGGGACAGATCCATTTCCATTGTACAACATTGAAACCCAAAATTCATCCCAAACAAACAGGGCATGGAACAAAGCGACCCAAAATTTATCCAAAGCCGATACATCACACTTTTGTTTTTACCTTGATTGAGGACCCTTGCGGCAGAGACCAAAAAAGCCGATAACCAACTACTATTTGTACCATGCAGGGAAAGGCCCCCCCAAACCATATCTTGTTATGGGTTATCATTAATCACAGCATTAACATTCTCATGCATTGATGCAACGTTGGCATGCTTGACTTGCCTGCATGCATGTCTTAGTATTCGTGAATCTTTGATGAATGAATGTCTCGCGAAGTTCTCCTACTTCAGAAGTCTGGTGACCAATGAAGCCCTGGCACCTGAGATCAACAAAGTTGATAACAATCCAACATTGTCCCGTGCAGTGAATCGGAATTCTCATTATTTGTTTGCACCATATTTATGAAATTTGGAACCCTCTAAGAAGAATGGATGACTCAAAGCTTCAGAAGCTTTCAAACGTTCCGAAGGCTCAAACTTGAGAAGTCCTTGCAACAAGTCTAGAAGTAGAATAGATGAATGGTCTACATGCTCCATGATCAAATTATGCAAAAAGGCATATTTAAATAGAAAAGAGTTAGCCATCCAAATACAAATGAAAATATTGTGAGACCATTCTAGGATGTGTAGGCACATCAAATAAAACAATTTAAGCATACTTTTAAAGAGCACAACTTCCTAACTCTTCAGACACTCTCTCTCGAAGTTGCTCCTTCTGGCCAATCAAACCTTTTTCCATGCCTAAAATATTTTTCACTTTTGCGACTGTTTACAAGATGGCATTAAATGTTATGGTTTATTTTTAACATACGGCGTTTATAACACCTGAAAAATTTATTGAGACACTATTTCACAGAAAAAAACATCAAGAAACTCACTCTGTTTTCTTTACCATACAATGTGGCAATGAGTGCAATACCCTTTCCATCATGGAAATATGTTCCAAATTTTCATGGGTTTGAAACAGTGTCTTCCCCTGCATATTTAATATGCAACTATGATAAATATATTTCTAATTTACAAGAGGTTAAATATCATCAACACAAAATGTTTATGGTATGAGTTAAAATTACCAAGCAAAGCTCCACAAGTATTCATCCTACACTCTAAATATTAGAGGGGTAGCTCCATCCAAGTCCTAATAATAATTACAATGAAATTGGATATAGGTTCACTTTAATGGCTCATTTAAGCATCGGAAAAGCCCTTTAATCCAATTAGGTCACTCAATTGGCTAATCCTCTTTGGACATCTTTCCATGCTTACCCAATATCACTTCAGGAGCTCGATAATGCCTTGTAGGGATCACTGATGTATGATCTTCACCTTATAAAGTGGTACTTCCAAAATAAATAAACTTTATTACACTTGACTTTAAAAATCAGAAGCATATTTCTTGTGATGACCTCTCCAAACCCTTTTAAAGATAAAAATCACACTGAATTGAAAAAGAAGGAGTTGCAGCTCACAGGTGAGTACTGCACCTGGAGACTGCACTCAAACGGAGAGATCACTCTACATTCATTAATCATAAAATACATCTTTAAGTACATCACAAGAAATAAAAAAGTTGTAAACAGTCTCCTATATTCTAGGAACAAATCCTAAAATAAGGAGATATGTTACAACTATGTAACCATTTCTCCATTAATATAAAAATAATATTAATTATTTTCAACTCCCCCCCTTAATGGAGAAAAGGATTACGCTAAACTCCTAGCATCCCTCTAAACAATTCAAACTTTACACGCCCAAGAGGCTTAGTAAAAATATCAGCCATATTGTCACAAGTTTTAAAATATTCAACAAATATCTCCTTTGACTGTAGTTTCTCTCAAACAAAATGGAACCGAGTATCGATGTGCTTGGTGTTTTTATGAAAGACTAGATTGTATGCAAGCTTGATGGTACTCTGGTTGTCAGTTTTGATGATAGTTGATTCTTTCTGTTCTTCTCCTGCATCGTTGAGAAGTCTTCTCAACCAGATAGCTTCACATGTGGCTGCACACAATGCTTGGTACTCAGCTTCACATGAAGATAAAGCTACAGTGCTTTGCTTTTTACTGCTCCATGCTATGACCCCGGATCTAATGCTGAATGCATAACCTGTGATAGACCTTCGATCATCCAAGTTACTTGCCCAATCTGAATCTGAAAATCCTGCTAGAGTAACATCAGATGTGTTAGTGTATAAAATACCATAATTACTAGTACCACTAAGATACCTCAACACGCTTTTTGTTGCGACCCAGTGACTTTCGAGTGGTTTTGACATAAACTGGCTCAACATACTAATAGAGTATGCCAAGTCTAGTCTAGTTGTAGTAAGATATATCAAACTCCCAACCAGTTGTCTGAACATAGTGGCATCCACCTCTTTAGTACCATCGTCACTGCTCAACTTTAAATTATGCTGCAATGGTGTTGTTGCTGATCTACACTGCTCAACTTTAAATTATGCTGCAATGGTGTTGTTGCTGATCTACACTGCTCCTGTTACACCATTTTTTTGGTCATCTAACCTATTATCATTAGATAAACCCAAGTACACCATGTAAGACCAATTTTACCCTAAGTAAAATTGCTTTCACCACATTTGTCTATATTGCATGGTCATATTTAACCCAAAACAAGGAAATCTATTAAATAAATCATTATTTATTTGATTATTTCCTAAGAATAAGTTATTTAAATCATCATTTAAATAATATTCTTAGTTAAATTTGACTAAATCAAATATAAATAATTAAATAAACCATTATTTATTTAATTATATTCCCCTCATTTCCCTTAAATAATAAATAAATCATTTATTTATTTTTTATTTACAAATAAAGGAATTGACCCAAGTCAAAAACCCTTTTCCCTCCAACAAATATAATAAAATATTCCTAAAGGGTGATTCTAGAATTTGATTACTAATATTTTATTCATGCACCAAGTTCTAGAACAGCCCAATATTTTGTTATAAATAGAAGGGTTTTCCCCATTCATTAGTCACCTCCATTGCATTAGATCACTTTGGATCTACTCTTGGTCACCATTTTCCATTTTTGTTTTATGAACTCCCATTGAGTTCCATGTTTGTTTTTCTACACCAATAAGAGAGAGGAATTCCAGATCTGAAACACTGACGACTTCCAAGAACCCATCCCATTGAGGAGAACCGGAAAACACCTTTCTTGTTTTCCTCTTAGGTGCCCCATTCTTTAATATAATACAAATCATTCTTTTAAACAGTTTTCTCTTGTCTTGTCTATTGGATGCATGAAGCCATACTATATTTTATCTGCTTAATGTCTTTTTGTGCTTAGATATGAATTTATGCAGCAGACTTAAAGATATTTTGCAGCCATAATCGATGTTAGGACTATTTGTTATGCGTAGCTAAAGGGATCTTTTACGACAAAAGATTCATACTAATAGCTCCATTCTGAAATTTTCCAGCAAACTTCTAGCATACTTCCCTTGGGTAAGAAAAGTCTGCCCATAATCTCTCCATACTTCCAATCCGAAACAATAATGGAGATTTCCGAGATCTTTCATTTCAAACACTTGTGACATCTGTCGTTTGATTTCTTTGATCAGATTGTTAGCATTCCCTGTTATGATCATATCATCTACATACAAAGAAATCAAAAGAATTTTCCTCTGTTTATTAAACTTGGTATACAGATTTGGATCATTCATGCTCCTATGAAAGCCATGTTGTACAAATAATGAATCAATCTTCTCATACCACGACCTGGGTGCTTGTTTTAAACCATAAAGTGCCTTTTTCAATCTACAAACAAGATGTTCTTGCCCCTTTTTCACAAACCCTTCAGGCTGAACTAAATAAATTTCTTCTTTCAAGTCACCATTCAGAAATGCAGACTTAACATCTAGCTGGTGTGGCTCCCACTTATGTTTTGTTGCTAAGGAAATTAGCATTCTAATAGCGTTTAATTTTGCTACAGGAGCAAAGGTGTCATCGAAATATATTCCCTCTTGCTGTGAGTAACCCTTTGCTACTAGTCTAGCTTTAAGTTTTTCTATACTCCCATCTGCATTTATTTTAGGTTTATACATCCATTTGCATCCTATGGGGGTTTTACCTTCAGGCAGTTCAACTAAATCCCAAGTATGGTTTCTCATAATTGATTCAATTTCCTCATGCATTACAACCCTCCATGCATCAGATTGACTTGCTTCTTTATAATTTGCAGGTTCTACAATGTTTAAAATGTTTGTCATTAAAGCATAGTATTTCAATCTAGATGGTAATCGAGTCTTCCTACCTGATCTCCTTGGTAGGGGACTTGCCTCAAATCTGTCTGTTTCAGCCCTATCTGGGCTTGCATCATTGATTACATTACCTGTTACTTCTTCTTCTTTCTACTCCTGCTCTTCATCATCCTCACTGTTTTCTTCCATTAGTAATGGAATGTGCCAATCATTGTTACTGTCATCCTTTCCTTCTTCAACCTATTCATGAAATATGACATCTCTGCTTGCAAAAACCTTATGAGTCACAGGATTAAATAACTTATATGCTTTAAACTCAGTGCCATATCCAACAAAGATACATTTCAGGGCTTTAGGATCTAACTTCTTCCTATCTGACTTAGGTATATGAGCGTAAGATTTTGACCCAAATACTCTTAAATGACTCACTGCTGGTTTGAATCCAAATAATTCTTCAAAAGGGGTTTTGAAGCTTAAACATTTAGTAGGACTCCTATTCTTTAAATAGACAGCAGTGTTAATGGCTTCCACCCAAAAACCATTTGATAGACCCTTACCTTGAAGCATGCTCCTTGCGCACTCCACAAGAGTTCTGTTCTTTCGTTATGCCACTCCATTCTGCTGTGGAGTGTGAGGCACTGTAAACTGTTGAACAATCCCATGATGCTTGCAGAAATTCATGAACTCTCCCAACCTGTATTCTCCCTCTTGATCTAAGCAAATAATTTTTATGCTTTTTCCTGTCTGGTTTTCTACCATAGATTTAAACTCTTTAAAATACTGAAAGGTCTAACTCTTTTTACTCATAAAATATATCCAAGAGAATCTAGTGCAATCATCAGTAAATAAAAGGAAGTAATATGCACCACCTAGTGACCTAGTCTGCATAGGTCCGCATATGTCTGTATGCACCATCTCTATAATATCTCTTTCCTTTATATTAACATGCAAAGGGAATTATTCTCTATGCATTTTCCCTAATGCACATCCATCACAATCCAACTGAACATTATGGAAAATAGGGAGTCCATCGACCATACCTTTTCTCTGAAGTAAAATGAGGTCTTGCAGATTAAGATGGTCGAATCTCTGGTGCCAGAGGTTTTCGGCTGTCGATCCAGTTGCGACCATGGCTTGCTGTGGCATAATTTTCACATCTAGTCTGTACATGCTCCCCACACGCATTCCTGTTGCAACTGTTTCCATCTTGCTATCCTTTATGACACAGTTAGTCTTGAAGAATTGAACTTGCATGTCCTGATCAGTTATCATAGATACAGAGATCAAGTTTTTCTTAATTATGGGCACATACAATACATTCTTAAGGTGTCTAATGTCACTGCTAGGTAACTTTACCGGAATATCACCATACCCTTTGATCTCATATCCGCTATCATCTCCTAAATAAATTTTCAACCCACATGAAGTTTCTTCAAGAAATTCAAACCATTCCTTCTTACTTGTCATATGTGAGGATGCACCAGAATCGACATACCATATGTCGTCCTCATCTCCCTTAGAAGATGAAAGGGCACAATCGGTTGTAAATAGTCGAAGTTCGTGGCTATGGTCTTCATCTTCCTCAACAAAGTAACCTTTGTGATTTCTCTGTTTATTCCTTGCTTTGTCTGCCTGCCTCTTATAAAATTCTTTAATCTGATGACCAATTTTCCCACAGTAAAAACATTTCTTGCTGGGAAAATTATTAGCAAACATACCTTTAAACGATCTCTTTTGAAACGTGTTGGCTCTCTGTTGCTGCTGCTGCTGTGGTTTCTATTGCTGCTGTGGCTACTTCCCTCTATACTGTCGCCTTTTCGCCATTAAGGCAAGATCATTGCTCTGTGATTTCAAATTCTGTCATCGCTCTTCTTCTTGTAGTAGAATCCCTGTCAACTCTTCAAATGCAGGGGCTTTCTCCTTGCTGCCAATCCTGTGATGAACATCTGATATTCATCTTTCATTCCATTCAATGTGATCGTGACCAGATCGGAATCAAACACTTTCTCTCCGATGTCTCCCAATCTATCCTTCAGGTCTTTGACTCTAGCAATGAATCCTGCAGTGGACTCATTCTCATCCATCTTCATCGCAAACAGCTTGCCTTTGAGTGACAATACACAATTTTTATTCTGTGTCTGGTATAGGTTCTTGATCGTCGTCCAAATGTCAGTGGATGATTTGCTGTCTCTAATATGTGGGATAATATTATCCTTGACAGACATCTTGAGTATGACCTTTGCTTTGGTCTCCCTTTTATCCCAGTCTTGTTCTTGTGCAGGTGTTCCTGTTACCAAATATGGTCTCGGCTCATTTCCTATGATAATTGACCACGCATTTGCGCTTTCAAGTAATGTCTGTATCTTGAATTTCCAGTTGGTGAAATTAGATCCATCGAGTTTTCCAGACTCGTGGAGATACGATTCTATACTGTTATTCATGCTGGGCTGATAAACTTTCTGATCTTCCGATGAATAATTCTACCCAACTGAACAATTGCAGGATACACTAAAATAAAATCAATACATACCAGATTCTGACCACTGTTTTTCTGGAAATTACGTACCTTCAATGTGCCACCACCGGGCAAGTCCGATTTGCTACCACCAAGAAAATCTGGAACTTCAATATGCCACCACCAGGAAAGTTCGATCTACCACCACCGGGCGAATCAGGAACTTCAATGCGCCACCACCGGGAAAATCTGATCTGCTACCACCGAGAAAATCAGGAACTTCAATGTGCCACCACCGGGCAAGTCCGATCTGCTACCACCGAGAAAATCAGGAACTTCAATACGCCACCACCGGGCAGGTCCGATTTGCAAAAAATTTCAGACCTTCCCAAAGAGAAAGAGGCTGGCGCTTCTTCAAGGTGAAAAATCTGTGCCCAAATCAAAATGCATGTATCTCCCAAAAATGGCGTGATTTTTTCTTGTACCTCCGCGCCAATGATGTATTTCTGTGTGCTAGAGCGGGTATTTCCCTAACAGTAGCACCAATGGCGCGACTAATCGCGATAAAAACGTGCCAACCCTTTCTTCCGCTCAAAGATGATCAGTCATATGAGACCTATGCTACAGGTGTTGTTGCAGTCCACCTGTTTCTACGAAAGCTTCTGTGTACACCTCCGCCACTAGGGCTCTATAGTCAATGATGCTTAAAAAAAAAAATAAGGCTCCCCCTACTCCATGCTCCGATACCAAGATAAAAATCACACTGAATTGAAAAATAAGGAGTTGCAGCTCACAGGTGAGTACTGCACCTGGAGACTGCACTCAAATGGAGATATCACTTTACATTCATTAATCAGAAAATACATCTTTAAGTACATCACAAGAAATCAGGAAGTTGTAAACGGACTCCTATATTCTAGGAACAAATCCTAAACTAAGGAGATATGTTACAACTATGTAACCATTTTTCCATTAATATAAAAATAATATTAATTATTTTCAACTTTTAAAACAGATACTAATCAAAGTTTCACGCTTGGAATATATGAGGGTATATATTTAAAGAAACATAGAGACCAGAGAACAAAGAATGTATTTAACCAAAGGAACCATAATCGAATAATTATGTTTTGAGAATACAATCAAAATTGTTAACCGAGAAAAAATTGTTTCACTTCACACTGAACTACCTCATATGGAATCTTCAATCTTCACAATCTCTGAAGAAACAAAAAGTGTATTTTCTGGCTTTAAATCTGTGTCAATGAGTTTCAAGCCATGCATATCTACAAATCGATATTGTTATTAATCTCAAATGAATATCCCTTATAATGGATATACATTTTCTCAGGACCTAATTAGTAATAAATATCATATATACAACTCAGATGATAATATAACTGATATGCCAATGAAGTGTTTTTACACACATGCTACAGAGTTAGTACAAACTGTAATAGTTGCCTGCCAACCTTTTTAACAAGATCGATGGGAAATGGGCGATAGTTATTTTTCTGAAGAAAGTCATATAAGCTTGGCCTAAGTTTTTCAAAAACCTATTAAAATCGTTTGCATTTATCAACAAACTTAAAAATTCTCTAGAAACAACCAAAAGAAGATCTTTCAGAGGGCATTTAAAATGCCTAACATTCACTAATGAAGAAAATGAAGTTCCGTTGAGAACTCACGATACACGTGTGATTCTTATAGTCAAACCAGTCGCACATTTGCACACAATTGTATCAAACAAGCCACGCAGATCAACCCACTAGTGAGATGTTGTAACTTAATGGTGATATTCATTAAAAAATTGGATTGATTAACTAAATGACATATGACGACAGATTGCATTCGTTCATACCATGTACCAGTTCTATCATGCTTGGAAACTTCACGCAGCACATAAATTTCAATCATTGCTGCCTCCCAGTAATTTTGTAGGCCATGAATGATTTTAATAGCTACAAGGTCCTTTGATTTTCGATCCCAACATTCCAAAACTTGACCAAATTTCCCTTAACATTGACCATATTCCAATAAAATAAATTCATTGGACAAACCTAAGAAAATACTAAGATACCTAGTATGTATCCTAGTTTCTTACCTTCGCCCATTTTACTGAGAATTTTATTTGTAAAACGGATAGCATAAGAGATATTAGCCAAATTAGTAGGACACATTGGGGGCAAGAGTTATTTGCAGAAAATATTTTTTCATGAACAATAGGAAAAAACCCCTCTAAAATAAAATTACCAACAATAATAGAAACATGTAATTACATCGAGGGGTAAAATTCTCTCCCAGTTCAAACACGTAATGGCCATCCCTGTCATCATTATGCCATCGAGGAGAGGCATTGCGGGAGGATCTTGCTTTGAATTTCATGGTCGGAGATGAAAGATGACCATGGTCTGAGGAGATGGAGGGTTTTGCCCCTCCTCCATTTCCTTTCTCAATCCCAACATCTTGCCCACTAGATTCTAATATTGGCTGAGCCTACACATAGATGTTGATTCATTTTCTATTCAAAATAAACAATACAAAATCCTCAAGCTAATTTAACCAAACCACAAATAGCAGGGGATTGAAATGCAAATCTCATAGGACTCATAAGGGCAAAAGAAAACCCTATTTTCAAAACCAAATTTAAGTTAGATCCATAAGAAAAGTAAGTGTAATTTAACAGATTATAAAATTAGCCAACTTGCATATGAGAATAGAGGACATCCCACGACGATGTTAAATTTCTGTGCTTCCCGGAATTTTCATCGATCAGAGGGAGGGGATGACGATATCCTGCAATGCAAGATTATACATAGAAGAAGCTGTAATAGAAAAGCTCCCTCCTACTTTTAATTTGCAAAAGGAACTTGAGAAAGTCAAAATCTCAGTCCCCTTGACTGAGCTGTTGAAACAACCTGTATATCAATCTCAAGTTACTTCTTTCATGTTCCCTCCTGAAGCACCATTAATTCCAGATAGTCTTAACCTCCAAGAAGAAAGACCCATGGTAGTATTTGGCCCACATGTCGAGGAGATAGACCCCTCTACTCCTCCTTTTTATGTGTCTCTAGTAATTCATGACCTGTTGTTACACAATTATATGTTAGATTTTGGAGCTTCCCATAATCTTATGCCTCTATCTGTCATGGAACAACTAGGGCTACAAATCACTCGTCCATATAAAGACCTATATTCATTTGATTCCAAAAGAGTTAAATGCTTGGGGATGATTAAAGATTTAGTGGTCAATCTGGCCCAAATTCCAGCAAAAAGTGTGGTAATGGACATTGTGGTGGCTGACATCCGAGCTCGCTTTGGCATGTTATTGTCAAGGTCTTGGGGAACAAAAATTGGTGGGTCACTCAAGTTAGACTTAACATATGCCACTATTCCAATTTTTAGTGGCCAAGAGAGGAGGTTGTACAGAGAAATGATATTTGTCAAGATGGTGACTAAGGTGGGCAGCTCAGAAAATTCACCAGTTTACAGTAAGGAAGGATATTTCTCATGTCTGATGTTAGAAGAAGATCAAAATTATGCTCAGGAACCTTCCTTCTGCCAGTTAAAGACTGAGCAGCCTTCATGGAACCATGAAGCAGGAGTATGGACTCTACATTTTGATGGAGAAAATTCAAGAGAAGGTAGTGGGGCTGGAGTATTATTGATTTCTCCTACAGGCAAATGGGTCCCACTGTCTTTTAAATTGGAATACGAAGCTACTGACAATGTGGCCGAATATGAAGCACTGTTGCTGGGATTACAAATAGCCAGGAGCATGGGCATGCAATGTTTAAAAGTTCTGGGAGACTCTGAGCTGGTAGTCATACAGGTCAGAAATCAATGTCAAACTAAGCATCCACGGCTAAGAACTTATAGAAATGAAGTGTGGGACATGGTGGAGAATTTCTTCTCAGCATTTAATATCCAGTTCATGCCCCGGGAGCAGAATAGGATGGCAGATTCTCTTGCTATAGCTACCAGTACATTTCGTCCTCCTCAGAACCCTCTCTTGAGGTATGAAATCGAGGTACGATATAGACCATCAATCCCAGATAATATTAAGCACTGGCAGGTATTTGAGGATGATGAATAGATGAAGAGATTCCTGGAAACAGTGGGAGAGTTCTCCAATATGGAGATTGATGATTGTGAAGAAGAGGAGGCTGAAAATGTTTCAGATAATAAATGGGAAGAGAAAGTGGCAAGAAGTAAAGTGCTGCAGCTGAAAGGAAATGTCATACCTAGAGGGCTGGTGCCTCTAGAAAGATTATTCGATAAAAATGATGTCTCGTTGCAGCCTAGTAAAATAGTAGAGGAAGATCAAGTGGAAGATCTGAATCTGGGTACTGAGGTTGAGCCCAAAATTGTAACATTATCCAAGAAGGTCCGAGAGGAGTATAAAGAGAAGTACTTGGAACTATTTCAGTCATACAAGGATGTATTTGCATGGTCCTATCAGGACCTTAAAACTTTTGATATTAGTATAATGCAGCATAAAATACCTCTGAGGGAAGATGCAAAACCTTATAAGCAGAAGCTTAGAAAGATAAATCCTCTGCTGCTTCCCTCCATTGAAAAAGAAATCAAGAAGCTGCTAAAGGCTAAAATAATTGTGCCATTAAGGTACTCAGAATGGGTTGCTAACTTGGTTCCTGTTCGAAAGAAGAATGGAGAAATAAGGCTATGTGTAGATTTCAGGAATTTAAACATGGCCTCTTTAAACGATAATTATCCTCTAACCAAGATGGACCACATACTGCAGAAAGTGGTCGGAGCATCTAGAATGTCAATGATGGATGGTTTCTCTGGTTATAACCAGGTTGCTATACTTCCAGAAGATCAGAAAAAGACTGCTTTCATCACACCATGGGGTACATTTATGTATGCCAGGATGCCTTTCGGCCTGATTAATGTAGGGGCCACCTTTCAGAGGGCTATGGACAGAGCCTTTGTTGGGGAGCAAGATAAATTTCTGGTGGTGTACCTTGATGATATTACAGTGTTTTCAAAAGGTGATGCTGAACATATTGAACATTTACAAAGAACCTTTGAAAAATGCAGAAGGTATGGCCTTTCTCTTAACCCACAAAAGTCTGTATTTGCATTAGAGGAAGGAAAATTTTTAGGGCATATTGTAACTAAAGACGGGGTGAGAATAGATCCTAAAAGAGTAGAGGTTATAAATAACATCTCTCTCCCCAGAAATAAGAAAGAAGTGCAAGTGTTTTTGGGACGAATAAATTTTCTGAGAAGATTCATTCCTAACTATGCTGAGATAGTTAGGCATATAACAGATATGCTAAAGGAGAATAGTGAGGTGAAATGGTCACAAGAATCACGGGAGGCCTTTGCTAGAATTAAAGCTGCATTTGCTGAAGCCCCTGTGTTAGCTGGACCAGATTATGCAAAGCCATTTATGATCTTTTCTTTTGCATCACCTCATACAGTAGCCGGAGTTTTGTTACAGAAAAATGAAGAAGGATTTGAGCAACCTATAGCTTTCTTTAGCCAGGTGCTCCATGATGCAGAATTGAAATATAACATATTAGAAAAGCAAGCTTATGCCCTGGTGAAATCTCTTAAAGATTTTCACATGTATGTTTTGCAGTCCCACATTACTGCATTTGTCCCCGCTGCAGCTGTCAAAGACATTCTCATTCAGGGAGACAGTGAAGGAAAAAGAGGAAGATGGATTGCAAAAATACAAGAGTATGACTTGGACCTCAGACCTACTAAGCTGATTAAAGGACAGGGGCTTGCAAAAATCTTATCATCATCAAATTATCAAGCTTTTGGCATAAATTTGTCTATGATAGCAAATGAAGAGTCTGAGAAAGAAAAATAGCATCAAGGTCTGGAGATGGTTACTCAGAAAGTACACATAAAATATCTCACTAGCCCATGGTACAAAGAAATAGTTGAATATCTTTTGACACTCAGCTGTCCTCCAAGTTGTGACAAGGCAAAATACAGAACATTGAGGCTAAAATCACAAAATTATATAGTTTCCAATGACCAATTATATTGGAGGGATCCTTCAGGCATACTACTATTATGCCTCACAGAAAATGAAGTGGAAAATATAATGATAGAATTCCATGAGGGAATTTGCGGAGGACATTATAGTTGGAGAGCTACAGCTCATAAAATCTTAAAAGCTGGTTTCTACTGGCCTAAATTATTTGGGGATGTTTTTACATGGTTCAGAGCATGTGATAAGTGTCAAAACTTTGCTGAGAAACAAAAGTTAGCAGCTCTGCCCCTAGTTCCAATTCATGTCAATGATCCTTTTCAACAATGGGGAATAGATTTTATTGGAGAAATACATCCCCCATCAAGTGGACAGCATAAATGGATATTAACAGCCACAAATTACTTTACAAAATGGGTGGAAGCCATACCTGCAAGGAATGCTACAGACACTGTAATCATAAAATTCATGGAGGAAAACATCATATCCAGGTTTGGCTGTCCTGCTAGAATAGTGACTGATAACGCACAGGCCTTCAAGTCTGCAAAATTTGTAAATTTATGCCAGCAGTATAATATTACTCTGAAGCACTCTACAGCTTACTATCCACAGGGAAATGGCTTGGCAGAGTCTTCCAATAAAACTTTGGTAAGGGCCTTGAAGAAAAAAATCAATGAGAATCAGAAGAATTGGGATTCCCAATTGAAGTTTTCTCTATGGGCGAATAGAATCACCAGCAAGAGAGCAACTGGAAAATATCCATATGAGTTGGTATATGGACGAGCTGCAGTATTTCATGTGCAGCTAGCTTTACCAGTGGCACGTTTCATGTAGGAAAGTCAGGAAGAACCTGATGACATGGTCAGGAGAATTAATCAATTGGTGGAATTAGAGGAAACACGGGACCAAGTGAATAAGAGGTTAACAGCATATCAAGAGAAAATGAAACACATGTTTGATCAACATGCAAAAGTTAGAAAATTGCAGATTGGAGATCTAGTTCTTAGATGGGATGTCCGGAGGGCTGAAAAGGGTAAGCATGGCAAATTCAACCCCCTATGGTTCGGCCCATTTAAAATTGTGGAACAGGGAGGCAATAACACGTTTATATTGGAGAATTTACAGGGTGACGTACTGGATACCCCTGTAAACGGCCAATTTCTGAAACCCTACTTCCAATTCTGATTCAGGTAGAGCAAGCCTGATGTACCATACTGTATATTAGTTTTTGCTACAATTTTTTTTATACAAGTTGAACGTGTTGATGATTCATAAAGTGAAAAGTAAGAGGGCCCGAAGAACATAGTTTACATGAGATTATGATCTGGAGGTCTACAGGTTCTCGACACGTCCAAGTATGAACGCACCGTCACCAGTTGGAGCTAATGTTGTCTATGACAGCCCCTCATTTAAATTTTTGATCTTCAATTCCTCCCCCCTTAACTTACAAGTTCCCTATCTTGGCCTAATACGTTCATTTTGCTGACTGTTGCTTATCCCGCCCCCTGAAACGCATCAAAAAACACTACGGGCGCATATTTAAAATCATAAGAGGTCTAGCCCCTTTAGCCACAGCTCCCTATATCTTACTATCCACATAACCGTGACTTGGGACCGGGTGTTAAACCCCAAAGGTGCTTATCGTACATATCCATCGGGCGCATTTTGCGCCGTCCGATCAGGCCACAGATCGATGGTCTGTAACCAATCCCTGTCAGGTGGTCCCCTCGCCCGCACTCATTGTAAAAACCAGCCTGTAAATTTCGCACCACCTTTCAAAGGCAGGCGGTATTCCGCAAATCGCAGCAATTCCATATGCTACTTGCCAAGTGTCCCGGTGTTCGATTTTAAAACCGCCCTATTTCGCGCATTAACGTTCGAGCAAAGACATTCAGCGAAATTTATGTTGGTCGTCTGATCTAAAGAGCTCCATCCAACGGAGGTCGCTTTATGTAATTGCACGAGTGTTAACGTAGGTCTACAGTGTCCCGGGTCCACCGTTCCTCCGCTGCACAATGCAGTCCCAACCGTTGATGTCGCTCGGAAATTGTATGGTCCAGATCATCCGTGTTGTCAACAATTATTGTCTACCCTAGAGACAGTCTAGAGCTGCCATAGACCAGTGCCTAGGACATCTTAGCATAGCAGGAGGCATATAATAAGGCTGGGTTGTCAATCCAAAGGCTCTCCTACTATCTCTTGTTAAACAACAAAATTGATTTAAAATGGGACCAGCAATCACAAAAATTGTCACAGGGAAAGTAATGTTGTAGAGGCACAATGCAAAGCTCAAATATTAAAGCATTAGACAGCTAAGATACAATTTACTGCAAAGAGGGCCGGTTCAAATAATATGTCATAGAACTCAAATATCAAAAGTATATGGAAGGAAGGAAACACAAGAGGATACTAGTTAACTTTGGTCTGGCACCCAGATACACAACAGAACCACATATGGGCTTATCATTCTAAGAATCCATACATGACAATGGCGTTTTAAAAGCACCCTCCCAAAGCAACTAATATAGCAGAAAAGTGGATGAAATGAATATGAAACAGTATATCATGCCTGAGCCTATTTAAAGCGCTTGACTGATTCAAATATGGGCATCAACTAGGATGAATCCTTACCTAAAACCAGCGAGCCACTCGCATTCCAGCAACATGATACAAGAAGATGTATGAAATGGAATGTTGTATTAAACACATAAGGAAAAGTACATACTGTGAAATACCAAAGACCAAAATCCTCATTACAGATAGAACTCCTCCTCACTGAGACCCTACGGGCTCTGAGCCTCGATACAAAAGCTTTACAGATTGTATACAAAAATTCCTTTCACAGCACAATTTTCTGATAAAAGTCTGGAACCCTTACAATGTTTTTCTTCTCCCCTTTTATAGAGGAAGGAGGAGAGAAAAATCATAAAAGAAGTAGGTGAAACATTTAATTGTTTAGCTTGAACAGAATGGTGGAAACATTCGTGCCCTTGTTGCTACATTAATATGCTGAGCTACAGGTACTCTGAGGCCGGCTTCATGAAATAAATGTTGTAGGTGCAAATTTCTCCAGGGATAAGACATGAAGAATAAAATATGTAACATTCTGTACTTTCCTGAAGAGAACTTTGGCTAAAATAAACCCTGAGGACATTGTTTTCTGTGAAAAGATCTTTCTAGTAATCTGCATGGTCTTCGATCTGGTATTTTGCCTCCAAAAGGGTATGTAAGAGCCCCAAAGTCCTTAAATACGTTTCTTGAATCCTTTGCGCTTCACTAATATTTTCTATCTACGCCATTAATTCTTCAACTGCTCAACCTGTGAATTTGAATGACCTTGAAGAGTTTGATAGATTTAAACCCTGGCTTTTAATGGATGTCATGTCAGTATATCTTCCCGGATCCTTGCTCCATAATTCTGCATTTGATAATGGGTCCTCTAGAGCATACTCGACTTCTGTGGTTGTGGACGTGAATTCTAATGGTTCTCCATCGCCATAAACCTGAAAAACCACAAAACGATTAAAGAAAACCAGGCGCCAGGGTAATGGATGAGGCAGTGACCACGAGGTGGTGATATGGATTGAGTGAAACGGTGAGGAGAAGCAGGGTGACATAGGAATGGAGGGTGGCAATGAGAAACATAGTGGGATGACGCTGTGTGGAAGAGGCAGAGACAGACGACATAGACACGTGAACGATGCATGGAAATGGTGGAGACGGACGCGAATGACACGTAGGCGTACAAGAGACTACACGAAAGGGGTGACGTGGAAGTGGACTCGGTCAACCGACGGGGTGCAAATAATCTAGGGCCATACGATCAAAACGGGATCGACGGTTGAAATTATGTGGGGAGGTGGTGAGATGGTGGGCCACGGGTGATACAGTCATGAGTTAAAGGCTACACAACTTTGGAGAATAATCGCCGTTGGATTGAGCTCTTTGGATTGGACAGCCTGAGTTAATATCGCTGCGCGACTTTGATCGAGAGATAATGCGCGATGGAGGGTGGTATTGTCGTCGTACATTGAGACGTGTGTCCATCGTTCGATGGAATCACTGCGTTTGGAACAATACCGCCTGCCTTGGATAGGTAGTGTGATGAAACCAGGCTGGCTTTTGCGCGATGGACACGGGGTGGGGACCACTAGGGCAGTATGCAATGGACCGTTGATTTTCATTTGATCTGACGGCTGATAGCGTGCCCGATAGATTTGTACGATAAGCGCCTCTTAATTTAGCACAAGGTTTTGCGCTCGGGTCACGTGAATGACTGGTTGTAGGAGGCTGAGCCCAAAAAGGGCTTAGGATTCAAATTTTTCAACAACGAGCCTTTCGGTCTCCGATTGTGAAGTCTGGGTGCGGAGGAGGGCAACGATAAGCCGAAAAAGGGTCCCTTAGGCCACGGTAGGGACTTTTGAAAGTTTCAGGAGGGGCTAATGGCCAAAAATTTGAATGGAGGGGCTAACGCGTACAACAATCCGCATGACGAGATGTTGACTTGGCATACCACCACGTCACCCCCCTCTATATCACCTGTCGTACATCCACCTTGCCCCGCGTGTTGGTCATATTTTCTCCCACTCTTTATATTCTTCATTCATGGGTCTTATTATAACGCTTATGTTGAAAGATATAACTAGTCTACCCATCGTCATTCCACTGTCTTACACGCCGCCACCCTGTATCCTTCCGTTGTTTCATGCGTTCGCATTACCATCTCCGTAGTCATCACCGCCCTCATCGTCCCCGTCTGGTTTTCTTTAATGTGTTTGTGGGTTTTGCAGGTGTCTCGTGCCGGAGAACTATCATAACTTGTGGCCACCATCACAGAAGCCGAGAACGCACGACAGGACCAGGTTTTAGGAGCAAAATTTGTGAAGAAAGATCCGAGAGCCGCTATGATATGTCAAACATTAAATGAAGCAGGGGTTAAAATCTGTTGAGCCCTTCAGAGAATTTCAAAATACAGATTTTACAAATGGAGATATTAATTGTCGCGGCAAACAATATCAATGAAAGATCCCAGGAATGCAGTGTCTGGCATTGAAGAATTTAAATTCCAATTCAACTTTCAGAAGGAAAAGAGTACAAGTGCACCAAAATCATATCCTCCAGGTTTAATTTCAATAGATTTTTCTCTCGGGGAGGTACAGAATGTTACATATTTTATTCTTCATGTCTTATCCCTGAAGAAATTTGCACCCACAGCATTTATTCCATAGAGCAGCAGCAGAGTACTTACAGCAGTCTAGAGCCATCAAATAGTATGGGCGCGAAATTTTTCCACCATCTTATTTTAATGGAATAATTAACTGTTTTCACCTACCTCTTTTATTAGCTTCCCTACTCCCTCTTCTATAAAAGGGAGGAAGAAATACATTGTAAGGGTTCTAGACTTGTATTAGAAAATTGTGCAGTGAAAGGCACGTTTGTATACATTTTGTTAAGCTTCTGTATGAAGGCTCAGAGCCCGTAGGGTTTCAGTGAGGAGGAGTTCTATTTGTAATGAGGATTCTGGTCTTTGGTATTTCACAGTATGTAACCTTCTTTTATGTGATTAATACAACATTCCATTTCATATATCTTCTTGTATCTTGTACTGGAATGCGAGTGGCTCACTTATTTTAGGTAAGGATTCATCCCAGTTGATGCCCATACTTGGATCAGTAAAGCGCTTTAAATATGGCTCAGGCATGATATACTGTTTCATGTTCATTTCATCCATCTTCCTGCTATATTAGTTGCTTTGGGAGGGTACTTTTAAAATTCCATTGTCATGTATGGATTCTTAGAATGATAAGCCCATATGTGGTTCTGTTGTGTATCTGGGTATCAGACAAAGCTAACTAATATCCTCTTATGTTTCTTTCCCTGCATACACCTGATATTTAATTTCTGTGGCATATTATTTGAATCGGCCCTCTTTACAGTAAATTGTCTCCTAACTGTCTGATGCTTTTATACTGGAGTTCTACATCTTGTCTCTGGAACATTACTTTCCTTGTGACAGTTTCTGTAAATTCTGGTCCCATTCAAAATCAATTTCCTTGTTTGCAAGAGATAGTAGGTGAGTCTTTGGATTGACACCCAAGCTTTATTATAACCTCCCTGTTATGCTAAGATGTCCTAGGCACTGGTCTATAGCAACTCTAGGCTGTCTCTAAGAGTGACAATAATTGTCGACAACATAGGCCACAAATGATTTTAATAGCTACAAGGTCCTTTGATTTTCGATCCCAACATTCTAAAACTTGACCAAAATTCCCTTAACATTGACCATATTCCAATAAAATAAATTCATTGGACAAACCTAAGAAAATACTAATATACCTAGTATGTATCCTAGATTCTTACCTTCGCCCATTTTACTGAGAATTTTATTTGTAAAACGGATAGCATAAGAGATATTAGCCAAATTAGAAGGATACATTGGGGCAAGAGTTATTTGTAGAAAATATTTTTTCATGAACAATAGGCAAAAACCCCTCTAAAATAAAATTACCAACAATACTAGAAACATGTAATTACATCGAGGGGTAAAATTCTCTCCCAGTTCAAACACGTAATGGCCATCCCTGTCATCATTATGCCATCGAGGAGAGGCATTGCGGGAGGATCTTGCTTTGAATTTCATGGTCGGAGATGAAAGCTGACCATGGTCTAAGGAGATGGAGGGTTCTGCCCCTCCTCCATTTCCTTTCTCGATCCCAACATCTTGCCCACTAGATTCTAATATTGGTTGAGCCTACACATAGACGTTGATTCATTTTCTATTCAAAATAAACAATACAAAATCCTCAAGCTAATTTAACCAAACCACAAATAGCAGGGGATTGAAATGCAAATCTCATAGGACTCATAAGGGCAAAATAAAAACCTATTTTCAAAACCAAATATAAGTTATATCCATAAGAAAAGTAAGTGTAATTTAACAGATTATAAAATTAGTCAACCTGCATATGAGAATAGAGGACATTGCACGACAATGTTAACTTTCTGCGCTTCCCAAGATTTTCATCGATCAGAGGAAGGGGATGACGATATCCTGCAATGCAAGCCATGGCTGTCTTGTGGCATGGGATCTGACGCCTTCTTTCAATCGAGTTTCGAGGGTTCGCTAATCCTTCTTGTTTCCATGCCTTGATTTAGATCTGATAGCAGAAAGCCAGAGCTCTGGATTTTGAGGGTTCCTCTTTCTAGCTATAGTAAGAATTGCCCTCGCCTTGCTCAGACCACTGATTTTTTCCTCCAATTTAGTAGCTGAGAGCCATAGAGAAATGCACCCTGGAAAGTTCTTGAGAACTTGCTCATAGACCTCACAGGCAGCCTCCAAGTTCCCAAGACGATCTTCAAGTTGTCCTCGCATTAGACACAATTTAAATAATGCGAAATACATTTTAAGCCCTTCATCAAGAAGTGACCTCTCCTCTGCAGTGTTTCCCAGCTCTCTTTCAACAATTAACGACTTCATCCAGACTCTTTCTGCACCACCTCTCTCACGAACCTTGGCGAGAAGCATCCTTACTCTCTCAGGCTCATTATTTTCAAACTCCAGCTTGAATGCAGCTAACCAAATATCCTCTGAGTTGGGTATTGTAGCATAAACCTCCTGCAAAATTGCTCGAGCAGATGGGACATCCCGTGCAAGCCACTTTTCCTTAGCTCCCATCAGCCATAGCACCTCTGCTCGTAGATAGTACGTCATTGCTTTTCTCAGTAAAGCATCCAATGATTCTCTAGTTCCATGGCTCTTCTCTAGCTGGGCAGCCTTAAGCCAAATACTCTTATTAGCAACAAACACTGTAAGGGCATGTGCATAGATGGAACGTGCAGTTTCAATTGATGCCATCTTCTTGCATTTCTCTGCATCTGCAACCCATGTTCTCTTTCTATCTTCCTCTTCAACTCCAATAGAATTTGTGCTACAAATTATTGCCTGAAAAGTCACATTAAATCCTACTCGCTCTGCGGCCTCTGCCTCCTTCATCCAAGCTTCTCTGTCAATCACTACCCCTTCCCTCTGTAGGGACCTGATTCCCCTCTCAATAATCTTGCCCACCATGGTTGTGTTTCCTTTGGCCTCCTCAAGCTTCGCAGCAGTGATCCAGATCGAAGGTTCCTTCGAAAGCATCTCCCTAGCCTTGTTGAGAACCTTCTTTTCCTGATCGTATGTCTCAAGCCTTGTCAACACAAGCCAAAACTCCACATGTATTGGACAACACTCCACTTCTCTGTGAAGAAAAATCTGGGCATCCTCCTCATTTTCCAACTCAACCGCAGCCTTCCAAAGCCTCACAGAGTCAGGGATATGCTCCAACCTCTTCCTCAGCACTCGGCTCTTGTTTGCATCATCCTGTTCAAGCTTTGAAGCTTGCATCAAAAGCTTCACCTAATTGGGGATCGCGTTTACACCACGCGCAATGACAGCTTTGGCTTCATCGGAACTCATCAATCTGCAAGCCTCTAGCCACACATCTTCATTCGTTGGGCATTCTTCACAACCTGAAATGTTCAATATAAAAGAAACGATTCGTGAAAGCCTAACATTTAAGAAAAAATTGAAAGGTTTACTGGAATCTGGAATTTGACTCTTACAAAAAAAGAGGAACTACATAAAAATATCCTTCTAAATAAAAAAACTTGCAGCGTGCATAACTGAGAAGTTCAATCACCAAAATCAAATCTCTATAAATAGGATGTTTTAACAGAAATGAAACCTTAGAAACCTGACACTTCTCACCTAAATTTTAACTGAATTCTGATTATATTCAACTATCGATTTTTACAGTTCGCTGCAAACATAGAATGATTTCACCCCACTTTGAGCTTCTGGGACATGAAACCAATGCTCCAAAAGCTAAAAATGGCATATATCAACATCTGTATAAAAATAATATATACTGAGACAAAATTCGGTGCATGAAAAACTGATGATCCAATACTCTACCTACCACAATTCAACTTACTACACCATAAGATTGTAGCCATGATCAATAATCAGTTCTATGTTACAATACTCTTTTTGGTTGGTCCTTTTCATGGCTGCCGTGAACATCTTCAACAGAGTTTCTCAGACAGCCCAAAACTCTAACACAGCTTAGTTTTTGCATAGATATAGGTATATAGATATACTAATAGTAATAGACATATATAGAAAGATAGATATAGTTGGGTTTTTCCTGCACTAAAATCTTATCCCTAGGTTTATCATCAGCCTCCATGATGAAATAACATCATACAATCCTTCTGGTTCACCTGTTGTGCAAGGGATTTGTGCCAGTGGGAACTACACGTTTATCTGCTCCAGTTATATTCCTATTGCCCATCTGCTTGGGAAGAGCACTGCAGTGGCTGAGACTAGACTTCCTTGAACTACAATCCTTGCCACAGGTTTAAAAAAACCAGAGTCAGTTTTATGATCTTTATTCTTCATTTCTGCATGGAAAAAGGCAGACTGCCTTGTTGCTGATGCAAAACATATTAAACCGGAGAGCATAATTTGGATCATTATCACCAATATATGGCTTCTTTCTTTAAGTTCCACTTGTTTAGCTCTATAGTTTAACTTTCCAAGAACTCTTCAGAATCATTACACTGTTCCTGTTACTTTGAACATGAGGGCAATGAGGTGCCTCTTCATGGCATTTTCCATGACTTGGTTTTCAATCACTGCTCCAAATATGATGCCCACCAAACAGATCCAAAAAGATAAGCTCCACAAACCACTATCCTCAATAAATCTTCCCTAAAAAATTCAAAGAGTCTTCAACAATGCTTGGTGATGTTTCAAGCAAACTCCAAACTATCTTTAATGATTCCTAAAGGTGTCTTCAATGAATTTCCAAATTCTACACTATTCAATGCTTCCCTTGTCCAATCGTCTTCAAATTTCAGGTCTGCATCATTGACTGCACATGCCTGAATGATGCCTCCACAGTTTCTTATCGATGTTGGACTGTATGTAAGTGTTATTCTTATATCCTTATGGCTCCATCACAGGTTATCACAAAAGATTAGAAAACTGCTATAACATGTTCAAGTGACTGTGTTGTGTGGATATGTAGGTACCAGATCCTTCAACTGGTCTTTCAACAAGAAAGGTGATCCAGGTGGATATTGGTGGTCACCCGCCTATTCCACTTGGGGCCCCACCATTGTCTCTTTCAGTTTTTCAGTTTCGGCACAACTTACTATTTTTAGCAGGTTTTCGGGTCTTGAACTTTCGGAGCCATTTTGAGGCCCTAAACGACGTTTTTTGGAAAAACGGAGAGCAACATGGGTCTGTGGACCGATGTTGCTCATTCAAAATTTGTAGACCTCGGATAGATCTTTCTAACGAGGTAGGTACGTGTCAAATGGAGATCGTATGCCAAAGTTATGCCCCTGGGAAGTTGAAACACCAATTTACCCAAACGAGGCCCATAAGTTTTAGCTTCATCTCCTAGGAGTTGAGTTTTGTTGTTTCAGTTTCCCCTTGTTCTAAATAATAAATAGGCCCTCGAGCCTCATTGTAACTTAGTTGCGAGGCACATGTTTTGCCACATCTCTTCTCAGAGATTCGCTACCAGCACCCTAGCTATTTTATTTCCATTATGTCTGTAAGCATCATTCTGTTATTTGATGTTAATGAAATGAAGTGTTATTTCCGCTGCATCTCTGTATTTATGGTTATGTGTTTATTCTGTTGCGTTCCTGCATAAATCCGGATCAGTGGTATCAGAGCGGTCTGCTTTTTCTCGATCCTTCTTTGCATGTCCCCAACGAGGTCGGGGTATAAGGAGCTAGGGCTTGATTTGGTGGAACCTTTGCAAGATCAGCCTCGCAAACCTCGATGGATGCCCATGGGGGACGAAAAGAAAGATGAGGGAGCAGGAGATCCTATCAAAATATTGCTCGAGGAGGCCCTCGAAAAACAAAGGAACGCGATGATGGATAACTTTGTTCAGATCCTTCAACGACTGCCCACCGGCGGCGCATCTGCATCCAGTAGCCACTCTGGAGTTGCGACTCCCTTTAAGGTGCAAGTAAATTTTGACATTCCCATATTTGAGGGTCAAATAGACGCAGATGCCGTAGATAGATGGTTGAATCTATTAGAAGGATATTTCTCTGTTCATGACTTTTCAGACGGGGAGAAGATTATTTTTGCACTCCTCAAAGCTACCCCCCATGTTAAGGACTGGTGGGAAACCTACTGTGAGAACAAGGACCAGACAGAACCCTCTCTGTTCTCGGCTGTACCAACTTGGAATTCTTTCCGAGACGCCGTCAAGGAACAGTACTATCCCGTGGGGAGCTATGAGGACAAGTACATACAATGGACCACGCTGTGACAACAAAGGGATCAAGATGTGCACGAGCTGACGAATCTGTTCCATACCCTGCGCACAAAGTTGGGTATCAAAGATTCAGAGAAAAATTTGGTGCTAAAGTATCGCAGCTGTCTGCACAGATACATTCAGGAAGAAATGGAGTTCCTCGACATCTCCTCGCTTGGTACGGCATACCGGTATGCTGCCAAGATTGAGCAGAAATTCAAACAGAAGAAGCGAGACTTTGGATCTGCGAATCAAAAGTAAGGGAAAGGTGCTCCCAAACCGCAGAACAAAGGACAGAGCCAAGGCATGGCGACTCAAGACAACCTGTCGAAGCCACAAGAAAAGAACAACACCGCAAAGCCAAAGAAGGACATGGGAAAGTGGTGTGAGTTCCATAAGAGCTCCACTCACAACACAAGTGAGTGTCGGGCCAAGCGATGTTGGTGCATTTGAGATCTACGAAGCTCCCGAGTCGAATGCATGCTCGACTACGTGGAAAAAGACGACAGGGAATGACAAAGGGAAAGAGATTATTGATGTGGAGCCCAATGCCATTGTTGCCACTACAAAGATCCAGAAGGAGGAACCAGAAGATCCGGAGGAGGAGGAACGTCTTTTCCACTCCTAGATGTGGGTAAAGAGCTCCCCGGTACAGTTCATTGTCGACAATGGGAGCCAAAAGAACCTCATTTTGGCAGATGTCATGAAGTGGTTGGGCTTGCCGACCACAGCTCACCCACATCCATACACCATCGGGTGGCTTCACCAAGGACGAGATCTCCGCGTCAACCAGCAGTGCTGCCTTCCCTATAGCATCAAGCCCTTCATGGATGAGGTATTATGTGATGTTGCTCCTATTGATATTTAGATGTGTCAGAATAGCCATACTTGTGGAGCGTCATGTTGGCATAGCAGATCTCAGCCTCAGCTTTTATTGTGTTACTTTGGGAAATAAGTTGTACAGGATACCAGAGGTACCACCTCCTGCCGCTATCTCTTTGGTTGCTACAAAACAATGCAGTAAGCTCATTTCCCAAACCAGGAAATTTGTTTTCCTGATGATCCACCCCCATGACAAGAAGAAGACTATGGCCACGCCCTCCAGACAGGGTTCCTCTGCACGACAACAACAAATGGATAAGGTTGTGGAGGAGTACGGGGACATCTTCACCTCACCACGGGGTTCTACCTTTGATGAGTGGCTGGTCGATCTAGCTTGGTGCACCGCTACCCAATGGACAGTCTATCGACGCTCTATTCTGAAGACGATGAAATCAGAGGCGGTCGGGAGGCTGGTGCATGGCTCACATCGACCAAGTTCCATGCCCATATGGAGCCCGATCGTGTTGATGTAGAAGAAGGATGGGACTTGGAGACTCTGTATTGACTATCGGGCAATGAAAAAGTTCACTGTCTGGAATAGGTACTCGATCCCACGGATTGATGACCTTCTTGACCAACTCAAATGGGAAAAATATTTCAGCAATATTGACTTGAATTCTAGGTATCACTAGGTACTAATCGAACCCTTAGATGTGTGGAAGACTGCCTTCAAAGTCAAGGAGGGCCTTTTCGAATGGCTCATCATGCCTTTTGGGTTGACGAATGCTCCCGCAACCTTCATGAGGTTGATGGACGACATCTTGCGGCCTTTCTGCTTCATTTGTAGTGGGAGGCTTGGAAGAAATTTTGATCTTCGACGGACTTAGGGAAGAGCACCTTCACCACATCCAGCAAAGTCCTCCAAACAACTGACAACACAGTTGTGTGCCAATTTGGAGAAGTGCACTTTTGGCATGACCCAAGTTCAATTTTTAGGATACATTATTGATGAAGAGTGCATGTGGATCCGACCCAGAGATCCAAGTCATTTAGGATTAGCTAGCCCCAGCCACTCGAACATCCTGACTAGGTCTTGCTAATTTCTACTGGAGGTTTGTGTTGGGATTCTCTCATATCACTTGGCCCTTGAGTCAAGTCACCAAGGGAGGAGCAAGAGAAAAATTCTTTTGGTCAGAACCTCAATAGAAGGCGTTCACAGATTTGAAAAATTGCCTCTATTCTGCCCCAGTGCTCACTTTACTAGACTTGCAACAGCCATTTGAGATCAATACATATGCCTCTGACTATGCTATTGGGGAAGTTCTTACTCAACAGGTACATCCAGTGGCATATCACAGTGAGACATTGTCTGACACAGTCCGCAAGTATCCCACTTATGATAAAGAAATGTATTCAATTGTGCGAGCTTGTCGACAATGGAAGGATTACATTTTGGGGAAGGAAACAATCATCCACACAGACCACCGGCCCCTGCAGTTCATACAGACACAAGGGAAGTTGCAGAATGATCGCCATCAGAAGTGGTCCACATATCTGCAACAGTTTCATTTGAACATCAAGTACAAGAAGGGTAGCACTAATAATGTTTCAGACTGCCTCAGCCGACCACCGATCGTGGTGCTCACCACGGTGCTCAACTCTTGTGGGCACGAGACTTCTGATTGGCCGCTTCTCTATGAGAGTGACCCAAAATTCAGCCACACTTACAAGGCACTCTTGGGGGGTATGCAAGTTCCAAATTTTCACCTCCAATATGCACTTTTATCTCACCTGGGACACCTTTGTGTTCCTTCAAGCGAGCGTGCCAAGATGATATGGGAAGCACACTACAGTAGATTCGCTAGGCATTTTGGGGTCGAGAAAACAGTAGCAATCCTGCAGAAGTATTTCTATTGGCCAAACCTTCAAAAGAATGTCAAGAAGCACATCAGATCCTGCACTGCTTGTGCCATTGCCAAACCGACCATCAAGAAGCAAGGCCTATATACTCCGCTACCTACCCCAAGTTGACCTTGGGAGTTCATCTCCATGGATTACATGTCGGGCCTGCCTTCTACTAAGCAGGGAAATGACTGTGTTTTCGTGGTCGTCAATAGATTCTCGAAGATGGCCATTATGGTGGCCTGCAAGAAGAATATCACAGCAGAAGCCACTGCTAAACTCTTCTTTGAACGAGTGTGGGTGCACTTTGGGATCCCACAGTCTATCATATCAGATCGGGATAGTAGGTTCCTCAGCACATTTTGGTCTAGCCTCTGGTCAATGTTGGATAGCAAGCTCACCAAGTCCACAGCTTTCCATCCCCAAACAGATGGCCGGACAGAGGTCGTCAACAGAATGATTGTACACATTCTGTGCATGTACAATTCAAAGCATCCACACACATGGGACGAGAGCCTCCCCTATGTACAAAATAGTTATAATTGGGCTCTCCACAGTTTAATCGGTCGTAGCCCCTTTCAGGTGGGCTTTGGATTCCAGCCACTATGTCCCATTAACGTAGCCATGCCATTTGCAGCTGCTCAAGCTGATTCAGCTCATGTCCATTCTGAAGTTGACAAAGAAAGTAGCTTCATCGAGCGCATTCAACACATCCACCAACAAGTTCATGATATATTGGACAGAGCCAATGCCAAGTACAAGCAATGCCATTATCAATACCGGGTGCCACACAACTTCCAGGTGGGCGACAAAGTATGGCTACACTTGCAGAAGGAGCGCCTCACTGGACCCCACCGCAAGCTTCGCCCGCTCCGATATAGGCTGTACACCATCACCAGGGTTGTAGGGAACAATGCCTTCGAGCTCAGTATTCCACCATTCCTCGGTCTGCACCCATTCTTCAATGTGGATCGCCTTCGTCCTTACTTCCCACCTCTACTGGACACCTCGGACATTGCAGAACAACTCAGACCAACAGAGTTAAACCCAGACTGCATGGAACAGGCCACCATAGATTGTATCATGGACATGCAAATCAAGAAAACTAGCCAACAGAATATCCAACTGTATCGGGTTGTCAAAGCTGGCCAACTCCTACACCAAGGAAAGTGGTTCACCAGGGACCAAGTTCAACAAAAATTTCCTCATCTCATGGAGGAACTTAATGCAATGGGGACCATTGCTTCCTAAGGGGCGAGGAATGATCCAGGTGGATATTGGTGGTCACCCGCCTATTCCACTTGGGGCCCCACCATTGTCTCTTTCAGCTTTTTAGTTTCGGCACAACTTACTATTTTTAGCAGTTTTTCGAGTCCTGAACTTCTAGAGCCATTTTGAGGCCCTAAACAACGTTTTTTGGAAAAACAGAGAGGAACATGTGTCCATGGACCAATGTTTCTCATTCAAAATTTGTAGTCCTCAGATAGATCTTTCTAACGAGGTATGGTAGGTGTCAAATGGAGATCGTATGCCAAAGTTACACCCCTGGGAAGTTGAAACACCAATTTACCCAAACGGGGCCCATAGTTTTGGCGCTTCATCTCCTAGGGTTAGGGTTTTGGCTGTTTAGGATTTCCCATTGTTTCTAAATAATAAATATGCCCTCAAGCCTCATTTTAACTTAGTTCAGAGGCCTGTAGCCGCCACATCTCTTCTCAGAGATAGCTACTAGTGCCCTAGCTAGTTTTATTTTCATTCTGTCTGTAAGCAAATTTCAGTTATTTGATATTAATGAAATGAAGTGTTATTTCCACTGCATCTCTATATTTATGGTTACGTGTTTATTCTGTTGCATTCCTGCATAAATCTGGATCAAAAGGTTATCCTCCACTAAGCCACAAACAAGCGTGTTAGATCACATATCTGAAGCTGCTCACCAATTAACTGTTCACACTCTTCAAAGTGTAACTGCTATCTTTGATACAAGCTCCATAGAATTATTGTTTCATCAATCCTCCACTGTTGTATTACCACAGAAATACCCTTTGAGATTCCAAACTATGGTTGTATCGTTTCCTTGTCTAACAACAGGATTAGGTGACTTATTGCTTAATATGGCTTCATTTATGGTGAAAAGTTGTGTATCTAGACTCTGTTTTCTATCATTTTAGATAATTTTTTGTTGTCTCTTTAAGTTCCACTTGTTAGCTCTATAGTTAAACTTTCAAATAACTCTTCAGAATCATTACATTGTTCCTATTACTTTGAACATGAGGGTAGTGAGATGGCTCTTTATGGCATTTTCCATGATTTGGTTTTCAACCACTGCTCCAAATATGATGCCCACTAAACATATCCAAAAGGATAAGCTCCACAAACCACTATCTTCAATAAATCTACTCTCCAAAATTCAAAGAGTCTTCAACAATTCTTGGTGATGTGTCAAGCAAACTCCAAACTATCTTTAACGATGCCTCAAGGTGTCTTCAATGAATTTCCAAATTCTGCACTATTCAATGCTTCAATTTGCTCCAAAAATATTAAATGCTTCCCTGTCCAATCTTCTTCAAATTTCAGGTCTCCATCATTGACTACACATGCCTGAATGATGCCTGCACAGTTTTTTTATAAGTGGTGGACTGTATGTAAGTGTTATTCTTATAGCCTTATGGTTCCATCACAAATTATCACAAAATATTAGAAAAATGTCATAATGGGTTCAAGTCACTATATGCATATGTAGGTACCAGATCCTTCAACTGGTATTTCCACAGAAAAGGTTAACCTCCACTAAGCCACAAACAAGCGTGTCAGATCACAAATCTGAAGCTGTTCACCAATTGACTCTTCACACTCTTTAAATTTCAGGTCTCCATCATAGAGCCACATTCTAGCTTATTGTTGACCTAATCATAGTTTTGATATATGGTACTTTTGTCTTATTTATAGGAAAGTCAATGATCAAACAAATAGGTTATCCAATTTTATAATTTTGAGTAAATTAAAAAAAATATGAATTGAATCAAGAAAAGAAGACTCATTTCCATTAATTATTATTAAATTGAATTTCCCTTTAAAAATACGATGCATTCAATATAATCTACAATTAGACACCAACAATTCTTCTTTTACAGTGTCTGTCAACCAAATAGGTTTACTGTGCCGAGAAGACATCTATCTAAATATTTTCTTCGAGCCCAGTGGGACAGATCCATCTCCATTATACAACATTGAAACCCAAAACTTATCCCAAACAAACAGGGCATGGAACAAAGCGACCCAAAATTTATCCCAAGACGATACATCGCACTTCTGTTTTTACCTATATTGAGGACCCTTGCGGCATAGACCAACAAAGCCAATAGCCAACTACGATTTGTCCCATGCAGGGAAAGGCCCCCCTAAACCATATCTTGTTATGGGTTATCATTAATCACAGCATTAACATTCTCACACGTTGATGCAACTTTGGCATGCTTGACTTGCCTACATGCATGTCTTAGCATTTGTGAATCTTTGATGAATAAGTGTCTCGTGAAGTTCTCCTGCTTCAGAAGTCTGGGGACCGATGAAGCCCTGCCACCTGAGATCAATGAAGTTGATAACAATCCAACATTGTCCTGTGCAGCGAATCAGAATTCTCATTATTTGTTTGCACCATATTTATGAAATTTGGAACCCTCTAAGAAGAATGGATGACTCAAAGCTTAGGAAGCTTTCAAATGTTCCAAAGGCTCAAACTTGAGAAGTCCTTGCAGCAAGTCTAGAAGTAGAATAACTGAATGGTCTAGAAAAGAGTTAGCCATCCAAAGACAAATGAAAATATTGTTAAAATATGACAACAAATGTAAGTAAATTAATTTTGGGAAAATTTACTTATCATTTATTAGTTGGTTGTATAACGAAATAGCCCAAGTTAAATTGGATGGCCCGAGAGGCTTGTATGAAGAGGAGAATCATTGATTAATAGAGTTTCCAATCCCTTGCCCCGTGGAGGTTTCCTTGACACCCTGTCAAGGTTTTACCACGTATATTTGTGCATTTACCTATCTGTGTTTTTATCTTTCAGTTTCGTAGATTTATTTCTTGTTTTATAACTACTGAGTTCAATAAGTGGTATCGGAGCCTAGTGGAGTAAGGCTATTAAAAAGGATTGAAAAAGAAGTCATTATGTCCGTTGTGGTAAATATTGAGCATCGAGGGAGACTGATTGGTGAGTCTGAGGCCGTCGAGGGAGACGAAAAGTCAATTATGAGGCTATCGAGGGAGAGGAAAAGTCGGTTGCAGTGTATACACTAGATGCTCATCAAAACTGAGTGGAGGCCGGTGGAAAACTGCTCCTGGAGAAAAAGACGCTGGAGAATAAGGTGGTTTAGTAGAAAAACTGCTCATCAAAACTGAGTGGAGGCTGGTGTCGTAGCAGAAAACTGCTCATCAAAACTGAGTGGAGCCCGGTTCCATAGTAGAAAACTGCTTATCGAAACTGAGTGGAACCGTCGTCAAGGGAGAAGAACAGTCTGTGAAAGCAGAAAATCCTGCGCCTTCTCATCAAAACTGCGACTACCTAAAAGAAGGAGAAGTCTACACGCTAGAGAGAGAAGAGCCGTCAAGGGAGATTGGTGACTGTAGAAGGAGAAGTTTGCATGCTAGAGAGAGAAGAGCCGTCGAGGGAGATTAGTGAGGCTGTCGCCATCGAGGTAGATTGAAAAAATCGGTTGACTAACTGCCGTCAAGCAAGGGAGAAGAGCAGTCTGCGAAAAAGGGGAACGAAAAGACTAACTGTCGTCAAAGGAGTTGATAAGAAAAGCCTGCACTTGTTTAGAAAAGCGAAGCTGAACTGTCTATCTGCACCTACTCATTGAAGCCGAACTGTCTCTTTAACGCTGCCATCCAGATGTGCCTGAAAGGTATTTGATTCTGTTACCTTCAGAAAAGTTAAGGCTCAAAAATATTTTTAAGACAGATTGATAAGAGGGAATAGATTGATAGAAGGAATTTGTTTTTCCTATCCATGTGGAAGAAATTAAGGATTTTATTGTTTGTTAAATAAAGGGCTCAGATTTCTGAGGAAAAAAAAAATTTGGTTTTAGCAGAAAAGGGAGAAAATATATATTAAAAAAAAAAAAAACCTTAAGCTGAAATCAGAAATCGTAGCAGAAGAGGGGAATTTTTTTTTGCTGAAATCAAAAACCCTAGAAAAAGAGGGGAATTTTTTTTTTAAACCCTAGTTGGAAGTTTAAGTAAGAAAGGAAAAACTAGAAATGGCCAAAATGACAAATGCAAAGTTCGTGGTGGATAAATTCACCGGGAAGAAAAATTTTGCATTGTGGAAACTGAAGGTTAGGGATTTACTGGTGCAACAAGGGTTGCACAAAGCATTATACGGGGTAAATAAAAAACCTGCAAGCATGACAAATTCGGACTAGGAGGACTTGGATGCCCAAGCCCTCAGTACCATTAGGTTATATTTGGCAGACGAAGTTCTCTTTAATATTATTGGAGAGAGTACAACTAAAGGGTTGTGGGAAAAACTGTAAACCTTGTATATGAATAAATCATTGACAAATAGAATTAATTTTTTAAAAAGACAATTGTACAATCTTCAAATGAAGGAGGGTGCAAAAGTTGCAGAACATTTAAATGTTTTTAATATGCTTATTTTCCAGTTGTCAGATATGGAAGTTAAAATGCACGAAGAAGACAAGGCAATAAATTTGTTGTGTTCTTTGCCCGAGCCTTGGGACCACTTTGTAACTTCAAACAGTTTGAGCACTGTCGATTCTTTTAAATTTGAATCTATTGTGGGTGCTCTCTTATCTGAAGAAGTACGAAGGAAATCTAGTATTGAGACATCTACACCAGAAGCCATGGTATCCAAAGGTTGGTCAAAGGAAAGAGGGGAGAAAGCAAGGGGTTCTTCCAGATCAAAGTCAAAGGGTGACAAGAAGTGTAAAGCTAAGTGATGGTACTGCAACAAACTTGGACACCTCAAGAAATATTGTTGGAAACAGAAGGAGTTGGAAAACCATAACAAGGAAGCAAATCAGGTTGATTCAGGTATCGGTGATGAAAATTTAACTGCTGAAGTTCTCCCTATTTGTAATGTCTCTCAAGATTATGAAAATTGGCTATTAGACTTTGGTGTTTCTCATCATATGAGTCTGCACCGAAGTTGGTTTACTTCATATGAAGCTGTAAATGGTAGTTCTGTATTCATGGGAAATAATGCATCTTCTCAGACTGTTGAGATTGGTAATGTAAAAATTAAAATGTATGATGATACAATTAAAAAATTATCTGATGTTAGGCATGTACCTGAACTAAAGAAAAACTTGATTTCATTGGGATTTTTGAATGCGAATGGGTATAAATTAATAGGTCATAATGGAGTGCTGAAAATCTCAAAAGGAGTCTTGGTTGTTATGAAGGTTGAAAAGGTCGGAAATCTGTACAAACTCAAAGGAAGCACTGAAGTTAGTGAAGCAATGATCATATCAGAAAAAGTAGAAGAAGGTTCTTGTCTATGGCATCAGCAGTTGGGTCACATCAGCCAGAAAGGTCTTTAGGTACTGATGAACTACAAGTTGCTTCCTGATTTGAAATCCTTGAGTTGGATTTTTGAAAACATTTCGTGTTTGGAAAACAATGTAAACAAAGGTTCAAGACCAGAAATCATAATAGTAAACAAATTTTAGACTACATTCATTCTGATATGTGGGGAGCATCTCCTACTATGTCTTATGGAGGTGCATTATATTTCTTAACATTTATTAATGATTTCTCCGAAAAAGTTTGGGTCTATATGTTGAAAAAGAAAGCTAATTTTTTTAATTTTTTTAAACAATATAAAGCAATGGTGGAAAAGAAAACAAGCAAATCAATTAAATGTTTAAGAACTGACAATGACGGTGAATTTACTTCTTTATAATTTGAACAATTTTGTAAGGATGAAGGGATTGTTAGACATAAAACTGTTGTTTATACTCCTCAGCAAAATGGCATTGTTGAACGGATGAATCAGACTCTTATGGAAAGAGCCAGAAGCATGATCAACAATGCTAACCTACAAAAGGAGTTGTGGGTATAAGCAGTATCTACTGCTTATTATTTAGTTAACAAATCACCTTCGGTTGCAATAAACTATAAAATTCCTGAAGAAGTTTGGTTGGGTCGTCTTGTGATTATTCACATTTGAATATTTTTGGTTGTGATTCCTATGTTCTTATTCCTAGAAATCAGCATTCAAAGTTAGATCCAAAATCGAAATGTTGTGTCTTTGTTGGGTATGATTATGTAGTGAAAGGATATAGGTTATGGGATCCTTCTTCAAGAAATATAGTCATTAGTAGAGATGTAACATTTTATGAATCTTCTCTTCTAAAATCATATGTTGGAAAAGTTGAACAGGAACAGGTATCGCCAAATCAACAAATTCAATTGGAGACTAAATTTTTTCCAGAAAGTCGAAAGGAAGGAGAGACCTTTGATGAAAAAGGTGAATAAGCAAAGGAAACTGGGGAAATTCCAGAACCAATTCAGCAACCAGTCACTCTAAGAAGGTCTACAAGGGAAAGAAAAACACCCAAAAGGTATGAAGATTCTGTTTCATCTTTTGCATTGATTACTAAAGATGGGGAACCTTCTTATTATCAGGAAGTAGTAGATAATGCAGATAGTGAGATATGAAAAAAGGATATGGAAGAAGAAATTGATTCCTTAGCCAAGAATAATACCTGCGATCTTGTAGAAATTCCTGAAGGGAGACATGTTGTTGGGTGAAAATGGGTCTTCAAGTTGAAAAGAAAATTTTATGGAAGTATCGAGAGGTATAAGGCGAGACTGGTTGCAAAAGGGTATTCTCAGGTTGAAGGTATTGATTTTCATGATATTTTTTCACCAGTAGTTAAACTTGTTTCTATTCGCACTATGTTAGCAATAACTGAATTAGGCGACCTTGAGTTAGAATGGTTATATGTTAAAAAAACCTTTCTTCATGGTGATTTGGATGAAGAGATATATATGGATCAGCAAGAAGGTTTTTTACAAGGTCGCAATAGAAGATTAGTTTGCAAGCTCAGGAAATCATTGTATGGCCTGAGGCAGTCGCCCAGGAAATGGTAAAAGAACTTTGACTGCTTCATGGTGAGCCAGAATTTTATCAAAAGTGAGTATGATCATTGTGTATACTTTAAAAGTTTCAATGGAATATTCATTATCTTGGTGTTGTATGTTGACGATATGCTTATTGCAAGCAAAAACATGGAAGAAATCAATAGGTTAAAGGCTCTGCTCTCTAGGATGTTTGATATGAAGGATCTTGGAGCGGAAAAACATATCTTTGGCATCAAGATACACAGAGACAGGAAGAATGGTAAGCTTTGGTTATCACAACAGAAGTATGTGGATAAAGTACTTGAAACGTTCAGTATGAACAATGTGAAACCTGTTAATGTTCCATTAGCTTCCCATTTTAAGCTTTCTTCGGATTTAATTCCTAGAACAAATGAAGAAAAGAAGTATATGTCTCATGTACCATATGAAAATGTGGTAGGAAACTTAATGTATGTGATGGTATCTACAAGACCTGACATTTCACATGCAGTTGCAGTTGTCAGCAGGTTCATGGCAAGTCCAGGAGAAGAACATTGGTGAGCAGTGAAATGGGTGCTTTGGTATTTGAGAGGCAAGAGTGACCATTGCATCAGCTTTGATGGTCATGAAGGTTCAATCTGTAGATATGTGGATGCTGATTATGCAAGTGATTTGGACAAAAGGAGGTCTACTACAAGTTATGTTTTTACTCTTGCAGGTGGAGCAATCAGCTGGATGTCAAATCTTCAAGACACTGTTTCTTTTTCCACTACTGAAGTAGAGTATACAGCTGCTTCAAATGCCCATAAAGAGGCAATTTGGTTAAAAGGTCTGCTTGATGAGATTGGAAGGACATAGGAGAAAGTGAATGTATTCTGTGACAATCAGAGTGTTATTCATTTGGCTACAAATCCAGCCTATCACAGCAAGACCAAGCACATCGATGTAAGGTATCACTTTGTTGGACATGTAATTGAAGGCAACAAAGTAGTTCTCAAGAAGGTCCGTACATAGGAAAATCATGAAAATATATTCATGAAGCCAGTTACAGTAGAGAAGCTGGGATGGTGTCTCGCTTCTCTGGTGGAGTTTGTTAAAATATGACAACAAATGTAAATAAAGTAGTTATGGGAAAATTTACTTATTATCTGTTAGTTTGTTGTATAACGAATTGAAGTTAGAATAACAAAATAGCCCAGGTTAAATTGGATGGCCCAAGAGGCTTGTATGAAGAGGAGAATCATTGATTGATAGAGTTTCCAATCCCTTGCCCCGTGGAGGTTTCCTTGACACCTTGTTAAGGTTTTACCACGTATATTTGTGCATTTACCTATTTTTGTGTTTATCTTTCAGTTTCATATATTTCTTTCTTGTTTTATAACTGCTGAGTTCAATAAATATTGTGAGACCATTCTAAGATGTGTAGGCACATCAAGTAAAACAATTTAAGCATACTTTTAAAGAGCACAACTTCCTAACTCCTCGGATACTCTCTCTGGAAGATTCTCCTTCTGGACAATCAAAAAAATTTCCATGCCTAAAATATTTTGCACTTTTGTGACTATTTACATGATGATATTAAATGTTATGGTTTATTGTTAACATACACCGTTTATAACACCTGAAAATTTTATTGAGACTATTTCACAGAAAATAGATACTAATCAGAGTTTCACGGTTGGAATATATGAGGGTATACATTTAAAGAAACAGAGATACTAGATAAAAAATAAAGAATGTATTGAACCAAAGAAATGATAATCGAATAATTATGTTTTGAGAATACAATCAAAACTGTTAACCAAGAAAAAATTGTTTCTCTTCACAATGTCTGAAGAAATGAAAAGTGCATTTTATGGCTTTAAATATTTATGAATGAGCTTCAAGCCATTCATATCTGCAAATCCAGATTGTTATTAATCTCAAATGACTATCCCTTATAATGGATATACATTTTATCAGGACCTAATTAGTAATAAATATCATATATGCAACTCAGATGATAATATAACTGGTATTCCAATGAAGTGTTGTTACACACATGCTACAGAGTTAGTATAGACTGCAACAGTTGCCTGCCAACCTCCTTAACAAGATTAATGGGAAATGGGCAACAATTTTTTTTTTTTGAGGAAATTCATATAAGCTTGGCCCAAGTTTTTCAAAAAACTGTTAAGATCATTTGCATTCATAAGAAAACTTAAAACTTCTCTACAAACAACCAAAAGAAGATCTTTCAGAGGGCATTTAAAATTCCTAACATTCATTATTGAAAAAAGAAGAAGTTCTGTTGAGAACTCATGATACATGTGTGATTCCTATAGTCAAACGTGAGATTGTCCCACATTTACAGTCACTAGCAATATTTCAACATACAAAGCCTAAAGTTTCACCTTTCAACCTTGGCTTAGGCCTTGTCTTGATTGGAGATCCCAGGAAAACACGTACAACTCTACTAAAATCCTTATTTGGTGTGACTGGAGTGCTTGGGGCATTCTGGTTCGACCCATAAAAAGATACATTCCTGACTCCACCCTCAGAAAGATTCATCACTTGGTATGATAATTTGTATATCATTATCACTAATTGGACCATCAGTGCTATATGCTTCCAAAGTAGAGTGTTTCTTATAATACAAATAAAAAATATGCACTACACGTGATCTTCACTAGGCAGACAAATTGAGAGATTTAGAAAAAACTACAAAGTCACATTGATTTGTATTTGTTGAACTATGTAAAGTGTTGGCATTCATGCCCATGTTGTTGTTGTTATTCTTTTCCTAAGGAAGTTTGTGTTTTTCTACATTTATATCATTTATGTATTTTTATTCACAAATTTATGTTTATAGTTTTCTTTTTTTTATGGTTTATTTCAATTCAATTGAAGTTATTGTTTCTGTTTTTCTTCGTTTATTTCATTTATTTATTTTTATTCACAAACTTATGTTTATAATTTTCTTTTTATGGTTTTTCCATGCAGGCGACGACAAAATTTCTGAAAAATATCTAAAGATGAACAATAAAGATGACTTCAAATGAATTATCAGTTCCATTTTTTTCATATTTCATAATAAACAAATTTCAAGACCTAAGGCATTTCATTATATTAATAAATGAAGAGTGATTTTTTTATAATCAATGTTGGAACATATGTATAACTTTTATTTTCTTTCATTAGATTATCTCTTCTTTATATACTTGTCTTTTCTTTATCTCTTCTTTATAATATACTTAAAATTTTATCATATGTAGATATGGTTATTATTTTGTAATTATTCATTTAATGTGAAAGATATCCATTTAATATATTTTTTCATAACTAGAAAGATATATAATAGATAAGAAAAACAAAAAATTTTGAAATATCATGCCATCTTGAAATTTTCACTCAAACAAAATTCTGTGATGCTTGAAATTGAAATAACACTACTTAGAACTTTTATTTATTTATTTATTTTAATTTTCAAAAAATGAAATTATTCATCTACGTGATTAATACCATGTTGACCAAAATGATTAGTAGTGATATTATGTATGTAAATTTATTATGTCTATCAACTTGGAATCATGTGAATGTTTCAATGGAGAGACTCTTCCATTACTTGTAATTAATACTTACAATGAATTAAATTTTGGATGCAACTATGGGATACTTCAATTGTGTTAATACATTTGATATTAATTAAATATATTTATGGTAATTGGATTTAAGCATAAGAAAATGGTCAAAATTTTCTCTTTGGTACTAAAATCAAACTCTTCCCAAGATCCAAACTTAATTAAATATATTAATGGTAATTGGATTTAAGCATAAGAAAACGGTCAAAATTTTCTCTTTGGTACTAAAATCAAACTCTTCCCAAGATCCAAACTCACTACACATAGCTTATAAATGATCAAATACAACTTCTTAGTCTATCTTTAAACCTTGGCAATATATAACCTTTCTAAATAAAGGAGGTTATTTATTTTTGCACCATATACAATTTTATTATAATAATAATAAAAAATGTTTTTTGGCACCATTTTTTATTTTATGTTGCTTTGCACCATATACAATTTTTATTATTATAATAATTTTGATATTTTTATGATAAATTTTTTATTTTTGTAAAATTGGTTTTGGTGCTTTGCATCACAATATCTTGATCTAGGTCAGATTGGTTTTTGGTGTTTTGCACCATACACCATGGAATGCCACATATGCATTTAACACCAAATTTAACATTTTTTACTAGTTTTTAGTGGTTTGCACCATACACCTTTAACATTTTTTACTAACTCCACTTTTGCACAAAAAACATAGGAGCACTTGCGTATCTCCACATTATCACCACTTTTGCTCCACTATTTGAAAAGGGAAGATTTCTCAAAAAAAATTGATCTCTCTACTCATGTTAGATCCATGTCTAAGATAAATTTATGCTAATAATAATAAAAAATGTTGTCAACATTCACATTCATTGTTTTAAATTAATACATTATTTTATCAATAATATTTTAAAATTTTAAATTAAATTTATTTTGTGTAGTAATTAATGTCGTATTTATTTTAAATTAAAATTTGTTTTATTTTAAAATTATTATAAATCATAATTTATTCAATATTTATTTTAAATTTATATGAAAGAATCTATAAAATAAAAATAATATACATCAAGTATTTAAATAATCCTAATTAAATTATATCAAAAAATACTTTACTCTTCAATGGACATTCTCTCTATTTTTTAATAAAGTTGTAACTAATAAATTTATTATATTATGGGATGTGTTTTATGTCATTATTTTTCATTTGTTTTGGTGGAGTTTTCTGTGATTTTCCATACCCGCGACTTAAACCGTCAAAGAGTGAGGAAGTCACCTAAGCTGTCAAAGACTAAATAAGTCACCTAAGCTGTCAAAAACTAAGCCACCTAAGTCGTCAAAAAATAAGTAAGTCGAGGTTTGATGAGCTGCTACCACCAAAGCCGTCAAAGACTAACTAAGTCACCTAAGCCGTCAAAGACAATCGAAGCCCACCCGGGGATCGCACAATTGATTTTTTAACATAGGGCAAAAACACCTTATTAAGATTTGATACTAAGTCTCTTGGCTCATTCTCAACAAGTTAGTGCTAACAAAACTTGATTTTGAAAATTAAAAATTGATTTTTTAAGAATAAATATAGTTATTTTTTTAATTTTTAAAATAAATATTAAATTTTTTATTTATTTATTAAAAAAAAACAAAATTTATAAAATAAAAATATTTTTTTTTATTAAATAAAAAAATTAAATATAATTTGAGTAATTATATATATGATGATGATGATGATGATGATGGTGGTGGTGGTGGTGGTGGTGGTGGTGGTGGTTAGCGTCTACTGAGACCAAACTTTGGTCTATTGGACCTAAAGAAAAGAGTTATTTAATTTGATTTAAGATTTTATTTCAATGCTCAAAAGCCTTGGAGAGAAGCCTCCTGAGCTCACTATAATTTTGACATCTTAAAAGGCTAGGAAGGTCAGTGTTGCAACAAAGATTATGAAATTGAGCTCCAATGTGGTTGTACGCGGGGCACTCTAAGAGGAAGTGATTTTCATCCTCGATGTTCATATTCTCACAGAGATGGCAAATGCTTTCCATCCATGGTGTTTTAGGAACTGTCCAATGACCTGTTTCATTATGGAGCTCATGAGAGTTCATTCTAATCTTGGCTATATTAATTTTCTTCTTTGAGCTAGTTAAAACAGAGAGATACTTTTGATCTTCTAAGGTGGGGTTGATGACCTCCTTATAATACCTTAATTTTCTTTTAGCTGCTAGATCTTTCTCACACCACATTTTTTATTTGAACTTAGAAGTAACAACCTTTTAAATGTTATTGATGTTTTGCAATGCAACATTCTCGTCGATCTCCCAATAGTTTAACCAGACCCTGGTGTCTTTATACCAACCTCGTTTAAGCCTTAGATGGTTTTGGCTGAAATTTAAAGCTAGCTTAGGAAGTCTATGGTCTCCTACAATATTGAGCTTGTGCTTGTACAACAGAAGCCTAGTCATAGCTAGGCTCTCGATAGGGGAAAGACCCACTTCTATAAGTAGAATATGATAGGGTGTATATATATTATTAATAAATTTAAATATTATTTATAAATTTATGTTTTAATTTTTTTGAATTTTTAGAATTCCAAGTCAAATACAATATTCAATCTTTAAAAAAATCCATTACAATTCGGACGTAGAATCAAAATATTTATTAATTAATTTAAAATCATACTCTTGTGATTTTGGTATGCCTGTCTTCTGTCAAATTTTTAAATTTATAACAAGTTATCCCGGTAAATTTACAATGGTCTTTATCTAATTCTTATTAAATATATTAAATTTAGAACGGTAGGAATTTTGATGTTTCAAAGCCGTCCAATGTTGTCTTCTTGTTTTTGGACAAATTAATTGATGTATAGAAGCTCCACTTTTGAAATTTATAATTATTTTTATCGATGCATTTGCGATTATATTCATTTTGTTGATCAGGGACGGCGAGGGATCGATCCTCTCTAGCACCATACTTTTGTCCCTCTCTCCACTTGAAGCGCTGCCATAGAAAATGATTGAACCATTCCACCTTAATATTCGCCAATGCTCCTATAGCTTCACTCCCACCCATGCACCCTTTACCAAAAAAACCATGGAACCATGTCTTAATTACAAACCGCTCTATTCCTCGTCCCCAACATTCTATACACTCATATTGTACTTTGCCAAATTGAAACGCTGCATATCTCTGAGTTATTGTTGGAAATACTCCCAATAACCGCCATGAATAAAGTGGCAGCAACCCACACTTTCAACTGATTTTTTGTGCAATGAAGGATGAAGCCCATAATTCAAATCTAATGCATTTTCATGCAATATAAAAAACATAGTACCCGAGCCCATGTCTGCATTTAATTCTCTACCCATCGTTGACTTATCTTTTGCCCGCATGTTGCAGCCCACAAGTTTTTTGGTTTAACCCTTAAGCCTTTCACCGGAAACTAAGTTTCCACCGATGCAATATCGGCCGAACCCACCAAACTTTCCATACTTCCAAAACTGCATACAAACCTTTGTTATCTCTTATTACTTACATTTTTCGTATTTCGCATTTCCGGCGGTTTACCGCGTCGTAGCGTGCACTTCGTAAGATTTAGCATTTAACTTTAAGCCCCACACCAAAAATTTGCGATGTTGCGATGTGACATCATCATTGCACATCGTACAACTTATGTTTTACCTTTTTTGATCGCCCGCAAGTTCGCACTTCGCAAAGTTTATACTTACATTTTATGTGTCCGCAAGTTGTGTTATTTTATTTGCGATGCGATGCATTCACAATAGCACGTTTCAAGCTTAGAAGGATAGCGCACATAAAGCGCCCGCAAAGCTCAATGGATAGCGCCCACAAGTTAAACATTTTAAGTTGCAATGTGATTGTCCCATCGCACATCGCAATCACAAAGATTTAAGTTTTCCCATAAGCGCCCAAGTTAAATGTTAAAATCATTGATTTTTTATTTGCGATGCAGGTGCAGATGCGATGAGGTTTCAGAACTGAAATCCATAATATTTCAGGTTCGCCATTTTGTGTTTTATACTCTGTGTCATGTATAAGCAGCAAATCAGAGCATAAGGCTGATTGGGTTGTTAACTGTCCGTTTCTGCATTGAATCACATTTAATCTCCAGGCTTCTGCCAATTTGAATGTAATTTCATTTTGTAGACTATGAAGGAATGAATGAAAAATAATTCCTCTCCTATGTTATATCGCTATCTCCCTATGTATGATTTTTATTTCCGCACATATTTTGCACTCTCTGTGTTGTGGGGGAAATGCATCCCTCAGTTTGTTTGTTTTATTCATAATTTCCAACATGGTATTAGAGCAAGTTTAGGCTCTCAGTGAAAGAAATTTTTCTTTACTGAAGAAGCTGAAAGGTTTTTTAAGAAGCGGATTCACCAGCTGTGAGAAGGTTTGTTCACACAGTCAAGATGGCAGTAGCAGGTACAAGCTTGAATAATCCCCAACTACCACGGTTCAATGAGAAAAATTATGATTATTGGGACATTAGAATGAAAGCCCTATTTACTTCACAAGATATTTGGGAGCTGGTGGAATATGGTTTCTAAGAACCAGCATATGCAGTAGCATATAATGCATTGACACAAGAAAAAAGAGATTTCTTGAGAGACAATAAGAAGGACTCCAAGGCCCTCTTCTATATTTTCCAAGCAGTACATGAGAGTATTTTCCAAAGGGTTGCAGCAGCAACAAAGTCTAAGGAGGCATGGGATACCCTCCAAACGGCCTATCAAGTCATGGCAAAGGTGAAGACAACAAAAATTCAAATGCTGAGAAGATATTTTGAAACTTTTTGTATGAAAGAGTCTGATATTATAGACTTATTATTTACACATATGATTGGGTTGGTTAACCAAATCAGGTCTCATGGAGAGACACTTGAAGAAATGAGAATAACTGAGAAAGTCTTAAGAATTCTACCATCAAGGTTTGATGCCATAGTAGTGGCCATAGAAGAGACAAAGGATCTCTCATAGTTTTCAGTGGATGAGCTTCATGCATCACTGATGTCTCGTGAGCACAGACTGAACAGAGCAACAAAATCGTCATTGGAGCATGCATTTAAGACACAAATATATTTTGGTCAAGGTAGAGGTCGAGGAAGATCAAACTACTGAGAAAGAGGAAGAAACCCACACAGAGGTGGAAGAAGCAGCACTACAAGCATAAGTGGAAGAGGCAGCAATCAGAATCCAAGCCAAGGTTCAAGCCATAATCAATCACAAGGAAAAAGGTATGATAAATCTCACGTCCAATGTCATTATTGGGAGAAGTATGGTCATTATGCAAATGAATGTAGAAAGAAGAAAAGTGACATGGGTAGTAAACCTAGTGTAAATTTCAAAAAAGAAAATCATAACCATGGGAACATGCTTTTAGCTTGTAATGTAGCACAAGAAAAACAAGAAGATGTATGGTTATTAGATTTAGGGTGTAGTAACCATATGACTAGAAACATAGCAATGTTTTCCAATCAAGATGAAAGTGTAAAATACGAAGTGACAACAGGGACTGATAGAAAAGTCTCTGTCATGGGAAAAGGAAGAGTAAACATACTGACAAAGAAGGGAGAGAAGAAGTTTGTGTCAGATGTCTATTATGTCCTTGGCCTGAAATGTAAACTTCTAAGCATTGGATAACTCGTGCAAAAGGGCTAAAATGTGTTTTTTTAAATGATGTATGCACAATCATGGATATACCTCCAAGTAGAGAGCTCATTGCAAAAGTGCATATGACAAGCAATAGAATGTTTCCTCTCAAGATCAGATCAGACTTGAAGGAAGGAGGTGTTGTAGCAACTTTCACACAAGAGATCTTTCAAGAAGAAGTGAAAGATGAGAAATGGTTATGGCATTTGAGATTTGGACATCTCAATTTCAGAGGTTTGAACTTGTTGCACAGAAAAGGCATGGTAAAGGGATTACCACTAATAGAGAAACCAGAAAACCTATGTGAAGGCCGCATCTTGGGAAAACAACACAGAGAATCATTTCCAGTAGGAAAGAGTATAATGGCAAAGTCACCTTCGGAGATTGTCCACTCATATTTATGTGGACCGATGCAAACACCATCATTAGCTGGCATTGATTATATGTTGACATTTATAGATGATTACACAAGGAAGACATGGGTCTATTTTCTAAAACAGAAAAGTGAAGTGTTTGAACAGTTCTACCACTGCAAAGCTCTTGTTGAGAAGCAAAGTGGACACTACATAAAAGTGTTGAGAACTGACAGAGGTGGAGAATATATATCCAAAGACTTCCTACGTTTCTGCAGGGAGCATGGACTACACAAGAAGTTTACCACAAGGTATACACCTCAGCAAAACAGTGTTGCATAAACAAATAATAGTACCATCATGGACATGGTAAGAAGTATGTTGAAGGCAAAGCATTTTACAAATGAGTATTGGGCAGAAGTTGTCAATTGTGGAGCATATATCTTAAATAGATGTCCAACCAAAACTGTTATGAACAAAGTTCCAAAAGAAGCATGGAGTAGAAAAAAACAATTTGTCACTCACATGAGAGTGTTTGGATGTGTGGCATATGCACATGTCTCAGATTAGTTAAGGAAGAAGTTGGACAACAAGAGGGAGAAATTTATATTTCTTGGATATAGTGATGAATCTAAGGCTTACAAGCTCTATAATCCATTAACCAAGAAATTAATCATCAACAGAGATGTTCAGTTCATAGAAGAAGAAGCTTGGGATGGAAGTTTAGATAAGACAGTCAATGTGAAGACATGTATTTCACATGAAGCCAAAGATGAATTGACTACTGTCAACGGCGGCTCCTCCTCCACCTACACAAGCTCAACAGAGCACACTGCAAGCAAGCAATAGAACAACATTGAGAAACCAAGAAAGTGAATCTCAAAGCACACCATAGGGATCAGTAACTCCCTTGAGTTCAAGTGCAACTCCAAGCACATCTTTAGCAAATACAAGAAGACCGAGATTCAGAAATTTAAGTGAAATTTATGAGCAAGAAGACGTTGATAATCATGCTGATCTGAATTCTTTATTTGCATTATTTTGTCATGTTGATGACCCAATCCATTTTGAAGATGCAGTTAAAGAAGAAAAGTGGATTGAAGTAATGAATGAAAAGATAGGAGCAATAGAAAGAAATGACACATGGGATTTAATGGACCTCCCACAAGGAAAAGAAGTTATTGGAGTGAAATGGGCATATAAGACCAAGAGAAACATTGAAGGCAAGATATAAATGCACAAATCAAGGCTAGTTGTCAAAGCCTAGAAGCAACAACAAGGAAGAGACTATGAAGAAACCTTTGCACTAGTTGCAAGGATGGAGACAGTGCAGACATTGTTGTCTATAGCAGCACAACAAAAGTGGAAATTTTTTCAAATGGATGTGAAGTCAAAATTCTTGAATGGAGTGTTCAAAGATGAGGTATATGTTGAACAACCTCCTGGCTATGAAATAGAAGGCCAATAACACAAGGTGTGTAAGTTGAAGAAAGCTCTTTATGGGATGAAGCAAGCACCACGAGCATGGTACATCAGGATTGATGCTTACCTAGTGGAAAATGGGTTTGACAAGTATGACGGTGAACTCACACTCTACATAAAAGAAAATGACGGTAAGATTCTTATTGTTGTTTTGTATGTAGATGATTTAATTTGCGATGAATGCACAGATGCGATGAGGTTTTAGAGCCAAAACTCATAATATTTCAGGTCCGCCATTTTGTGTTTTGTACAATGTGTCATGTATAGAAGTAGATCAGAGTAGAAGGATGATTAGGTCGTTAACTGTCCATTTATGGATTGAATCGCATTTAATATCCAGGCTTCTACCAATTTTGTATAAAACAAATGTAATTTCATTTTCTAGACTCTGAAGGAATGAATAAATGAAAAATAATTCCTCTCCTGTGTTATCTCGTTGTCTGTCTATGTATGATTTTTATTTCCGCACATATTTTGCATTCTTTGTGTTGTGGGGGAAACACATCCCTTTCTTTGTTTGTTTTATTCACAATTTCTAACAGTTATATCGTTTCCTGGTTTTGCAGAGCTTGTAGTCCTGCGTCCTTTCTACTATTGTAGTTGTAATTTTGTAAACAGAGCATTTTACAAATATGTTTAAAGTTAAATGCGAGGCAAATATTTCAACATTACACTGGTTGCCCTCTCGTCATTTCTGATCAGAAAATAAATCGAAGTTCAAATGCATCAACAAAGAATTTAGAAATTTTGGTAAGTGTAACTCAATCAACTCATTTGTCTTTAAAAAAAAAAAAAGGCTTTGAAACATCAGACAGCTATAAGTTTAATTAATTTAATATGAATTGGATAGAGACTTAATTGGGTTTGATATAAGACTACCATATGCCAAAACCCAAATTAGGAATGGAATACATTTTCATGTGATTTTTTTTTTTCAGTTAGAACTAGAAAAATAATTTAATTAAAAAATAACAGTCGAGTAAGGTTAGTTATTAAACATTTTCTTTTTCTAGAGGAGTTATTTTGTATTTCTTTCTATCAAGTCATGTGATTATAGTAAAATTTTTTGATGAATATAGCACCAAAAGGTAAACTGCCATTTACCTTCCCATTTTGCAAGTTTCAGTGCTGCGAAGGATCGATCCCTCGCCATCTCTGGTCAAGAAAATGTATGGAAGCACAAATGCCTCGATAAAGCAACTAGAAATTTCGAAAGTGCAACTGCCATAGATCAACTAATTTGTCAAAAACCAAAAACAAGAAGACATGATTGAATTGGGCATCTCTGAAAAATCAAAATTTAGAGCATTGGGATAAAGAGTTAATTAGGGTTTGATATAAATTTAAAAATCAGGAATAAAACTATCACACCCCAAAGGCCATATTGGGAATGGGAATACGTCTTCATGACCGTTGTAAATTGGAATCATCAAGATAGTGTAATTAAAATTATAATACTCGATTAAGGTTCACTTAGTTTTGTTTTGGATGATAATTTCGAAATTTTCCCTATGATTTTTTATTTTTTATAAAATAAATAAAATTGAAATTTAGTTATTAGAAAATGCGGATAAATATAAGAAAAAATGTAATTTTAAAATTATGAAATAAGGAGAATTCTTTAATTAAAAAAATTTATGATAATTTTATAATTCTTCTTATGATTTCTTATTTTTCATTAAATAAATAAAATTAAAATTTAGTTATTAGAATATGTTGATAAATATAAGAAAAATGTAATTTTAAAATTATGATATAACGAGAATTGTTTAATTAAAAAGAGTTAGTGTTTTTTTTTTTTTTTTTTTTCTTTTTTTCTTTTTTTTTTTTTTTAAATTAAAGAAGTTTTTGAATTTTTGTATATTTTAATAAAAATTTTAAACAATTGAGAAAAAAAATAGAAATAAAAAAATTAACATTATGTTATATAGTCAATATTTTAATCATTTAATACTAAAATTTCAATTTAATTATAATTTTAAAATTAAAATCTCATTATTATTATTCTGAATAATTAAATATTTTAATTTATATGAAATTTATTCATGTAAATTTTATAACATTTTTTTTCAAATTTGTAACAATTCTATTCATAGTTATGCACAATTTTGTTTTAAATATGTGTGTTTATCTAACTATAAACTTTTAGAATGCATTAAAAATGTCTTACATGTGACATGCCAGCAATCCTTTAAAGAGATCAGTCAAAATTCTCGAACATTTCAAGAGTATTTTAAGTTCTATGGACAAAAGTCTATGATGATGGTAAATAGTGGCAGGCCAAGGCATCGGCCCCAATGATGGAGGATGGTCATGCGTGCTAACATCATCCATCAAATTTTGTCTTAGTGCCACTCCACCAAACCCAAGGATCTGTAGCCCAAGCTCCAAGCTCCACATAATCTAGAGTTGTAGTGCATCACTCACTCAAGTAATTTTTGAACACATTTAAAATTTAAAATTAAGTTATTTAATTAGATTGTTGTTTAGGTTCAGTTTAATATTCCACAATATCAGTGATAACATTTTATTGGTAGATATATTATATTTCCATTCAACTATTTTCATTGTTGAAAGGACTTAACAGAAATATTTTGGAAGAAAACCCTCTTTTAAATTCTCATTATTAGTGTTATCTTATATAGCCGCAAAATTTAAGGTTTTGTGAAGAAAGATTAAACTAGTCCAAAATGGTTTTCTAAGTTAATGTAAATACACCCTTGTAGAAGCTAGCATTTTCTCCATTGTTATTCTTTTTGTTGGTCAAAAATTTGTCTTTATATTAACATAACAAAAATGCCACAAAGTACATCATCCTTACAACCATATACAACATCGTAAGCTTGAGAGTTGGCACAGACCTAGCCCTATGTAGAAAGAAGCTTGAAGATGGTCCAAGACAGCCGGTGTCTTTGGTATTTCTGACACAAAAAGTACGAAATTAAATAACATAGAATTACACATTAAGAAGGTGGGTTAGGCGGGAACACTGAAGGAGCAACGAAGAGAATCGCCCGTTCATGCATGTGGTAGTCATTGTTCTTTACCCAAGCTTCCAAATCACAAATTTGGTCATGGGTGTGCAACTACTGCCATCAGAGTCCTTCCCTGGAGTCCAAGAGTTCATTATGCATGTGTTGGAGGTCATTTATGTGGGAAATGAGTTCATTTATTTCCTATTGCCTCTATTCTCTCATTACATCAATTTTTAGCTAAATGTGATCTAGCTGAGTCACTATGGGCTTGAGGGTGAACGAAGCTTCAACATCGCCCTGGGAATGAACTAGTCACAGAGCCATATCTGCAATGGACTGACGACTCTGTTGCCTTAGAATCAGAATCAGAACTGGGTTCTCCAACCTGCCGACGGATGTTCAGACGCACGTTAGGACCCCCACTCCGAGCACATCCTCATTACCGCAACATGTTTTCAATTCTACCTTCACCCGACACAAAATCACTAGGGAAAAACTGTCAGACCCACATAGTACATGACAAACAAACAATTTGATATTTCCAATTTAAATTGACACTTACAATTTTCGAAACATGCACAAACACTTGTCGGCGAGGTAGACACCCGAGGACCGAGATTCCAACAATGTAAGCACAAGCACCAGGTAGGGAGGACGTTTCTCCCCGTAGCCTAGAGTCCATGAAGCCAATACAAAGCCAAAACTGTAGTCTAAGGTCATGACGCCCAACAGACTTCCGCTTGTTTGATACCAAATCAAACCAAAGGTGAATGCGGTTGACAGGTAAAACAATTTCTGTGTTCAACCCCTCCAGACCAGGCTAGGGGCCAGAGAGGCCACTGTAATTTTCAAATAAACCTACCCCCGGGTCCTAAGGCCATGCCTAGTAGGGATGCTCTGCTCTTGCTCTACCACATTCAACCAAGTCACCCTATGTTGTCGCCTCAAGCCTTTACTTGAGCCAGGAGCTCTACAAATCACATCGCTCCCTCTCCCAGCAGCCTCTCCTCATTGCCCAATGCTTGAAAATGAATACCCAAATGTTTCTCATCCCAATTAAACTTCGCTCATTTGGAGCAGGGGCAGAGTTCCCCATAAGAGTTAATGTGTTCGTGTGGCGCGTGGAGGCCCGACTGGCTCCACGGGTCGTCCCACCCCTAACTTGCCCATTGAATGCCCACCCCCATCGAGGACTTATTGATATTCCTCTAACATATATTGCAAGATCTAGATCTCTCTCGGGTCCAATTCAGCTTTTAATTTCAGGTCTTCTCAGGGAACCCTGAACTCCCTTTGTGGAGAGGTCACTCCCTTATTTTCTAGCCAACCTTGTACCTTGTTTCCCTCTCATAGTACGTGGGTGGTAGTGAAAAACTCAAAGGAACTCAAGGTGTACTGGATATGGGAAATTTGAGACTCTAGGTGCCAATTTTTGACTACTTTATGAGGGGTGGCACTATTGGTGATTCGCTGGACCATGTCGATAATTAGTCATGAGTCTCCCACAATTCTGATCTTCCCACGATGGAGGTGTGCGACCAAATTGATACCCTTCTTATCTGGGTAAATTTTGATACACTTTAAACCAAGACCTTTTACTTCGGCTGATGTCTTAGACTTATATTTAATAAAAAGCATTAATGAACGCATGCAGATATAATCAAGAGGAACATAACAAGCATTAGCAACATAAGATATTGATAACAAAGTTTGTCCAGGAGGGACTACGTCTTCGGGCCTCGGTGTCAAGATGGTGTAGGTCATTGCATTAAGTGTTGGAATTAGTGATAATATAAATGGATGGTATTTTCTCTGTCATACAAGGAAAATGCCCTCATGCAGGAGTGGTTGGACCTCTCCATGAGATGTTTCGCTTCAAGAACTCTCATTCAAAAAAAGGACCCCTATTAGCATGACAATCTCATTCAATGGTGACTAAGAGTATCCTGTCAAACATGGAAACAAAGGGATTTCAAATAACATAAAAAAAAATCCATGATAGAAATTATATCTCACATCAAGAACAAAACAAGATCCCACATCAAACATCAAATAGGGATCTATACAGCATAATGCATCTCATAGAAAAGAGACAAAGAATTATATGATCACACTGCATATATCTCACATCTTGGAGCTATCTGAAGAAAAGGATGATAAACTGCTGGATCTAGATGTACCATCAATCTCGTGGCATCAAATATCCTGAAAACGACTGCTCACACATTGAATGATGACACCTGCAACTCCACTTTGAAAAGTGGCCGAAAAATGGAATGTTCAAATGGAAATTCTAAATACACCATCAGATTTGTGGCATCGAATAGTGAAAAATCGACTGTCAATTTTCTAAATTCTAACACTTTCAAAATCTAGGCCGTAAGGAATCTTTTAGATTCCCCTTAAATTCCTCAAAGATGTTGCTCCACAGGGAATCTGGAAAATTGCAACTCAAAGAAGGAATTTGATATCACCATTGAGATCCTTGCAAAATTCTGAGAAGAATGAGTATAAATTTGACCTCATTCTGACACTGGTGAATTTTGGCCTCCAAGGAATCTGAAAGATTCCCTCAAGATTCCTGAAGATTCTCCTCCATAGGGAATCTTCAAAACATCTGCTGAAAACGAGAATCTGATACCTCCATTATGTTCCCTGTGAAAATCTGAAAAAAAATGGCTATAAAATTGAGCATATTCCGATAAAAAGAAATTTTACCTCCCCTAGGGAATCTCTGGGCATTAAAGGAATATACTTTGCCTCGAACTGTGTGCCACCATTCTTCCTCCTCTACCTCGAACTACGTGCCTGGATCTGGCCTCTGCTTGGTGCACACTGTGCAAATGAGTTTTTTTTTATAAAAATTTTGGGCAGATTTGTCAACGCCCAATGGGCTCGCGCAATGGTAAATTTGGTTGTTCGTTGGAGGGAGATTGGGGGTCAAATCCCAACCCGTCCATTATAGATGCATTTTCATTTAAAAAAAAACCAAAAAAGGGATTTTAATGGGTGTGTTGTTGTATTTTTTTGGTTAGAACATTTAATTGTAGTTTGGTTAAAATGGGGTTGTCGGTGTTTTGTGCGGGCACGTTGCCACATGGGGCCGCCCATTGGGGGCCGACCCACATGGGACGGCCGTTCAACTCCAACCAACTCCACCTTAATTTTATTCACCATAAATGATATGTTATATGTGATGTGCGATGGGGGTGGTGGGGGTCATGGCTTGCCACACCTTAATAATTATTTTTTTTGTTTTTTATAACAAAATAATTGTTATTTTAAAATTTCTTGAAAATAGGCCAAAGGAGACAAATTAAACTTCCCACAATTTCGCCTGAAATCTGGCTGGATTTGGCCGGAATCCGGTGGTCGGATTTCTATGAAATTGCGTCCTCCTTAACTTGTCAAGTCATCCAGTCAACCTTAGAGATTTGACCAGCTCTAACTTTCGCATAAGAACTCGGTTTGACGAACCGTTCACACTGTTGTGATCAAGACGACGAGATATTCAACCTGAAACTGAGTTTGCCACATTTTCTTCACTTGATTTTTGAGCTTTCATAAGCCCTCTTTGTCCTGTGTGTGCCTCTAGAGCCACTTGGATCAATCCTCCCCACTAACAAGCTTTTGGTCCCCAAAAGCATCAAAAATAATTTGTAATTATTGTGTACTATGTTTGCATGAAAAGTGCCCTGAAAGGTCACCCTTCCTTCTCCTTCACCTTTGTCCTTTGAATCCTTAAGCGATGAACTGACACATGCATCCTCTAAAAACATGTAGTACAATATCCTGCAAATTACGTGCTCAAATTATGACCAACTATGACCCAAACATTTCCATAATTTCCACGAGTTTGACGTACTGGTGGTCAAGTTTACATCAAATGGAAATCACATTTCGAAGTGATGGCAAACACATCATCACTTTTAGAGTTAAAAATACAACATATGATTTACAAACATGGCCATGATACACTACCACATCTAGAAAAACCATCTCTCACTTATCAAAGTGAATGTATCATCTCCCTGTGGCACTTTTTCTTGTCGAACATCTGTTTCAACCAGTTCATGCACTGACGCTTCCTCCTTAAGGTGTTGCTCTGGATGTAGCCTCGAACACGTGGCTCTTTGATGGCCACATTGGTTGCAATGGTTGCAAAAGGTTCTCTTCCTTCGTACCTCCATAACCAGTTTCTTTCCCTGTTGTGGGGATGAATTTCCATGCCTCATCCTCCTTTGTGCTTCCATTCTTTTCCAACACTCAACAATGACACGGTTATGTAACCCACAAAAATGAAAAGTTTTCTTATACCGTGATTTACATTCATGATTAGCAACATGCTTATAATCAAAATGAACTTACGAATATCGAGACTTGTTATACCTTTCTTGGTGGTCTCTGGTGTGATCATGGTAATGAGAGCTTGTCTCAGATCTTCTATTGTGACATGCACTTCCATAAGAGGATGGTGAAGTGTTCCCATCATTCTCTTTCTTCGACGGTTTCATCAATGTCGTGGGAGCTTTAGACACCTTTGAACATTCTCCTTCAGTGTATCCCAAACCTGCGTAGTGAGGTCTTTGCACAACCTCCAATGGCTGAGTTATGCCTTGGCCATTAATGCCAAGTCCTCCTCCTTTGTACCCCATCCTAGAAAGGAGTCTCATGTCGGTCCCTGTAATGGGTATCTCCACACTTCCAACGGAAATGATATCATGTGAAGATGAAACTAAAGAGAAATAAACATTGTTTACCTCAGCTATCAATTTTGAAACAGGTGAAAAGGGATTCTTTGAGCCTTCTTTATGCTTCACTTCCTCCAAGGCCTCTGTCGCGGCTTGAAGCTGAAGCTCCAATCACTGCTTCTCCTCCTTCTCTTCATATAGGAGTGTCTTCAACTCAGCGTTATCCGTTGCTTGTTTCTCATAAGCTTTGAACTGCATGTCTGTTTTCTCGGACACCCTGAGCATGGTCTCATACATGTCTTTGACATCCTCCATTGTTGTGTTTTCAATGGTTCACGCCAACGGTTCACATCAGCAATAAGACCCCTCTGATACCACTTGATTTGCGTAAATTTTTCTACCCTTTAGACCAAGACCTTTTACTTCGGTTGATGTGTTAGACATATATTTCATCAAAAGAATTAATGAACACATGTATATGTAATCAAGAGGAACATAACATGCATTAGCAACATAAGATATTGATAATGAAGTTTGCCCTGGAGGGACTACGTCTCCGGGCCTCGGTGTCAAGATGGTGTAGGCTGCTGCATTAAGGGCTAGAATTAATGATGATGTACATGGACGGCATTTTCTCTGTCATACAAGGAAAATTTCCTCACGCAGGAGTGGTTGGACCTTTCCATGAGATGTTCCGATACAGGAACTCTCATTCACAAAAAGGATCCCTTTCAACATGAGAATCTCACTCAATGGTGACTAAGAGAATCCCACCGAACATGGCAACAAAGGGATCTCAAACAACATAAAACAAATCCATGATATAAATTACATCTCACATCAAGAACAACACAAGATCCCACATCAAACATCAGACATTGATCTATACAACAAAAATGCATCTCATAGCAAAGAGACAAATAAGTACATGATCACACTGCATATACCTCACATCCTGGAGCTATTTAAAGAAAAGGATGATAAACTACTGGACCTAGTTTTACCATCAATCTCATGGCGTCAAATATCTTGAAAACATTTGCTCACACATTGAATGCAGACACTTGTAACTCCACTTTGAAAAGTGGCTGAAAAATGGAATGGTCAAATGGAAAATCTAAATACACCATCAAATTTTTGGTGTCGAATAGTGCAAATTCGACTATCAATTTTCTGAATTCTGACACTCTTGAAATCTAGTCCTTAAGGAATCTTTTAGATTCCCCTTAGATTCCTCAAAGATGCTGCTCCACAGGGAATCTAGAAATTTCAACTTAAAACATGAATCTGATCTCACCATTGAGATCCTTCTAAAATTATGAAAAGAATGAGTATAAAGTTGAACTCATTCTGGCACCGGCAAATTTTGGCCTCCAAGGAATCTGAAAGACTCCCTCAAGATTCCTAAAGATTCTCCTCCACAAGGAATCTACAAAACTACTGCTGAAAAGGTGAATCTGATACCACCATTATGTTCCTTGTGAAAAATTGAAAAAAATGACTATAAACTTGAGCATATTCTGATAAAAAGAAATTTTACCCCCCCAAGTGAATCTCTAGGCATCAAAGGAATATTATCCTTCTCGAACTGCGTTCCACCATTCTGCCTCTTCTACCTCGAACTACGTGCCCAGGTCTGGAATTTGCCTGGTGCAGACTATACGAATGAGTTTTTTTTTATAAACATTTTGGGCAGATTTTTCAACGCCCAATGGGTTGGCACTGTGGAAAATCTGGTTGTTCATTAGAGGTAGGTCGGGGGTCGAATCCCGACCCCTCCATAGGTGCATTTTCATTTTTAAAAAAACCAAACAAGAGACTTAAATGGGTGCATTGTTGTATATGGGGGTTGGAACATTTAATTATATTTTGGTTTAAATGTGGGTCTTCGGTGTTTTGTGTGGGCACGTTGCCACATGGGGCCGCCCATCGGGGGCCGGCCCACATGGGTCGGGTGGGTTCAACTCCCGCCAGCTGCACCTTAATTTTATTTACCATAAATGATATGTTATATGTGATGTGCGATGGGGGTGGCAGGGTTCAAGACCTACCACCCCTTCATATTTAATTTTTTTCTTTTCTATAACAAAATAATGGTTGTTTTAAAATTTCTCGAAAATAGGCCGAAGGAGACAAATCAAACGTCCCACAATTTCACCTGGAATATGGCTAGATTTGGCCGGAATCCAGTGGCCGGGTTTTTCTGTGAAATTGCGTCCTCCTTAACCTATCAAGTCATCTAGTCAACCTTACAACTTTGACCATCTCTAACTTTCGCATACAAACTCGGTTTGACGAATCATTCACACCGTTGTGATCAAGATGACAAGATCTTCAATCTGAAACCAAATTTGCCACGTTTCTGACACTTTGATTTTTGAGCTTTCATAAGCCCTCTTTTTCCTCTGTGTGTGTAAGGAGCCACCTGCATCACCTTCTCAAGGCTAGTTATTTCCGCTATATTATTCGTTGATTCACCACATGACCCTAAGAAAATTGCACAAGGGGAACCGGAGGAGTCTCGGATGGTGCCTCTAAAACCTGTCGGGCCTGGGTTTCCTTTAGAGGCCCCATCAAAGTTAAGCTAGAACCATCCTTCTGGATGAGGGAGGAATCGGGATGGGGAGTGTATGGGGGAAGATCTGGAGTTCAAAGTCCTCGGGAAGACCAGAATGAAAGAGATATCTAGCTGAGCTAGGATCTGAATTTCATGAGGTCTCGCGTCCCAGTCCAACGGGTCCCATTTTTATGTCAGAATAGTTCCCTCGACGTTGGAGATCGTTTGGGCCCAAATATATGTATTTTTTGGATTTTTTCCTTTGAATATGACTCTTTTAATTTCTTTTCAGATACTCCATAAAATAAGTCTGGGTGTAAGCCACCAAATTCCTCTCACCATCAGATTGTAGAATATGCTAGTTGGCCAACCTTCCATCAAATCTTGGAAATTATCACAGTGTTGATCGACTGGCCCAAAAAGGGTCGAGCCCTGATCCCAAACCTCGCCTGTGGAGGAATAATCTTTAAATATATGGTTTAAGGATTCAACATCTTGTTTACATAGAGAGCACATTGATGACCTGACAAAGCTAAACTTCTAAATTTTGTCCCATGTAATAATTCTCTTATGTCTGGCCAGCTAGAGAAAGTGCATGACCTTTGGCCATAGGCTGCTACACCATATAAGTCGCCAAAACGGGCTCTTAGGACATGTCACGGTATTGGATCTGAGGAGATATGCTTCCTTCATCGATAAGGTTCCAGCTGTGGAGAGGCCCCATTGGAATTTTCCTGGATCTTGGGATGTATGGACACACCCTTGAGACAAAAGGGCACCTAGTCATTCAGTAGCCTCCGTGGGAATATCTAGTGGCCATGTAGTGCCTATGTTCCATTGCCACAATCCTTGTTCATATGCTTCTTCAGTCCAATAGTCTACCACCTCCGTGGTTGAGATCGAATGGAAGAGGGGAATCAGATCAGAGAGGGATTGATCCCAATCAAGTTGGGGAAACTGCTGCCAGGAGTCCTACCAAAAGAGGGATGATTTTCCATCTCTAACTTCCTAGAAGAAATGATTGCGGATCATATCGTTGTTCCCATTGGCGAGGTTCTAGACTTTCGATCGAGTTCTTTGAAGGGGTTCTCGGAGGAGGGATTCCTATGACTTTCCCATATTTCCAATCTCATTACCTCGTTGAATCCACCTCCACCAGAGCTTGGCCTCCAGGGTATTTGGGTAGGCAAAGCTTGTGCCAAGCGACTAGTGGTCATTTTTGGTCCATGGAAGCTCTGCTCCATCGGAATCTTCTAAATATTTCAGTCAGCTCTGAGTATATACATTTGGGAGCAGGTGTTGTGAATATACTCCGCTCTGCAGACAAAGGTGATGTCTCTAGCCCTAGAATGGGTCTAGCAATGCACAATACTATCTAATGAACCCCTACCTAGTTTATATTCAAAGAAAAAGAGGAAGAAGAAGAACCTACCTCTTCCTAATTCTATCATTCAATCCTGTGATGAATACCTTGATCCACGATCCTTCAAGCTCCCTCCTTGTTGCTTGTGACGTTCAAATACCTATAGGAGATCAAGATACAAGATACAACAACAAGCGTAACATAAAACATAGCATACATTGAATACAAACTACCTAACAAATCAAGGAGCATTAGGGTACTTGTAAAGATGTCTAAACAAATATGGAAAGTGAAACACCAGATGTATTATTGATAATATAAAAGAAGAAGCTTTCATTTATGGCTTTGATGTTGGAGGCGTCCCTTTGGTGATTTCCAAGTCCAAATTGAGGCTCTTCAAGCCATCCTTCTCCTAGATGGAAATTTAGGCATTATCTTAGTATAGGGATACAAAGGATTAATGATCAGACCAACCCAACAATGACCAACCAGTAGTGGAGGGATGGGATTCAATTTATAGGAAGGGAGAGGGAGTTAGGAGCCCATAAAAGGAGGAATTCCCATTTATTAAGGGAAGATCCCTTATTGATAAGATCAAGAGCTCCAAATGATAGAGCTTGACCATATCTCCACTAAACAATATCTAGTTTGTCGTTCTCGAAGCTTCTCCTCCATTAGAGGAAACACTGTTGGAAAGGGATCTCCTATCAAAAGCACACTGGTGGCGCGAGGTCAAAGTGCTGCAACCTGCCATCAAAATGGGCTAACAACTCACTAAGTGTGTTGATCCAGAAATTTAGGGTTTTAGCAAGGCTTCTTCATAAATTATTCAAGGCAGTTTTCTTTTAGTATTCAAAGGACACCTTGATGTAATCTCTATTCTGGATATATAATACACATTATTCATCACATGGCACTTCAAGATCAGGGATGGGAGTGAATGGGGTAACAAATTAATATGTAATAGATGCCCCCTAAAACATGAAGGCAGATTAAGGAGTGATGGGTGAAATTCTTTACGAACCAAGGCAAGGACTCACAATACTGCCAAGAAACCTACCAAATCAAACACAATACAATATATGACATATTTGATATGAATATTCCTAATAAAATATCTCTGAATAGGCATGAAATAACACATGAACCCATGTCATGGGCACAACCATCCGTCTAAAGAAGATCATGAAAATGGATCCATGGTATGGTCTCAACCATTCGTATAGAAAGGATCATGTGTACAATCATGAACACTCAATAACTCCATGCAACCTGAATAATAAAATATGTGATCCAGGGTCTTTGTCTCTATATTGATCCATCCATTGTACAAATCTAACCATGTGAATAGATGTATTGATGTCGAACATGGTAGAAACCACCTGATTACTGGTCAATGATATAAACTATTAACAGGCACGAGAGAACCCACCAATAATGACGATTTCCCTCAAGGTACAATAACACAATATACAAGTGTGAATAAATGAGTTGAAGTCAAACACTGGAAGAATCATCTGATCGAAGGCCAATGATGTGAGCCTATCGTCGAACGCGAAGAAATTTTCATTGAGGCATGCAAGCTCCAAGGTAGTAAAAAGGAGTTTCTGAATCATCTTCCCGAATAATGAAATGAAGTCGACAGGAAGTGATTCGACGAAGGAGGGCCATAATTATTTCCACGTCATCGACACGAAACAAAGGATTTCTCAAGATGATAGGAGTGATTCAGGAATGTGGCAAAGAGGGTCAAATAAGAAAAGGATGTTTGATTGTTACAACAAGGACTTCTCTTGAACATATCAGCAACACGACTCCTGAGTGTGGAAGCACTTGACTCAACAATGAGATCAGAGGTCATGATGACAAAAATGGTGATCATATAAGAGGAAAATGGATTTCCCAAACCCAGGAATGTAAGTGATGAATGAATGATATCCCCAACCCGACATGAACTGGAAATGAGTGTAATGTTCACATTAATCAACAAAATGAAAATTTAAAGATATTTGTTGGAAATTTACCCTTAATTCCCAATCCTTGATCTTAAGAATTTTCCTTTAAGGAAAACTTGTCCAACAATCTTATTAGTTTCATGTTTTAGGGAACCTTTTTTATGTGATAAATTAATATTAAGATATCATTAAAATTTGTAGTGATGAAGGAGTTTTTCCCACAAATATATATGTTGATTGATAACTAATCTACTCAGTAGAGGAAGGATATTGTAGCTTTGAATATATCTTTCATATCAATAATAAATTATTTCACCTCAGATACATTATTAAGTACAATGCTACATTATTTTTTTCCAACAATATCTCAAGTTGATATATAGTATAGTAAACCTAATTATTTGATGATATTTTTTTATATATCAATAATTTCTCACCTTATAATGGTAGCTGAACTTTGACATTTTTTTGCATAACATGCTACTAACTTATTAGAAGTGGATTTATTAGAATACATAGGAATTCAATTTTAAATTGGTGAAGTAAATAATTTTATAATGTTTAAATATAAATCTTCAATTCTTTGTATTGAGTATTTTATTGTCATTATGACCTGGTTCCTCATTATGTAATCAATGAAGATTCTTCCAATTTTTTATTTTTGTAACATTAATACAATTGTTTATGCATTAAAATAGACCCTTTTAATATATCATTTTCCAATTCACTCTTTCAATTCCGGGTAACTTTTACATAATTATACATCTAATAAAATAATCCAAGTTATTCAATCAAAGTGAACGCAAAGAAAAAATAGTACTAAAAATAAAAAGTAGTATTCACTTTTGCTTAAATAGCGCGGCTAGCAACACCTCTTCCTCCACCTAAAATGAACGTAGTCTAAATCCTCAAATTAATGAAACTCTCTTCCATTGTTGGATATAGTTTAAAAGTTCCATATTGCTTTGGTTGGCATGTGTCGAAGTTTTGGATATTTCCATACACTTCATAGCCCTTTTTAAATTGTAAAAGATTAGAAACCTTGGCGAATCTTAATACGTAAACTATAAAATTCTTGGTGATATTTTAGTAAAAGTATTCCAAATTCTAATGATTTTATATAGTCTCTATACCATTTTGGTGTTGAGATTTTTCAGTTTTATTAAAATGGGCAAAAATCTCAGTAGGTGACAAAAATTAGGAATTTGTTGCTATATTAGCTCCAGTTTGTTGGGAGGGAGTTAATGCATCCTAAATTTGATGTGAGAGGATTTATGAGGCAGTTAGATTCTCCTTGCTATAAAACAGGTATCCATACGTTTGTTTTGGAGAGTGTGTGAGAGTTTGTAATCTCCTGTTTATTAATAAAGATTGCCGATGCCTATGTTGTGTGGACGTAGCCCAGAATGGTTGGGTGAACCACGTTAAACTCTGCTTGTCTCATGCTTTCTGCTCTGATACCAATTGTTGGAGTTTAACACAGCAGAAACATAACACAATTACACCAACGCAGCTTCTCCATTTTTAAGGTAAAATATTTTTTTCTTATAAAATTTTTATAAAATTTGGGGTAGGGAAAAATGGGAATTTGCTGAATTTTTTTGGAAAAAACATGAAAATTAACCCATATACCAATATTAGCCCCTAAAATTTTCCCTTATTACTCCTACTACATCACAACTTGGAACTACCTCAAAAACAATGCAAAGGGAGACCAATAATTTTGAATATCATAACCTTGAATCAAATGCATAGGTTTTATATTTTCTGAAAAAAAATGTTATATTATCTTATAGCAATAATATATTTGATTTCTTATGGGCAAGTTAAAGCTAAAATCTGTAAATTTTTATGACTTGCATTTTGTTTAATAAATAGAAAATAGCAAAGATCTACTAAATTTACCCAAAAATAAAATAAAATATGATCAACATATTTAAATTATTTATTTAATTTAAATAATTATCTTATTTTTATAAATAATTTTCATATATTATTAAATAAATAATAAATTTAATATTTATTTCAAAATAAAAATGAAAAACAAATCAATTATACTTCTTAGATTTTTTATTTCTAAAAAATACTCATTAATGTGAAACACTTCTCTTCTGCGAAGTGTAATAGATTTAATAGTTACAACCAAGAAAATCCTGCACTCTAGAACTTGCACTGTGGATTTAATGATATTTTCTACATCTGGTCATTTTGATTGGTAAAAAATAGTCAGATTTATTGCAATAGGCTCTGAAGCTGCTATAGATTAACAGATGTTTCAAATAGAAGACAACATTAAATTGGACGACTTTGACACATCAAAATTCAGAGTGTTGTTTCCTATCCCGCCAAGTTTTGGTGCTGCGAAGGATCGACCCCTCGCCATCTCCGGTCAAGAAAATGAGTGGAAGGGCAAGATACCCGGTCAGAAAATGTCTCCACAAAGAAAGTAGAAATTTTTAAAGTGTAGCTAGTGCAGCGATTATAGATTAACTGATTTGACAAAAAGAGGACAACATCAAATTGGATGGCTTTGAAAGATCAAAATTCATAGTGATTGTAAGGTTTAATTAATTTAATAAGAACTGGATACACACTTAATTAGGGTTTGATATAGGTTTATAAATTTGATATAATAGTGGCATACCCAAAACACCAAATTGGGAATGGAATAAATTTTCATATGACTGTCTTTTTAGATATTAATGTTGATTAATAGAAGAACGTTCTTCTAGTAATCAATAGCTGCATGATTAATAGAAAAATCCAAACCATGTACCTTTCCATCTCTCAAGATTTGGTCTTGTCCGGGATCGATCCCTCGCTTTCTGTCGTCAAGAAAATGACATGCATAACAAATTTAGAAATTTCGAAAGTGTATCTGCCATAATCACTGAATCGTGGGGGAAAAAAATTAAAACGTTGAATCTGAATGTTTATTAATATTCAGACCATTAAGAGATTAATATATTTAATCATAAACAAATATTGAGTGACATGAATTTCATATAAATTTAAAAATTGTATTTAAATTAAATATAAGTTGTATTATGATTTATGGATAAACAATATTTTAGATATTTTATTCACTTTTAAATTCATCCTCAAATTATTAAAAAATGTATTCGTCTGGAAACCCCAGACATGATGTTTGTTCCTGCATCATAGGGTCAAGGTGCAGAACTATGGTTTCATGATGGTTTTCCCACTTGTATTTTATAGGTAAAATCAAAAGCGTTGTTTAATTATCCTAAGCTTTAAAGTGTTTACATAAATGAAATGTTAAGTAAGTTTTGTCACATGTTCCCATTATGTAAGTTTAAAGTTGTCACGTGTTTCACGAGGTATCAAATCAAATAAATTTCGTTAACAATTTTATAAAATGCTCTAGGATACGACTATTCGGAAATTATCTATTTTAACACAGTCGCTTCTATTAGTATTTTCTGAAAAAAAAAAATAGATTTACATTAGCTAAATGACTCTCCAAGAGTGTAAAAATACTCACACAATCTATTACATTCAATCAAGAGAACAACCTAGTACATATAGGCTTTCTCACTATCAGGTGGTTTGAGCCACTCCCTGAATATTAGGATCTGAGATATAAAATTAGAGTCTCAATCCTATCCTAAGTGTATATTTCTTCATTAATTCTAACACTCCCCCTTAATGGAGAAAGGATACTAAAAAAATAACATATGCCTGCTGGTCTAGTCTCAGCTAAGCTTACAATGGTAAATGACATAAAAAACTTGGTAATAGAGTTTTCATCTTAGTCTTCTTGCTTGAGAGTCCATGCTTGTTCATTAATGGATGAGGCTTCATCTTCACTTTCTTAGCCATGAGATAGTGATGTATCTTTGCCTCATTTCTTCCCCTGTGAAGGAAAACTTGAATTTTTGTTCTCATCCTTCTAAGAATTATGGCAGGGTGGATAGGAGAATTTTCCTTCTCACTATTTCCGGTGTCAATCATCTGAACATCAGTGATGATATCTTCACCATTGATTGTTGCAATTTCTATGTTAATTTCATAAAAACATGGTGTTTCAAGCCATGCTTCAAGAAACTTCAATTCTTCTTCAAAATTCGTTGCTATTTCTTGCCTACCAACATCTGCACAAAAGACAATGTTAGATTTATAAAGATGACCACAATTACTTTCATCTTCCTGCTCCTTGAGGAGAGCTTTCATTTCACCATCTCTCCCTACTTCATCCCTTTCTACTGAAATAATTATGCCTTCATCCAATTCTTTTGCTGCAAGCATGTTCTGCATTTGATTTGTATGTGAAGAAAGGCCTTCCTTCTCACCAAATAGTAATTCATCAATAAGATGTTTTTCAATCATCAAATTGATCCACTCATCATGAGATATATAAGTCTCATCAAACTTGATTTTTGCATTAGGAAAACTTTCAGGTTCTACAATAATGGATGTGTTTTCATCATTACAAGTTTCAATTACAGATACACATTCATCACCCATCATTGCATCTTCAGTTTCACAATAAAAAATGAGATCATTATCAAGAGAAATATCTTCAACATCATTGCCCTCATTCAAACAGTATTTCATCTCTAAAACATCCCTTAAAAACTTTGTACTAGGAATCTCTCCATATTCATATATTATGTTGAGTATGATGTTGTCATCTACTACAGATGTTATAAGACTTAATACTAATGTATCTCCACTATCATTAATAACATCTTCAACATAATCTAGTAAATTTACCTTCCATAGTACTGTTTTCATTTCATTTGCCTAGCTCTCAAAATTCATACCTGAAAAAGATGGTAAATATGGCATTAACCATTTAATAATCTCACCAAATTCCAAATCTGCACCTTGATCAGCAACTGGTCCATCACCGTCAACCTGAAACAAATCACAAAATTCTGCAACACAAAATTTTGCACTTCTCCGTTGATGATTTCTCCTGAATTTTCTTCGAGACTCTTTCAATTTACTTTGACGACCCATTTTATCCTTCTATTTTCTCCCTTGCAAGAACACTTCTTCCACTGCAGCATTAACCCACATAGGTACCACAGCACCTCACGCTCCTCCTGTCTGAGGGCTAAGACAACACAGGAGCCTCAATGGCAGCGTTGGCTCTCAGTCCCGGAGCCTCAACGCATTCAATCGGCAGCGTCGTTGACACTTCTAGCAACGATGGAATCCAATGCAGGAAATTGTACTCTACATCTCAAGGATGGCACCAACGTCTTGATCAATCATGGCGATCAGATGAGATCCAATCCGTTCTCTGGATGCGCCAAGATCCTCTTATGCGGTGGTGGCTCTGCAGGCTGCAGACCATGGCTCTGCTGGCGACTGGGCAGATCCACTCTTTAGCTGCGGTCATATCCTCAGAAATTACATCCATGCATCTCCCTTGCTCCCAGCTATGAACAGGTTCGATGTTCAATTATCAAGCGGGCACGGAAATAAAAATTTGTCACAAAGACCAAACAAAAGGAATAAAACCACGCCTTTATTCTTAGGCCCTGACTGCTACTCGGATCTGTTGAGAGCTTGATCCACAGCTACTGCCCACGTCTCCTCTGCCAATGCAGTAAACAACATGAGGGCTTTAAAACCATGCCTTTTTCCTTTTTTACACTACACCAGTCAAGTTGACCGCATCAACTCCAAGCACAAGCCTTTCAACTTGATCCACCTCAAATCTGATTGTGTATATAAACCTCTGCTTAACACAATACCGAATACACTTTGACGCTTTCACGCTTTGTTCGACAAGGCAACTGTGCCTATCAAGACTCGTAGTGCCTTTGCAAAGGAAAAATCGTATAAAGGAAAGAAAATTACAGAATCAGCCTCAAAACAGCCCTCAATGGCAGAACCCGCCAAAGACTTCGTCAAGACCTGGTTCCCCGCTATTGGAAGGAACAAGGGTTTAGGCATGCGATCGGCAGCAATTTTTATCACTTGCGGTGACTATGATCGGCCCACGAAACTTCGATCTCATAATCTCAGCAGTGACTGAAGGAGCAGGCAGCTCGAAGAAACACTCATTCTCATCAAAAAACAATGCCTCTAAGGCTCCAAATCAAGCGCAAGCTCTGATATCCTTGGATGCAATTAGCTTGCAGCCGATCCGAAATAGGTGCTCGTAGTCGCCAGCAGATCCTGATGTGTCCACAGGTTCCATGTGTAGGCAGCTTACAGCAGATCTTCTAGAATTTGGTCAACCTCCACTGAACGCAGGAATCGACAGATCTCGGCCTCCAATTTTTCTACAACCGCACAGCCAAAGCAACAGGCGATCTCTCTCACCACTTCAAGTGTTTTTCTCCTATGCCACAGCAACTAAGTTGATCTCACACCAGAACCACGACGGGCGTGCAATGGGCTTCACCACAGAACCCTCAATGGACCTCTCTATCTCAGGCTTCCAGGCAGGCTGCAACTATGCCACACAAACACTCAGGTCGTGCTGACAGGGTGCGCTCTCCACATACTCCTTTTACTCAGTCTTTACTCCGACTCACAGGCACTCTCTCAGTCCTGGAGCTCTCTTGCTCGGGTAGTGCCACTGGTTTGTTTGATGGTCCACTGCGATGTCTCTCAGCAACGTCTCCATATCTGCACTCACAGAAACAAACGAGCAAGCGGTGCAAAATGACCCAGGTGTTTCCAAGGTTCACTTGTGACACGACCCCTCCAGGATTTTCTTATGCCAGGTGACCAAATTCCTTTGCACTATGACGCGTATGCAAGCTAGGTTATCGACCTTGTCCACAGTGTGGCTTGAACATATCAGTCCTCTGCAACTAATTGATCGGCTTATCTACCTTCACCAGCGAGCTAAATCCCCTGGTCATGCTTTACACAGGATCCACGAATCGAATCCGTTCAAGTCCAAAAGTTGGCAAGAGTGAGCAGGCCACCGGCTCCTCCCACTCAACGAGCCTTTTCTCCTCTGCGTTTTCACTCTACCAATGATGTCTAACCCTTCACGCTCAACTCAGTTTACTCACAGATCTTCACAGCTCACTTGAGCTCTGATACCATGATAAAAAATGGATTTACATTAGCTAAATGAATCTTCAGGTAAGATACCTAGAGAGTGTACAAACACTCACACAATCTGTTACATTCAATCAAGAGAACAACCTAGTACATATAGGATTTCTCACCATCAGTTGGTTTGAACCACTCCTTGAATATTAGGATCTGAGATCTAAAATTAGAGTCTCAATCCTATCCTAAGTGTATCTTTCTCCATTAATTCTAACATTTTCAAGCTTACAAGACACGGTAATGTTTTGAAAATGCTGACTTTTCTAGTTTTTAAATTTCCCTGTAATTTTAAATGTTATCACATTAGGGAAGGGAAATTAGCTATTAAAATAATCGTTGCTTGGAAGCACACCTTAATGTTTTGAAAATGTTGATTGCTCAATTTTTTAAATTTTCTTGAAATTTTAAATTATTATAATGTTTTTAATTTATAATTTTTTGTTTTATTTTTTTCTTAAATATAATGCTATAAAATAAGGGATTTAGGTTTATGTTGATTTAAAACTGAAAAAAAAAAATTTATAATTATACTTCAAATTTATTTAAAAAAATTAATTATAAAATTAATTTAGGTTAGTTTTTATAAATCATATTTTAATTATAGAAATATATGTGAAAAGAAAAATTAGATTTATTTTAATTATTATTAGTTTAATATTTAAATAATTTTTTTTAATATGTTGACATTATTTTAATATTTCATTTTTATAAATATTAAATTTATTATTAAAAAACTAAATGGTTGATTGGAAAATTTCTTCTAATAAGTTTATTATTACAAAATATAAAGATTTAAATATAAAATAAAATAAAATTTTAAAACTAAATATTTAGTAACTAAAAACACAATAAAATAAATTGTAAAAGATCTTTCGGTAATAATCACATGCAATGGAACATTGTCGACGCGTTTCGAACCAGCCAGTGTGGTTCATCATCAGGACTAGGTGAGAGATCAGATCAGGACATTAAGTTTAAATAGATGTAGAGAAGGCTAAACTAGCCATTAGGAAAACGACTAGTTTAACTCATTTATTTATTTATTTATTTTAAAAATATATATTATATTTTTTTAATTAATAACAGCTAGTTTCATTTTTATTGACTCTAGTAGCATTTTAACTAATTTAGATAATAATGTGACTAATAGTATAAATAGGAATATGAGTAACATTAATAAAAATTATTTAGTTATAAAAAATGACTATGACAAATGGCTTAATAATAAGACATATAACCAAAATAACATTATTAGAGATATTAGTAATAAGAATGATGAAGATAGTATTAATGCTAAGCATGTTTATAATAACAAAAATAATGATTTGATTGAGAACTTTGTTAGTAATACCTTTGAATATAAAGATAAACTTAATAATAGAAGTAGTAATTCTATTAATAGAATTAATAATCCTAGTGATAACATTTATAAAAACTCTAATAATAAAGTGGTCAATCTCTCTAGCTTCACCTTTGACCCGTCTATTTATAGTCTCTTAGAGAAAGGCTTTAACTTTTCCTTAGCCCCTAGGAAAATCCCCATCCATGATATTATTTGTGACATAGAATTTGGTATTAGGAACTTACCGGATTCCTCTAAGGATATCATTAGGCAAGATTGTGCGGTCCTTTTGAAGAAAGCCAAACCCCCCAAGAGCAACTTAAGCAAGCCCGAGTTTGAGGCTCTAAAATCCTTAAATAATGATAAGGACATTGTTGTTCTTAAAGTTGACAAATGTGGTGTGGCTGTCATCCTTAATAAGGAGGATTATAGGATGAAAATGTTAGATCATTTGGAGAATAGTGGGAGCTACAAAAAACTTGCTAAAAATCCCTTAAAAAAGATCTCAAAAGCTGTCGCTGAGGCTATTAAATCAAGTAGCTCAGTGAGCTCTCTGAGTAAGAAGTTGATTGAAAGCAACCCTCTTACTCCAAGAATCTATGGTCTTCCCAAAATCCATAAGGATGGTGCCCCCCTTCGACCCATTGTTAATACCATTGGTGGTCCCACTTATCTTCTCGCCAAGTATCTTGCCCATAAGCTTAAGCCTCTTGTAGGTTGTTCAGACTCCTTTGTTAAAGATTCTTCTTCTTTCGTTAATGATCTGAAGGATGTTAAATTGGATCTTAATGATAGGCTTGTAAGTTTTGATGTCGTTTCTCTTTACACCAATATCCCCATTAATGAGGCTATTGATGTCATTAATCGCATTACTGACCCAGATACGACCCATTTAGTTGAGATCTTCTTAACCTCTACTTTTTCAGTTTTGAAGGAGAATTCTATGCGCAGACTTGTGGTGTTGCCATGGGTTCTCCCCTTTCCCCGATTGTTGCTAATCTATTTATGGAGGAATTTGAATCTAAGGCTCTTTCCTCAGCTCTTTTCCAACCTAAGCTTTGGAAAAGGTTTGTAGACGATACTTGTGTCGTGTGGCCGCATGGAAAAGAAAAATTAGATGTTTTTTTCCTTCATCTTAATGATCAATCGCGCTCCATAAAATTCACCATGGAATATGAAGTGGATGGTAGTCTTCCATTCCTTGATGTTCTTATCTCTAGAAAAGATGATGGTACTTTCTCCCATCAAGTTTTTCAAAAGAAAACCCATACTGAACAATATCTTCATGCTAGTTCTCACCATTTCTATGCTAAAAAATTAGGTGTCCTAAACACCTTAGCCACGAGAGCATTGAGGATATCTTATGAGTCTCACCTTGAGGGAGAAAAGTCCCATCTGTTGAGTGTGTTTTGCAAAAATGGTTATAGTAGGTCGCAAGGCCTTAAAGCTTTCCTCAAAGCAGAAAAAAGTCTTTCAATTAGAAATAATAAAGACCCTAGACATTGGTCCAGCAGTGTGCATCTTCCATTCATTCAAGGAACCACTGATAAAATTGCGAGGGTCCTTAGGAAGCATAAGGTGTCGGCATCGTTCAAGCCCCTAAACACGATTCGCAGCTCTCTCAAATCGGTTAAGGATCCGATTGACCCTAGGGATGCGAAAGGTCTCTACATCATTCCTTGTTCTTGTGGAACTCCCTATATTGGTGAAACGGGTAGGTCTATAAACCAAAGAATTTGTGAGTATGTTGCTGACATTAAACATGGAAGATCTCGCTCGTCTACACTAGCTGAACATGTAGAAAAGACTAACCATCATATCTGCATCGAAGAGGCTAAGGTCATTGCTAGGATCGACCATTTCCATCTTCAGAAGCTAAGAGAGGCCTTAGAAATTGAAAAAAGACCCATTAATCTCAATAGAGATGATGGCTGGATCATCAGCAGGTGTTGGATACCTGCCTTATATTCTTGATTTATTTATTTATTTATTTATTTTTTATTTTATTTTATTTTTTTTAAATCCTTCCCTTCTTATTGCTCCTTTATTTATTTTATTTTATTTTATTTATTTTTTATTTTTTATTTTATTTGTTATTATTTATTATTTATTATTTTATTTTATTTTATTTATTATTATTATTTTTCATTATTAGTATTATTGATTTATTTATTTGATTTTTATTTTTAATTTTTATTTTAATCAATTTGTTTTAATTTAAATTTTATTTTATTTTATTTATTTATTTATTTAATTTCAAAATTATTTAATTTATTTTTTTTATTTTTTTTTTAAAGGTTATTGTTGATCTTTTATTTGGATTTCCCGTGGATAAATAAATAATTTTTTTAATTAAATAAGTAAATTAACCAAATTAAAATATGAAATTTATATTTATATTTACAAAATAATTATTTAACAAGTTATTAATTAATTGAATAAATTATTCAAATAATAAAAATGAAACTAGCCGTTATTAATTAAAAAAATATAATATATATTATTAAAAAGAAAAAGAAAAAAAAAAAGAGTCAAACTAGTCGTTTTCCTAACGGCTAGTTTAGCCTTCTTTACATCTATTTAAACTTAATGTCCTGATCTGATCTCTCACCTAGTCCTGATGATGAACCACACTCACTGGTTCGAAACATGTCGACAATGTTCCATTGCATGTGATTATTACCAAAAGATCTTTTACAATTTATATGATGGATCACATAAGCATAGATTCCAAAAACAATAAAATAAATTTAATAATCAAAATAAATAAGATAAATTTTAATAAATTTAATAAAGTAAAAGATTAATAACTATTTAACCACTAAAATGAGTATTTTTTTATTTTCAATTTCTTGATATATCAAAAGTAAATAAAATATAAATTTAAAATATTAATAATTAATTTGATAAACTATATTAAATTAACTATTAATTTTTAAATTAATAACATGGGAATTTTAATAATTAATTTGATAACCATATCGAGTTTACTATTAATTTTCAAATTAATAATCTTTGTTTATTAAATTATTTCGTATTCAATAAAAAAATAAAGAAAAGAAAAAAAATAATTTAGTGAATATTCATGAATCACCCCAAAAAAAAAAAAAATGTAAGAGACCAACGAGAGTTCTCCTTACAGGCAGTCCAGCTAAGATCACGAATTCAAAATATATTACTCCACTAAGACCATCAATTATTTTTTTATTCTCCATGACGCCTCATCAACGTGCGGCACTCCCTCCCCATACAAAAATTAGACTTTGTGTAATTATAAGGTGGAGAGATTTGGTGTATATATATATAATAAAATTATATTTATGTCTGAGTATTTTTAAAATAGTTAGAAATATTTTCTTAGAAGAAAGAAAAAAAATAGCCCCTGTAATACCAGCAAAACAAACTACAGACTAAAAATCCTCTTTAGAAGCCAATGACTTCCAATCCCACCCCGTCGAATGGCGCAAATGCATAAACAAAGAAACTAGAAATTTGGAAAAGTGCAGATGCTATCGATCAAGTGATCAGTCTATAAACAAGAAGACGGCATTGAATTGGACGGCCTTGAAACATCTAATTCAGACCGTTATAAATTTAATATATATTTTGGAATAAAGACATAATTGGCTTAGATATAAATTTAAAAGTGTGATATAAGATTAGCATATCCCAAACCCCTGATTGGGAACGGAATACGTTTTGATAGGATTCTAATCGACTTATTTTCTTATAGGTAATAGTTTTGCAGAATTATTAGAAAATGTCGATGAATATTGTAAAAATGGTTCTTTAAAATTATTACATAAATTAAATTATATAATTAAATAGATTTTTAAAATTAAATAATGATATATATTTTTAGATTTATTAAATTAGTTAATAATGATTTTGATTTTTTTACATAAATTAAATTATATAATTAAAAAGATTTTAAAAATTAACTAATAGTATATATTTTTACATTTATTAATGATTTTGATTTTTTTCAATTGGTAATAAATAGGATTTTAAAAATTAAATAATAATATATATATTTGCATTTATTAAATTAACTAATGATTATGATGGTGGTGATGGTAGTGGTTAATGTCCATTGAGACCAATATTTGGTCTATCAAACCTAAAGAAACGAGTTATTTAGTTTGATTTAAGATTTTATTCCTATGTTCGAAAAGCTTGGAGAGAAGCCTCCCGAGCTCACTATAGTGATGGTAGTGGTTAACGTCCATTGAGACCAATATTTGGTCTATCAAACCTAAAGAAACGAGTTATTTAGTTTGATTTAAGATTTTATTCCTATGTTCGAAAAGCTTGGAGAGAAGCCTCCCGAGCTCACTATAATTTTGACATCTTAAAAGGCTAGGAAGGTCAGTATTGCAACAAAGATTATGAAATTGAGTTCTAATGTGATTGTACACGGGGCACTCTAAGAGGAGTGATTTTAATCCTCGATGTTAATATTCTCACAAAGATGACAAATCCTTTCCATCCATGGTGTTTTAGGAACTGTCCAATGACCTGTTTCACTATGGAGCTCATGAGAGTTCGTTTTAATCTTGGCTATATTAATTTTCTTTTTTGAGCTAGTTAAAACAGAGAGATACTTTTGATCTTCTAGGGTGGGGTTGATGACCTCCTTATAATATCTTAATTTTCTTTTAGTCGCTAGATCTTTCTCACACCAGATTTTTTCTTTGAACTTAGAAGTAACAATTTTTTTAATGTATTAATGTTTGGCAATGCAACACTCTCGTCGATCTCCCAATGGTTTAATGAGGCCCTGGTGTCTTTATACCAACCTCTTTTAAGCCTTAGGTGGTTTTGGCTGGAATTTAAAGCTAACTTAGGAAGTCTATGGTCTCCTATGTTATTGAGCTTGTGCTTGTACAACAAAAGCCTAGTCATAGCTAGGCTCTCGATAGGGGAAAGACCCACTTCTATAAAAAGAATAAGATAGGGTGTATTAAATAGAATAAGATAAGGTTGATTTTTTTTCAATTTGTAATAAATAATTTTTTAAAATTAAATAATCTATTTGATTTTTTTAAATCTTACACATTGATAAAAAAATATTCATAAATAAAGTTTGAATTTATAAATAATAGAATTTTTTTTCTTTTAAATTATTAAAATTATAATTCATTTATATTTAAATTTATTAAATCTTTTTATAAATCTATTTAATCTTTTATCAGATAATAATAAATTTAACTATATTTCATTTATATTTAAATTTATTAATTTTTTTTTAATCTAAATTATATTTTATCAAATAATAATAATTTTAATGTTTATTTTGAAAATATAAAATCAAATAAATAGGGAATTTAAGTGTGCCTCTTCTTAATATTCTCTTCAATTTTTGGGAAATTTTTTATTTCCAAAAAATACAAATTTGGAAGTTACATATACTTTAAAATATAATGAATTTATAAATGCAATTGGAAACATTATTAGATTAAATTTATTATTTTGAAAATATAAAATAAAATAAATAGTGAATTCAAGTGTACCTTTCCTTAATATTTTCTTCAATTTTTTATTTCCAAAAAATACAAATATAGAGGTTAAATATACTTTAAAGTATAATGAAATAAAAAATATAAATATGATAGTTACATGTACTTTAAAGTATAATGAATTTATTAATGTAATTGGAAAAATTATTAGATAAAATTTATTATTTTGAAAATATAAAATCTAATAAATTTATTAATGTAATTGGAAAAATTATTAGATTAAATTTATTATTTTGAAAATATAAAATCAAATCAATTAGGAATTCAGGTGTACCATTTTTTATTTCCAAAAATACTAATGTGAAAGTTACATGTACTCTAAAGTATAATAAATTTATTAATGAAATTGGGAAACTGGTTAGAAATAAAAAATACTATTGTGGAAGTTACATATACTCTAAAGTATAATGAATTTATTAATGTAATTGGAAAAATTATTAGATTCGACTTTACCATTAAATTATTTCACTACACTAAAACATAAAATAATTAAATTATATTTATAACAGATTTAATTATAATAAATTTATAACATATTTTTTTTAAATTATATTTATTTTAGACTACTTGAAAATTTAAAAAAAAAAAAACTACACCTTACACTTTAATTATAATTTTAAAATTTAACTATTATCACTACTATTATTAATTAAATATTTTATTTTATATAAAGATTAATCTTTAAATTTTTATATATTTTAAAATTTATAACAGATCGCTTTATCTAAAATTGGATTTTAAATCTTTATACTTATTTGAATGGTAAACTTTAAAATGCATCAAAAATGTCTTAAATGTAACACGCCATTCGGGCATCATCGGCATGTCGATCGGTATAAGGTTTGCACACAGGAGGTAGGCATTTGTGGAGTCCACGTGATCAACCGTAGCCTAAACCTATGTCCAGCGTGATCACCTTTTAGTTACTTAGGATCCATTTGAAGTTTAAGTCTATGGAGTGGAGGAATTGCACTAAGTGTTATAAGTGGTCAGAATCTTGGCAAAAAATGGTTAAAAGTGGTCGGAATTTAGGCAAAACAAATTCAAGAAATGTGTTTAAATCATGTTTTTCATGATGGAAGTAGATTCAACACCATCAAAAACTTATGGGGCACCCAAAATCTTGAAGGTTGACAGTTGCACTTTGGATTTTCAAAAATCTCTGCCAGATTTTATTAAAATCATGCCTGAATTTCCCAGATTTTCAGGGCAAAAAAATAGGTTGGTTATACTACGACTAAATTTTGAGGATAAAATGAAAATTTGAAAGGTTGGCTCTCTAAGAGTAAAAGTACTATTGTGTTTGGGATCACACCTAATCTGTAACACTTTGTGACCACGTCTCGCTAGAGCGACCGCTATATTTTTGGACAATAGTTTTAAAATCTAAAGACATAAAATGTAGTTGTCTTTAGTAAGATTTTTTGGAAGCTTTTCGAGTCAGTTTTTCAAGTCTAATTTCTCTAAATCCTGCGGTAATTTATTAAAATCACAAGATTGATTGTAACACCCCCATTTTTCAAGTATTTTACTTTTAACTTTCACAAGCTACATTATGTTGTTAAGAAAAAGACTAACAAATGTGTTAAGACTATTTAATGAATCTGTGTTTATAGGGTAGTTGGAAAAAGTAACAGTTACATTCTCCTCTCAAGATAAGGGGGAGATCTTAGTGGGGATAAGGGGTTCTATGAAATGAGGAAGAATAGAGGTTAACAATGGAACGTTGTGGAGGAGAGTTTTCCATAGATGGTTTGTTAATCAAGTGGAACTCTGAACCCAATTGAAGTACAGGTTGGACAAGAGACCTGAGGCTAAAACTTCTTTTTCCTTAATCTGCTACCTTAGGCTTTGGGATAAGCATGGGAGGAGTTGAGGACATATTGCCTCCCTTAAGGTTGGGAGGTACAAACATCCTTGATTCATTTAAGATCAGTATTATCTTATGATTGAAAGCATAAGATAATTTTGTTTATGAAATTTCTATAAAGAAATAACTATGTGCAACAATATTAATGAGTGATTGTTTACAATATAGATGATGAGAATGTAAACATGTTTAGTAGTAAGAAGACTATGTATCAATGAGACCAACGACACCTTACATGTTGGGAATGGTGTCTGTCTGTGGCAATATAAATCCAGAAGAATGCTATATCAAACCCTTGTTGGAAATTATGAATAAATACAGAGGGGTGTGTTTCCCCTGACAACACAGAGAATGCAATGCAGAAATAAAAAAAATCATGCACAAATAGGAAGAGTGTGAAACACAGGAGAGGAATACATTTTCAATTTATTCAACTCTTCTCTATATTCGATTCAACTCACATAGAAACATATGGAAATTACAATCCTTTAATACAAAATAGCGGAGCCTGCGATTCAATGCAGGAATGGATGTAAAACAACCAAATCGTTCTCCGCTCTGTCATGTTTTTTCTACACGAAAATAGCGTACAAAAACAAAAAATGGAGGACCTGAAATATTATGGGTTATGCCTGTGAAACCACACCACATTCGCCTCTCCATTGCAAATCGCATACCGACGATTATAACTATTAACATTGCGCGATACGGAAAACCTTAAGAACTTGCAATTGTGATGTGATGTGGCACATATCACATTGCAACATAAATTGTTTAGTTTGTGGGCCCTCTTAAGCTTGTGGGCACTAATATGCGCCATCCTCCTGAGCTTGCCATGTGCTATTGTGAGTGCATCACATCGCAAACAAAATAACATAACTTGAGGGCACTAAACAGGTAAGTCTTAAACTTTGCGAAGTGCGGGCGGCGATGCGGTAAACCTTGGTAAGTGTGAAATGCGGTAAACCGCGATAAGGAATAAAGAAAATAACAAAGGTTTGTAAGAGTTTGCAAATGCGGCAATGGTTGGTGGGTCCCGCCATATCGCATCAACATAAATATAACATTCGGTGAAGGGCTTAAGAGTTAATTGGTAAATCTTACAGGCAGTTAAATAGCGGGGAGTGCAAAGTGCGGAAAGGTAATAAATAAAGGAAATGCAAAGGTTTGTGGGTAGTTGGTAATGCGGTAAGGTATATGGTGGGTCCCGCCAATATCGCATCGGCGGAAATATAACTTCGGCGAAAGGCTTAAGTGGTAGACCAAAAAAGTTGCGAGCTGCGAAATTGCAGGCAATGGTAATTCAATGCGGTGGGTGAGAAATAACGTAGAGAAAGGCTTCGGGAACTTTGTTTTTTGAATTTTTGCGTGAAGCAAACAAAACCTGCGGATTTCAGTCCTAAGCCTTGTCTTTCTCTACAAAAAAAATGCAATCAAGGTGTGGGTTGCTGCCACTTTATTCATGGTAGTTGTTGGGAGTATTTCCAACAACCTTGAGGGGAGTTTTAGTAACCAAATTCCTGGACTGAATCATGGCCTCGAATCCAGGAATTATCAAACCTAACCAGAATGCCAAGATAACACCCCTGAAGTAACGCTAGCAACCAACAAACAAACTCTTAAGAAAAAACACAAAGAGAGTAATATGTGTTATAGAGTGCAGGTTGTGGCATCCATTTGGTGTTGCAATAAGTTACAAACAACGTTCTCTGGGAGGGAAGCCATGAAGGTTTGGACCCTAGTTCCAACCAAGAAGTCGGGTCTGGATTCCTTCATCCTTCACGATGAGGGATGAACTCAATTAAAACTTATTGACAACTTTTCCATTTGCAACTTAAAACTTTAATGGTAGTACACATACACAACAAGCAACCAACCAAAAGGACTAGAATTAAGGAAGGGAGAACATCCACTGAAAACCACGCTTATGCCGAAAAGATTTAGCTGAATATACTTTAAAGAAAAACATGTAGCCTAAAGTAATTAATTCATAAATAACTTGCATCTTTTCCAAAACAACTCACATATAACTAGTTAATAAATTCATAGGAACATTATACATAAAACCTGTGAATTAACTGTTTCCAGCATTACCGTAATTAACAAATTAGTGGGCCATGAGCTCCCAACTCAACCAACATTGTCTAGCTAAGCAACCATTCTTCGTGAAAAAAAAACGAGGAATAAATTTATACATTTGAAAATACAGTGGAATCCCATGTTTAATTAGTTTAACAATCTTTCAATTCGAACTTAAATTTTGCATTGTCCTAACCTCTGTAAAGAGGTATTCTTCAATGGAAGAAGAATGACAAATATTACATATAGATAGAAATGTTTTTGGATTAATCACATTGTAAGGATTAGGTCGACGTTTCGAACCAGCTAATGTGGTTCATCCTCAGGACAAGGTGGAGAGATTAATCGAACTCAAAGAATAAATAGAGGGGATGCATCATTACCCGGAAATAGATGATGAGAACTAGCCATTAAGAACTAGCTGTTAAGAACTAGCCGTTGGAAATTTAGTTAGTTGGTTAGTTAGTTGAAAATAAATTAATTTAATTAAAATAAAATTAATTAATTAAATAAATTTGTTAAAAGCGGGGTTAATAAATATATATTATGTTACAAATTTGGTTTATAATTAAAGAAATATGTTAGGGATAGGAATGGGTATTTATAAAAATATATTATGTTAAACAATGGGTTTATAATTGAAGATATAGTATAGGAATAGGTATGGGTGACTATTTTAAATTAATAAATAAAATAAGATAAAATTAATTAATTAAATGATTAATTATGAGATAGAAGTATATTAATAACCTAATTAAATAGTATATAAAATTTAGAAATAATAAATAAATAAAAATAAATCTAAGAGGGAACTAATGAGGGGACAATAATTGAAAAGAAATATAAAAATAAAGAGAAATAAAGAATTAATAAAAGAGGGGGGTTTTCATAAATTATTATGTAATAAAATATTTTTTTTTTTATAAATAAAAAAATAAAATAAAATAATAAATTAATTAATTAAAAAAAATAAAAAATTAAAAAGAAGAAGAAGAAGAAGAAAATAAAAATAATAAACGGAAATTATCAGGTGAGATCCGGGATCCAACTCTTACTTACCTTCCAACCATCATCACAGTTGAGATTCATAGCATGTCGCTCAATTTCAATCGCCTCCCTTAATTTCCTATGGTGCGAGTGATCTACCCTTGCAACGACTTTAGAGTCTTCAATACAAACATGGTGGCGGGATTTTTCACATGTTCAGCAAGAGTAGAGGCATGGGACTAATTATGTCTGATGTCCGCAACATGCTCTCGGATTCTTTGCCTAATGGATCGAATTGTTTCCCCTATATAGGGAGTTCCACAAGAACAAGGAATCATGTAAACCCCCTTCATGTCTTTAGGGTTGATAGGGTCCTTAACGGATCCAAGTGAATTTCTAATGGTATGGAGAGGTTTGAAAGAAGTAGAAATATTATTTCTCCTAAGGACATGGGTCATCTTGCCATTGTCCCTTGGATAAAAGGGAGGTGGAATTTGGAAATAGGATCCACCCATGTAGATTTTCCACTCAAACCTTTATGTGCCTTTTGAAAGGCTTTAAGACCTTGAGATCTAATGTAACCATTATTTTCAAAGACATCAAGAAGATAAGATTTCTCTGATTTTAAGGAGTTGTCGTCAGAGATTCTAAGAGCATGAGTCACAAGAGTACACAACACACCAAATTTCTGAGTAGGGAAATGATGGGACCCAGCATGAAGATACTGCTCCGTGTGAGTCTTCTTGTGAAAAACCCAATGAGAGATGGAACCATTCTCATTCCTTGAGAGAAGGATATCAAGGAAAGGGAGGCAACCATCTGCCTCCACTTCCATGGTGAACTTGATGGAATCAGATAGCGAGTTCAGGTGCCCAAGGAATAGATCTAATTTCTCCCGACCTGTAATATTCACTTTCTTGATCCAGTCAAAGTGGATAGAATCGATCCATGGTATTTTCCCATGGTATTAACCCATGGTATTTCTTGTTGGTATTGACCCATGGTATTTCTTGTTGGTATTGACCCATCAAGCCTATAAAAGGGGAGAGAAGCTAGGCATTTAGAGCATTTTGGATTATCTATCTTATTATGTTTGGGTTGAGAACTTGGCCTGGCCAGTTCAATTATTAATCCCGAGACGAAAACCCCGCGGTGATGTTTATGTGGTGGATCCATCCAGGATTCACAAGTGGGCTTCAGTTTCTCATATTTATCATTGTCAAGCAGCTGTGCATGCCATTTGTAGGATTTTATGGTCTGGGAATATATTTTACTTTCAGTGAATAATAATATAAATAAAATGGTTGCATTTCTTGTGTTCTGGTTCTTGATGGAAGACTGTATTAAATGAGAACAGGGTGAAAATGTGAAGCTGGGTTACACTTTTTGCCCTTTTTTGAGAAAAAGTTTTCATTTTTTTCGGTTCTTCAACTTTCTGCAAACTATAACAATTTTTCTGTGTAGAATTTCATTTTGCGATAAAAATAAAAGTTGTGAGAAATTTTGTTAGCTTTCTATTACTTATTTTTGAAATTTTTTTATGCAGATTTGATATGTCAACTTAGCGTTTCTTTGAGTGTGTGTTTCTTAACAATCAAAGGATTCATAAGAAGTCATGTTATGACACAATGTTGTATTCATTGAAAATTTGTGTTTTTGAAAAAACAAAATGTGTTACAACAATCTAGACAAAGTCTACTTTGTTTTCGTCATATTTACAAAGCCAATGGATGCATATCATAATTACTAGAATTTTTTGAACTGGTCCAATACGAAAAACTGCATATTTTGGATATGTTTTGCGTCACAAGAAATTTCTTAACATATAAGTTATAAACTAAAAATCTAAAAGCTACCCATTAGAGACGATGGACCAATGTAATGCCCCATAATTTTTTCAATTTTTTTTACAATGTATTTTGGGAGATACAAAATTTTGATTTCACTGAATCACAATGACCCTCAGAAATTGTTTACACCCATTTTATTAGAAAAATAATTAAAATTAATAAACGTTTATGAAATTCCATAAAAGTTATATTTCCTAAAAGTAGATTCAATTCTGAAAATGCTTGTCTTGGTTCCGACATTTAATTAACAACCTTTCATGGAGTTTAATCAGTCCAAAGTTGCAGAACCGTATTCAGAGCTTGGTTTTTGCGTAATTGGTGACGCGTTAGTTTGGCCGAACTTTTAGTCAAAGTTCGGTCGAACTATGTTTTCCGCCGAAGGCTCGTTAAATCTAACGTCTTAATAGTTCATCCGAACTTTTGATCAACAGTTCGGCCGAACTCTTGTATAACTCTCCGTCGGCGGGAAAGTTTTGCAGAGCCCCCTACTAAAACACATTTCGCATCAATATAAATTGCCGCGAAATGATTCACAATTTTTGCACATTTCGCACACTTCGTCTCATTTTACAAAGATCTTGGTTTGGGTTCAAAAACATTTCTTCAAAATTTGGGTTTAAGAGCATTTCTTGGTTGATTTTACAATTTTGGGTTTAAAGAATTTTTTTGGAAGACATTTCTTAGAGGCGGCGTGATTTTGACAAAAATTGTAAAAAATTTCTTGGACGTACATTCAAAAGACATTTCTTGGAGGTATGTACGTGTTTTGAGTTGAAGTAAATATTTTGAGCTTCGTTTCATTTTTATAAGACATTTTTCTCTCGAATTTTTTAAAGTAAGTGTTTTGGATTGGAATATGTATTTTTTGCAAAAAATTTACACTGAATTTTTTTAAATTAAATCTTTTGTGATATTTTTTGTAATTGAGTTATTGTCTAATTTTTTGAACTTCATACCCTATTATCATGGGAAATCGAAGAACTTGTGCGAGAAAATATGATCGAAAAAGAGAACCTGAGGCACGTAGAGAAGAGACTAGACAATCTCGCAAAAGAAAGTTAGAAGCCCTCTCAAATATTGAAGAGGAAAATCAATCTCAAGCAGAAATTGAAGTAGGTATGTAAATGTAAATATTATGATATATTGATATATATTTAAAATTTTCCTAATGTAAAATGTGAAGCTTAATTTTTATTTGATGAACTAGTTTGAAAAATATTTTGTTTAATGTAAACAGACAGAGATATTCCTCAAAATATTGAAGAAAAAAATCAACCTCAAGTAGAAATTGAAGCAGGTATGTAAATGTAAATATTATGATCTATTGATATATTTTTAAAATTTTCCCAATGTAAAATGTGAAGCTTAATTTTTATTCGATGAACTAGTTTGAAAAATATTTTGTTTAATGTAAACAGACAGAGATATTCCTCAAAATATTGAAGAAGAAAATCAACCTCAAAAAGAAATTGAAGCAGGTATGTAAATGTAAATATTATTATCTATTAATATATTTAAAATTTTCCCAATGTAAAATGTGAAGCTTAATTTTTATTTGATGAACTAGTTTGAAAAATATTTTGTTTAATGTAAACAGACAAAGATACTCCTCAAAATATTGAAGAATAAAATAAACCTCGAGCTGAAATTGAAGCGGGTATGTAAATGTAAATATTATGATCTATTGATATATTTAAAATTTTTCTAATATTTATTGACATATTTATTAATTTAGTGATTTATTGAATATGTACTATTTTTTCGAATATGTACAGATGAAATCACTATCGATAATGAGATGTTAGAAAATACTGGCACTCACACATATGGAGATAAAAAACCTGACCATGTTATACGATATCATGTCAACCACATTTTTGAAAAGTATTTCTTAAATGAGCAAGTGACAGTGCAGGCTCAAATTTTGAAAGGTCTCCTATCATCAAGGAAATTAAAAGAAGCGACGACACTATTGGGTATTCGAAAATAAACCAAAGATAAAAAAATGAAGGAAGAGGTGATAAAAAATATGAGTAGTGCTATAAAGTCAATTAAGAGATCTAGAGATAAAGATGTTTCAAATGTACGTAGAGGAATACAGATGGCAATGGTTTCACCAAGTAATCAAGAGAATCGTTTGATAACATCTATGGCACGAGCACTGGGAACCTCGCGAAAAACTCTGCACAAACATCAAAAATTTCGACTGAAAATAGATGTAAATGATGAACTCGCTTGTTGGAGAGCTATTTGTAGGCAACCATACAAAGATAGACTTGGAGAAAATGTTAAAAAAATAATATATGAATATTGGAAGAACAATTCGCGTGTTTCACCAACTACAAGACATGTGATGCGAAGAAGAATAACACGAAATCAGTACGAAGAACATGAAAAACATCTCTTGGAAACCACTCAGATAGAGTTATTCAACAAGTTCAAAGAAGAGAATCGTAAAATTCATGTTTCACTCAGTGCTTTTGTTCAAAAAAAACCATGGTATGTAAAACCTATCACCGTACGCGACACTTGTTGTTGCCGTTATCATGTGGAATTTGAGTTATATTATGACACATTCCTTGATTTCGATAGAACATTATGGAAGGATTCACCTCCTCCTTCCACTATCTGTGAATTCATATCTCAAATTCTATGTGAAAGAGAAAGTGATGAACTATTTTACAAAAAGAAATGTGTTGGTGGTAAAAAATGTGATGATTGTGGAAATTTGACTAAATTTCAAAACAAATATCATATTGATATAAATGATCAATCATTGTCCAACATGAAAGTGAAATGGAAGAGATATGAATATATCGGTACATCGATTCAAGGTGCAGATAGTGTTAAAAGAATCGAATTATGAGAAGACGAAATTTTTCTGATAGACTTTTTGAGAAAGTTTGAGGCAGAAATTTACAAATACACCAAGCATTCCCATAGAGCTCGATGGCAAGACTTGCAATTCAAAAAATCTCATGAATTTTTTCCACCAGGGACCATTTTGTCAGTGATTGATTTTGCAGAAAACTACACATTTGTTCCACAAAAAGAAATTCGGAGTGAATACTATCATTCTGACCAAGTCTCCATGCTCGTCCATATTCTATATAGACATGCTGAACAAAATGTCGATCATATAGAAAGCACGAGTGAAAATCGACATATCATTAAAGAATATCACTTTTATATCAGTGACGATCGTACACATGATACATGTTTTGTACAACATTGTTTTGGAAGAATTTATGATTCATTGAAAAATCATGGAATAAAATTCAATGAACATTGGATATGGTCAGACGGATGCACAGGTCAATTCAAATCTGCACGATCATTCTTTTGGTTGTGTTGTCTTCATAAGAAAACCTGCATTAAACATTGTTGGAATTTATTTGAGACTGGCCATGGAAAATGAGAACATGACGGTGCAGGAGCATGCATAAAACGAGTACTTCGAAGATATCAAATGAACCACTCTGCACGCCGACTTGTGAACTCTGAAGGAGTTTTTCAATGGTGCATCGCTGTTCTAAGCCATGACAAAAACCCATCAAGAGAAGTGTGAAAATACATTCAATTTAATTTATATTGGAAATCTAATTTTAAACATTGTACATTTATCATGCAATGATTATTTTTAATTGTATTTTGAAATCATATTTACAAATTCTTTTTCTAATTTTCCATATAAAGGTTTTTCTGGCATATTGGAATCGAAGACGTAGATAGATCAATTGGAAATGACGTTGAAACAATAAAAGGGACTCGAAAATTGCATTCAATTCAAACAAAGTTGTCCAAAAATGTGTTTGCATTGGATAAAAGAAAATATTCTTGTTTTTGTGATGTTTGCATAGACAACACAAAATCTAATGACATTTGTGAAAACAAAATGTATGTGAACGATTGGAAACATACAGAGCTAAATACAAAGGGAAAAATGTATGTTGCAATGTTTGAAGAAATGCAATCAAAGGAAACTACAATATCATCCGATGGTGATCGAGTTTCTGATCTTGTTAGAGAAGGTAAGATTTGAATTACTTTCTAACGATTTAAAGATCTAGAAATAAATTTAAATATGCATAATTAAATGTTAAATTTATTTTATTGTGCAGGAGATGTTTTTGTTGTAATTGCACCTATTGACAACGATGAAAATGTGAAGTATTATTTGATGCGTTGCACTGAACGAAAAATGAAATTATTACAAGACTATAATGATCATGGACTTCAGTATGACTGAGGGTCTATTATACTGAAAGGTTATTTTTTCAGACAAACTCATCAAAGTGGAGACTTTGTTTACTTTGAAGACTATGAACCTGATTCCATAAGTTGTCAATATAGTCACTTGGTGTGTGTAGCACGTATAAAGTTGATAGAAGTTCAATCAAAGAAAAAATCGAAAATTAAGAAATGGAAAATGTCAAAATCCGATCATGAACGGATTATTGAAGATGGAATTCCATTAGAATTTTTTTGAGTGAAGTGTCCAAAAATTTATTATCTTTGGATTAAATATGTTTTAGAACTTCCAGTACTCAACTAAAAATTGAGCTGCTTATGTTATTTGTGGTTTGCACATGTTACAAATTGTTTGGGTACAAGCACGTGCTCCAGTATCAACTGAAAGTAGTTTTTCTATACATGTGCATTGATGAAAAATGTTATATATTGGATATATATATATATATATATATATATATATATATATATATATTCTAGAATGAAATTAATTGTTCTTGTATATGTTTTCTGACCGTATGGTACAAATTATTTCACTTTATCTTGTAAGGTCAGATTCAGTCCCCATATGGCCTAGCCTCCAAGGGACGAGATAACAAGTGGTTGTCCCCACTTGCCAGAATCTCAGCTTTTAAGTAAAATTTTACTGTTTGTGGCAGGCATCTTACATGATGTCCTAGCCACGGATAGATTCTCTTTGTTTCAAGTTTCCAGTAAAAGTTGTCACCGAATGACCTACTAGGATATTATAAATACTAGCTTTGTAAGATCATTTGGCATTCAGAAAAATTTGAAAGTCTTAGACTGTCAATCAATTTAAAGTATCATTCACCCTAGGGAGTGTAAAATATTCAATGTAGGTTGGTGACGATGCTCACTCCTAGCTTGAAGCAGCTCCAATGACCAATTCTTTAATGAATTCCAATTCACTAGACCAAAGTTGGTGACCTACTTGGTTTTTCACCCAAGAAATTCCAAGGTACTCTTCTTACCTTTGGCCCCCAAAGCTACAATGGAGTTATAGGAAGGTGAAGAATTTTTTTTTCACTGATAGGAATTTGGTCACATCCCTAATCTCCCCTTATCAAAAAGTTCCTATCTATTACATTATCCAGCATGTACTCAAGATCACTATTTCGTAAATAGAATATCACAATATCATAAGTTCTCACAAAAATACATGGAATGCCATTACGACACTCATCTAACAATGGGGAGCTCAAAACCTAGAAAGCTTCTCATCCCCTTAATAATAATGTGTTTAATTTAGTCTTTTAGGTGAGGATTAGGTGTGAATCTTGTTTTCACATACAAAAATAATTAATTGTTTAATTCCATAAATTTGATTATTCACCAAAATACATGCCATATCCACTATTTGTCTCTCCTACAAATTCCCATTATTTTATTAAAATATGATTTTATCTCACCCAACTATCACATGTTCCTAAATTTACTCCTAATTGTTCCCTATGCCCTAAATCTACTCCTAATTGTTCCCTATGTTGCTTTTCCCTTACTTATTTTTAGAATGTTATTTTCCTAGATCCATCATAACTATGGATCTATCAAGCGTCGAGAGGAATCAAATATCTAGAGATGCAAACCTCTTTTTTGAGTGAAAAACTTGAGGAAGGGTTTGCACCTCGAGAGATTTGATCCCTCTCGGCGCTTGATAGATCCGTAGTTAAGATGGATCTAGGTTGGTTCAGTCTTGTGCAACCAAGGAAAAACTATCGATAATATGAGGAACATATGATTAATTTTATCAATAATATGTAAATACATCTAATATTAATATAACCATTTTAAATATGCTAAATATGTTTGAGATTTATCAAGTCATTTTAATTTTAAATTTTCTTAGTTACCTCAATTTGTTGAGATGATAAATATTGTAGAATAACTTTAATAATGGAAAATGATAAAATAAAATTTTTGAATGCAAAGTGACAATGTAATAATATTGAATGATAGAATGTGAATAATTAGAATGTAATCAATTACAAATAGCATTTATTGTGATCAATCTTAAACTATTTTCTTCTTCTATTCTTATTGTCACCCTTATTAGTTTTGTCATCTTTCCGTATCGATTATATTAAAAAGAAAGAAAAAATCATAAATCATAAACCATTTAAATATTTAGCTCGAACTCTTGTAGTAAACACCATACCTTGTCTCTCTTGCTCTCCAATATTATTAGGTTTAATTATTATAACACAAAAATCGTTCTACATTGTCAATAATTTTTTGCGCTTACACTAAAATCAATGAACACTTTTAATCCAATGTCTTTACAAGTAATGTACCATCATACATGCAATTATATCAAATTAGAAATCAACATATACAATGAAATCAATGGGGATTGTCTTGTTACAAGTAACATAATTTCAATTTACCATATGTGCAAATGTAGGTTGAAACCATCCAAAACTTTAAGTTGTAGATTGAAGCCATCCAAAACTTTAAGTTTTAAAACCCTTTTGATTATATATTGTGCAACATTAAAACATTAAACATTTAAAGTTCATTAAATATCACATGCAAAATGTATTGAAACCATCCAAAACTTGAGTTTCAAAAACTTCACATGCCATGCCAATTATAATTCAACTATCCAATAAAAACATTTAACATTAAATATCACATGCCATATGTAGTTCAGATGACAACATTACTTCACATTCACATGCCAAAAGTACTAAAACCATCCAAAAATTAAATAAAACAAATTATATAATAACAATGTAATAAAATATGTCCAAAAATTGTAAATCTCACAAGTATCAAATTGTATCAAGTTTAACAAATTTTAAAACTATCTAAATTTTGAAATCAAATCTATTGTAAATCATGTCCATCAAATGCAGGATCTGGCGTCTTCCCTACTAGGGTCTCAGTCCCCGCCCTATCCTGTGAATAGGAAACCTACATACACAATGCACATGTACTTTAACATTAAAATTTGAAGTTTTAAAAATGAATGAGAATATATATATATATATATATCTAAAACTTCATGTAAAAAACAAAATATAACAAAAAAATCATGCAATACCTCGTAAGGTTCCCTCTCCATTTGATGAACAGGTTCTCCCATAGGAACATCTGCAGTGGTAAACTGTACAATATACATGTACAGTTAAATATATATATATATATATATATATATATATATATTAAAAACTTTCAAATGAAAATGCACGTGTACATATATAAACTTATTTTCAATAATATTAAAAAAAGGAACTAAAGACAACTTGTTCAAATGCTGTGGATGTTCCTATCTCCGTCGCTAGAGTCCCCAGATTAAAGAAATCTTCTATAGGAACCTAAATTCAAAATTTTTTAAATAACTCAAAATATAGATCTCTCTCTCTCTCTCTATATATATCTCTCCAATTTTTAATGGAACTTTTTTGAGGTAGAATATATATATATAACTTTTAAACATAAATTTTAAACTTGTGAAAAATTGTCCATACTTGTGGCTCATCTCCCAATGAAGTAGAAGGTGCATCTCCTAAGGAAGAAGAAGGTACCGCCATCCCAAAAACATCAGATGGAATCAGTACCTGTTTAATTTTTTTATCAAATTATATATATACATACATGTACATGTGTGGCAACAATTATTTATATTAGAGTCACTTAAAAAACACTAACATGTGCCAACATATCATGATGGTCAGACCCATCTACATCGTTTGAACCGAAGGTCCCGAACGTAATATTAACATTTTCATCACGCATCATGCCTGAGAACTGTAAATGGTGTTTTAACATATAATCATAATTTTTTGTTGGATTAATGTACACATACAAATAAATGTATACATGTACATACACATGTATTTATTACAAATTGTACACATGTATATGTAAAAATAATTTCAAACCCTAAGGTCACTAACACCTACCGTTCCGGTGCCCTCTTCCTCATGAAAAATTAGGTCTTGCAGACCATTGCGACAATTTATTGCATATGTTCAGAGATCTTCAACATTCATGTTGTAAATCTCTCATCTGTACGATAAACAAAATTGGCACGTGCATTTTCACGTGCTCTTTGTCGATTTAAACAAAGATCGACTCCACTCAATCCGCTATGAACATTGTCGATCATAACATCCCTTGCTTCTCGACTTATTTCAGAAGTCGCATCCATCTCTGATCCCAGAGTTTCGACTCGAAACGGTCGACTCACCAATGGCGGCTCAGGGCGAGGCAACTCCACATCTCGCTTAGTGCCCTTACGGTTATATAATCGACCTTTCCCCGGGCCAAAAAATTCTGAAGGAAGGTCATTGTAGTTGGGTTTCATACCAAAAAAAATTCTGCATCAAACATTTGTGCAAAATAAATAGGAACCTCATTGTTCCATGGAAGCCTTCCAAATGCCGCAAGATGTCGATCATACAAATGAATCAGTCGTTGGCCCCAAATTTCTGTACACATTTATCATTTCACCCAATGAATGTGTAACTATTTCAAGGCTTTGTCTACTCTCAGCAGGTAGAGACAAAGCCATGAGATCTCTTTGCAATTTTGCATGAAGGCTTTCACAACTTTGTAAGGTGCATTCCGCCATGTTGGTTTCCCATGGTATATCAGTAATCTCAGCCGGATAAGTTGTGCTGGGTTGACAGCCTTCTTCTTGAATGTAGCGAGCTGCCCTACGTCTATTTTGACCACTAGCTCGAACATTTTCGGCCTCTGCATCAATATATATATAATTTCGTATATTAGAAAAAACACGTGTAAAAAAAGTTGTACAAATTTAATGAAAAAATATTGAAATTGATGGCAACCTTGATGTTGTTGGTTAACATTATCTCCAACATGACCCTGCTGAGAACCAACCCCAGAATGACGCTGTTGAGAACCAGACCCACAGTGACCCTATTGAGAACCAGCAACCGTTGATTGGCCTTCGGGGGAATAAATATCACCCCCTTCCCGCAACCTGCTACCACTCATACCTCGACCGGTTGAACCTTGGCCACACTCCATGGATGGAGTAGAAACCCTTCTCCTCTTACCTCTTAAAAATTAAAATATGAAACTTATTAACAACTAATTTAACTCACAAAGTTAATAAAAAATCAATTCCATATGTACACACATGTATGGAGATTTAAGATTATATTTAAATATCGTGAACATCCCCCGATCCCTGAACCTCCATATGGGATTCGACTGATCTTCATCGTTCATCCTCCATGATATATATCTATTGGTCGACATTTACACAAAATAGATTTCAAAAAATCATTTTGTAATTTAGTGTACACAAATTATGTAGAACACAACTTTCAAAGAAATAATTGATCACGTGTGAAACTAAATTTAATCGAAAAAGATATTATAAAAATGATAAGTTCACCAAATTGCGCTTTACATGGTGGGAGCACACTTGGTATAAATTTTACTACTTATACACTTTAGTTTGTGGGAGAAATGACACATGTACATAGTTTACCTTAAAGTTGTTGTGTTTTACGAATATTAAAATGAAGAACTTCTATTTAGATCCATTCCAGAGATTGATTGTAGGGGCATTTACTAGATATGTCACCTTTCATAAAAGATGAGATCCAGAGGCTACCTGGCCCTTTACAGACTCTGCCTATAGAACTTGTAGAAGTAAACACTAGAGGCATTAACAATATCAAAGAACGTTTTCATGCTTAGACATGGGAATGTGTCTCTTTCCCTACGCAAAAAAAATAGTTCAAGGTAGTTAATCTTCGTAGACATGTCATCAAGAAAGTCAATGTGATCATCCCCAACTTACTTTTTATGAAATTAGGCTTGGAATCCTCTACAACCTGGTGGATGGAGTTGAATGGGAACTAGGTTGAAAGGCCTTTACAGAATACATGCTAGTGAATAACACTTACTAGGCTATGCCAACAAATAAAGTGGGAGAAATGTTTTCTCCTCGAGGTTGTCCAATTGGGTTTGTAATACCAACTTCACCCATTTCCTCACAGGTTTCTCTCTTAGGTTACAAATGTCTTCCACCTTATTAGTTATATATTTTTCAATTTTCCATGGATTCCTTGATTTTTTTCTCCTACCATCTCCCTCTCTCACTCCCCAAATTATTGTCATCAAACATGCCCCATTGAGGATCTGGAGCAATGTTTGCACCATACTTAGAACTGTCATTGCTGCTAATTGAAATTGGAGTCATGTATACTATATTGCTTGCTTAAGTGGCTCTTACTTGGAAAATATCCTGAGATGAGTTTGACATGATGGTCATATGAGGTTGGAAGCTACTTGGTGTAATTTTCCTTAAATATTCAAAAAAACAGAGCAAAAATGTCATTTTCGATCATTTTTTATTAGCTTCTGCATACAGCAAATGTTATCACAATTGAAACACAATCATGTTCCACGAGCATGAATTATGAATGTCGCAAGCCAAATGGCAAGGAAATTTGCATTAATTTAGGCAAAAGAAGGCTATGACATTAAGGTCCATGCTAGAAAAAATTATGCAAATAAAGTTGCTAAGTCTTGATACTTACCATGTGTTTCAAAGCCATAACGAAGGTTGGCTTTGAGAGTGTCCTCTCAAAGCCCTGTCTTGAGATGAAATTTAATTCAATGTCTCTTAGAGTTGCAAGGTGGAATTGATAGAACTATTTGATTTCTTTACCATAAATGGATATCTCCTTTCATCCATACCTTTCTCTATCATCTTATTTCCAAGTGAAATGGGAATTTTCACATTTTGAATGCCATTACCATGTAATTTGGTAGCCTGCTAGCTAGACCTATCACAAGTAATGTTGTCATACCAAACTATTTCTCTTGCTCAAATCAGTGACCATGACTCTCTTCTCACACTGCTTACCATATAAGATCTTCAATTGTACATGTCACGCAAAGTTGGGGGTTCTAGGTCTACACCTATTAGGTAAAGTTACATATTTTATGTCATTGTGGTCCTTAAATTTGGAGGTGTTCCACCTGAAAAAGTAGGCATCAAATATGGATGAAAAGGATTTGTTTTAACTTTGATAGAATTTCCTCGTGGAATTACTGAATTTCTCGATGACATCATGCTAGCTTTTCTTAGAGAAGAAGGTTTTGGAGGAGAAATTGAATTCTTTCGACTTATTTTTGGCATTGAAGTTTGAAATAGTAGTTTTGATGACTCCATTGATGACCTTGCTGAGGAATTTGATGCACACAATATTGACTTTGAAGATGGTTTAGAAGATGTTGAAGAAGTTGTAGATTTTGGTGTTGTCACTGAATGTTTCTTTGTTATTGGACTTGATCAAGACATGTAATTTAACTTTACGAGCAGATTGAAGACCTTGAAGAGGTTTTAGATTTTGTTTTTCTCACTTAAGGTTTTTTTCTAGTTTTGTTTCTTACACCATCATTTCCATAGGACATTTTTGGTGAATAGATTCTTGACCTTGATGAGAGGATATGATACCTTGAAGAGGCTACATCTTTTGGTGACGTCACTAATTGTTTCTCTATTATTATGTTTGTTAAACATCTCGCTTAGGGCGAGGCAACTCCACATATATTGTACAATTTATGGGACATAAATCAATATGTAGAAATATTCACTTGGTTTTTATAATTGGATAGAAGAATGACTTAAAATGACCTTGTATGTCTTATCATTTTAGAGCTCAAATTTTTAGGAAGGATTTAAGTATCCACCTTTCAAGAATCACTAGAAGAGGTTGATAAAGAATATAGGTAGGAAATTTGTACATGAGCTCTATTATTTGACATGAGAGTTAGTTGTTTGAAGAGGCATGTTTTGTCAACTTGTGTTTGGTTGATGGTTTTGTACACCAATATGTAAGAGTACATGGAGATATTCACATGATGTGAATTTTTTTTTCTTTGAAGGAGAAAAATGATATGTCAACGAGCTATGTTTCTTGCATGATGTGTTTTCAGTTTGATGGTTTTGTTTGTGACAAGACGTCACAAGATTTTGGGAAGGTCCGCTCTTGAGCGAGAGCCTCATGATTACAACCTAATCATGAGAATCAAATGGGAGTGCATCCTTATTTTGAAAACAAATATGATTCTAAGCTACCTAGGACTCAAACCATCATTTTTAAATTTGAAATATCATGGTTTGTTGTTTCAATGCCTGAATCCACAACCCTAACATAAATTGTTTTATTATTTTTTTGCAGGATTTAGTTGGTTATATTAAAATTCAGTTGAATTTAAAATTCTTGGCTTAGTGGCATGAACCAAACATATTGTACATATTAAATGAGGAATTTCGCTTTCCCAATCCTTTCTAAATCACCCATATCACCAAGAAAACATGTTTTAAAAGAACATACTTTGGTATGGGAAAGACCTTAGGTTTCAAATATTATAAGATTGGATAATTATATTATTTGTCATATTATATTTTGATGCTTATAGAGTGAAAAAACTGAAAGAATCAACTTGTAGGGTCATTTTAATGGTGGGTGGAGAATTGGGGTCTAAAACCTTTTGGAGTCATTTTGAGGTATTAAATGAATTTTCTGGGGGTCAAACGATTATCCCTTGTGCCGAAATCTTGACCATTATTCTACACTTAAATACATATCCAATGGTGCAATAAAAACATCAAATGAAGTTCATTCAAAATTTATGCCTTTAGTAAGTTGACCTATCATGTTGACCAGGTCATGGTACAAGAGAATGACATTTTAGCCCCATTACTCATGCATGGCAAGCTAGCTACATGTGGAATTTTAACAAGACTCTAAAAGGTCTAAAATCACAAACCTCGTTAATGGTTGATAGAGTCAAATCTTACACCTAATTGGCTATCACGCTATGTTAAATACTTGGCCACTAGGAGGAATAAGAGTTCCATTTTGTGTTATTGTATTCTGTTCCATAGTTGAAAATACAACTAGGAGTGTGAAGTTAGAGAGAAAAATGTATGAAGTTAAGTTTTTATAGCAACCTTACATGCTAAAACTCTTAGCTAACTCTAGAGATATTACCTCTTTCTTTGTACTCACATATTTTCCATACCAGAAAAGAGAGAGTAGAGCATGTTTACATTTTAGTGTTGTTTTTCTCCCATAAGGATTTCCTAGGGAAAAAGGAGTCTAGAGCATCATTATTTTTTAGGGTTGCTTGTCTCCCATAAGGATTCATAGGAAAATAATTGTATTGATTGTCTAGAGATATATGTATGTGTTTGTTTCATTATGTTCTCTATTTCTTATGTTGTGTTTCATTATGTTTTATATTTCTTACATTTCTGCCCTCCTATTTTTCTTTCCAATCAAGGTTTATAAAATAACATGAGAAGCAACATGAGACTTGGAACAATAATTTTCATTATCTATATGGAAGGAAAGAAGGATTATATACCCTTAAGCTTAAACTTATGTAGTTTGTCAATTTTTATCATATATTTTTTGGTAAGGGTAAATGTTTTTTATCTATAGTACAAGTCATGAGTTCCCCAATATTACCTTATATGTAAAGCATGATTCTAGGATTACTACAATTTGTACGTGGTTTTTTATTGTGATGATGCCCTGTCTCAATCTAGACATAAGTGATGATGGTCTTCTCCAAATCAACTCATGTATCCTCATTAAATTTATACAAACATTTCAAATTCATATTTTCTTTCATAAAATTCTAGGAATATTAGAAGAATCAGTAAAAAGTGAGATAACCATCTCAATATGCCCCCCATAATTCATTTTATAAAAGATAAATTTGTAAAATCCCTTTCGGTAATAATGGACGTTATTAATTAATTAAAAAACATAATATATAATAAAAATTTGATAAATAAATTTTAAAAATTCAAACTAGCCAAACGACTAGTTTGACCATCTCTGTCCATCTATTTAAACTTATTGACTTGATCTGATCTCTCACCTAGTCCTGATGACAAACCACACTGGTTGGTTCGAAATGCGTCGACAATGTTCCATTGCATGTGAAAATTACCGAAAGAGATTTTACAATTTTATATGGATCACAGAAGTGGAGATTCTAAAAGATAAATTTTGAAACTTAATTCAATTAACTACTTCTACACTTATGGTTTTGTATTATGTTTAATAGTTATAAAGATTAATTTTGAGCCTTAACTCAACTATTACAATGTTTATGGTTTTATAGTATGTTTAACAATGATAACTTCAAGTGATCCATCGTAAGTTGCATCCACAAGAAAGAATACATATATATTTAGAGGTGATTCAAGAGATATTTGCCTCACATAATTTGCAATCTCTTTATTTGTTTTTGGTTTAGTAGGTTTGGTATCACCATCATAAATGGTATACTAAAGATCACTGAAAATCAAGGTATGTTTGATATTCCTTGACCATTTTGGATAGCTCCTTTTTCTACCAAGCATCACAACAACCGTGGAAATGAGATAATATAGTTTCATTGCTAATTAATCCTAGTGATACAACTTCTTTTGTTACAATCTTTGAGTGCTTGAGATCCGGTGTGCCAATATTATTTTTCCCTAAATGTTCTTTGCATGATGTTCAAACATATTTTGGAGCAACATGTGAGATTGATGATGAATATTATCTCATAGTAGTTTTTCCTTTAATTACAATTGAATAATAACGAAATAGAAAAAATTTCATTTTCTAACCTCAAATAAATTCCTCGACAATTGGAGGAATCTTAGATAAATCACATGTACTTTGTTCCATATAAATTAATGTAGATAGGAAACAATTAGTTTCATTTCAAAAATGAATAGTGGCCCAAAACTATGGATGGTTGAAATGAATTTAATTTAATAAAACATCTGAAAGGGGTGAAAATGTGAAGTTGGGAAACACTTTTTGCCCTTTTTTGACGTTGAAAATTGTAATTTTCTATGTTTTTCAACTTCAACTCCACTAAACTCATATTTTTATTGCAAATTATGCTTTGACATAAAAACAAGAATTGTAGAGAATTGTCTTACCTCCATACCAATATTTAAAAAAAAAAAAATATTGACATATAGAGGGGTAAATTTGTTGTTTACTAACTGCATATACTTGAAATTTTCAGGCAAACATAAATAGTCACTTTATTATCCTTTACTTTTTTTAGGGAAGGTTATTCATTTTTTGGAAAAAAACCATAGCATCATAATTTTCATATATTGCACTAGTGCACAGACTATTTTTTGGTAATTTTCGGATCAAATCACTATTTTTTATTATTTTTTGAAATGGACGAAGACAAAAAAACAGTGATGTTTCAGTACATTTTATTATCCTTTGATTTTCTTTTCAATGTGATCATCAATAAGAAAAATGAGAGTACCCTTTTGAAGTAGACGGGGAGAGGAAGTGCACTATGATTTTTTTAAATTTTTTGGTGTCCTCGTTTGAAAGTTATTGAATTTTCATTCAGTGCAATTTTTCGAACAATGAAATTCCATAGTGACATAGTTTAGTAAAAATTAATAAAAAATTGAATTTTTTAATGAAACTCCATAAATCTCACATCATCGAAAACTAGATTTAGAGACGAATCTAATGGTACTTGGTCCGACATATATTATTTTGTTTTTGTAGGTGTTCTGTCCCTCCAAAGTTGCAGGTTTCTCAAAACTGCAGATTTTTCTGAGTTTTTTGTTGACCAGAAACTCTCGGCCGAGAAATTTTTAAAACTCTCGGCCGAGAGTTTTAAACCAATTTATGCGCGGGAAAACTCCCGGGCAAAAGTTTTAAAAACTCTCGGCCGAGAGTTTGCGGCCGAGAGTTTGCACAATAAAACTCTCGGCCGAGAGTTAGAAAAACTCTCGGCTGAGAGTTTTTGAATGTAAAAAACTCTCGGCCGAGAGTTTTTCTAACTCTCGGCCGAGAGTTTGCGGCCGAGAAATTTTTCACACAACTCTCGGCCGAGAGTTTTGAAAACTCTCGGCCGAGAAATTTTGTTGACTTTTTTTCTCGGCCGAGAAATTAAAAAACTCTCTCGAATTCTATCTCATGCCAAAAAGTGTTTCCCAACTTCGCGTTTTCGCCCAAGATTGGCTAATTAAATGCATATGTATGTATTATTAAAGCTATATTTATTTATGAATGATAAAAAAACATTGTTTCAACATTGATAAACAATTATGGTAATCCAACAATTCTCACTTAGATGTGAAGGTGATGGTCACACCAAAAAATTGAGTGGAATTAAAGATGCAACATGTGGTGCTTCTCAAGGGATAATTGTATACAATGGAAAGGAATGGTACTTAATATGGGGAAGGGCATGAAATATATGGTTATGCTTCACCGCATAAAGACCCTACAATTGTATACAATGTCATATAATTGTCATTGGGTGGAACATACAAGGAGCTATATCATTTTTTTGATACCTAACCTTGATTCATTTCTATTTGATTAGAAAATGACAATAACCCACGAACATATTTGTGCAAAGATTTAGAAGGACCAATAGTCAATCAATATTAGGAAGGAGTGGATGCATAGGAAAGGAATGACCAATGACTAATACATAAACACACAAACACACACACACATAGATAGAGAGACGAATATTCTGATGGTCAAATTAAATTAGGATTTTATATATGTGGATGAATACGAATATGAGCATAGATGGAGATAGTCTAATTAAGAAAGTGTTTCTAATCCATTTTCATGCCATTTTAAGAACTTCCATTGAAATGGAAACATGTACAAACATATCCATGTGGTTTCTTGTCTTCTTTAAGTTCACACCCTTTCCACCCATGTTATCTATTTTTAACTTCAGAATAAACCAAGTGTATGTATCCATGGGGTCTACACTTAATCAACCTATTTCATAGCACTTGTGTTCATGTGATATTAAAGAATACATTATTTTTTACTAGAGAAATCAATAATTGGGCCAATCTCATACTCATGTGATGTGAGGTTGTTTTCCATCGCTACTATTATAACCCCTAGTTGAACCTTTCCACCCCTAGCATGTGGAAATTAGTACACTTATGAGATTTGAACCTAGAAAGTCATGGTACATAACACTTCATTTCCATGATGATCTCCAATTTAGCTTCCCTAGGGGGATGATATTAGACAACACCTTTATTAACACTAAATATTAATGAAAACCTCCCAAAATCCTTTTGTTTAACCTCCCTACCAAACATATTGTACATATTAAATGAGGAATTTCACTCTCCCAGTCATTTCTAAATCACCCATATCACCAAGAAAACATCTTTTAAAAGAACATACTTTGGTATGGGAAAGACCTTAGGTTTCAAATATTATAAGATTGGATAATATTATAAGATTGGATAATTATATTATTTGTCATATATTTTGATGCTTATAGAGTGAAAAAACTGAAAGAATCAACTTGTAGGGTCATTTTAATGGTGGGTGGAGAATTGGGGTCTAAAACCTTTTGGAGTCATTTTGAGGTATTAAATGACATTTCCGGGGGTCAAACGATTATCCCTTGTGCCAAAATCTTGACCATTATTCTACACTTAAAGACATATCCAATGGTGCAAGAAAAACATCAAATGAAGTTCATTCAAAATTTATGCCTTTAGTAAGTTGACCTATCATGTTGACCAGGTCATGGTACGAGAGAAGGACATTTTAGCCCCATTACTCATGCATGGCAAGCTAGCTACATGTGGAATTTTAACAAGACTCTAAAAGGTCTAAAATCACAAACCTCGTTAATGGTTGACAGAGTCATATCTTACACCTAATTGGCTATCACGCTATGTTAAATACTTTGCCACTAGGAGGAATAAGAGTTCCATTTTGTGTTATTGTATTTTGTTCCATAGTTGAAAATACAACTAGGAGTGTGAAGTTAGAGAGAAAAATGTATGAAGTTAGGTTTTTATAGCAACCTTACACGCTAAAAGTCTTAGCTAACTCTAGAGAGATTACCTCTTTCTTTGTACTCACATATTTTCCATACTAGAAAAGAGAGAGTAGAGCATGTTTGCATTTTAGTGTTGTTTTTCTCCCATAAGGATTTCCTAGGGAAACAGGAGTCTAGAGCATCATTACTTTTTAGGGTTGCTTGTCTCCCATAAGGATTCATAGGAAAATAATTGTGTTGATTGTCTAGAGATATATGTATGTGCGTGTTTCATTATGTTCTCTATTTCTTATGTTGTGTTTCATTATGTTTTATATTTCTTACATTTCTTCCCTCCTATTTTTCTTTCCACTCAAGGTTTATAAAATAACATGAGAAGCAACATGAGACTTGGAACAATCATTTTCATTATATATATGGAAGGCAAGAAGGATTATATACCCTTAAGCTTAAACTTATGTAGTTTGTCAATTTTTATCATATATTTTTTGGTAAGGGTAAATGTTTTTTATGTATAGTACAAGTCATGAGTTCCCCAATTTTACCTTATGTAAAGCATGATTCTAGGATTACTACAATTTTTACTTGGTTTTTTATTGTGATGATGCCCTGTCTCAATCACTTGGACATCTCTCTATGGGTAGTTAAATCTTTATAACAATACTTAAGTAATATTTATCTATTTGTATTATGTGAAATGTAAAAAATGGTATACTATTTTTCATAAAATTGGGTTGAGTAAATATCATATATTTCAATGAAAGTTGATTATATGACACATTTTCTTTAAAAGGATCTAACAATTTTGTTAAGGTATGAATTTGCAATTTTGTGTGGCTCTCTATCAAAATTATATGTCACATTTTATACTAAAGTTCTAAATATTTTTTTTAAAGTTTGGATTACTGTTATTCTTTTATATAATTTAACATTAGATATAAGTTTAAATTGAAAGCTACTTAGATGTAATATAGCTTAGATATGGCATTTGAAAATTATTATCTATTTATTAAACTAAAGGACATAATTATTACACATGTTTAATTTACATTCAAATGCTTCTTTGATTTATCTCCTATAGCTTAATGTATGCTAGATATATAATTTAAGTTGAAGGCCCATGAGATAAATGACTTCTATGTGACATTTTATTGAATCATCTATTTGTTGTATTATAAGAACATAATAGGTACGAATATCTAATTTGCATTACTAATATGTCATGCTTCTTTAATTTATCTTTTATAGATGACCAGAGCACATCCCTTTTTAATCTATCCCTTTTGACTTAGGATATGTGGGCAATATTCATCCACATATTTTTCTATCATAAAGCAGTGAGTAAAATTGTAAATTCCATTTGTGTCAATGTTAAGGTTAAGCACATGGATTAAAGTTTTATATATTAGATGAGGAGTCTATGTATTACATATGGTCTTGAATGAGCTTTTGGACTCTTTAGATATATATCTAAAGATTCCAAATGCTCATTCAAGACCATATGTAATACATAGCCTCCTCATCTAACTTAGCCAGGGATTTGCAATACTATATTTGAGTTGGCTAGCTCCATTTCAAGATATTATAATTTGTTAGATTATTATTTCTATAGATTTTGATTATGGTAGTAAAATGTTACAAAAAACCAAAAACTATACAAATAATATTATTCTAGATATATGTAAAAAGGACATGGTAGAGAAGATCAAACAATATTAAACTTTTCATAAATAGTTTAGATAAAAATACATTTTCTAATTTTGATTGTAAATTCTAAGGCTTAAAGCAATAATTTTTCTAATAATTTTTTTTAATTAATAAAAAAAAAACATTTTCAATCAAAATCACATACAAAACATAATAAAAATAATTTTAAAAAAATTTAAAACTTCATACACTATATGACATTACTATGACAAACAGCATAAAAATATACAAGCAAAAAATACATACAATGCATCCATTACATTGGAGTCTTCAAAACATACAATGCATACATTAAATTTGACAGAATTATTCACGACACAATTGGTGTCATTTTTTCATAAAAAAATGTTGAATATGAATGTGCAAATAAGGAGGTTTCACATTGGCTTTGCAGAATTGAGAATTTAAAAACTGTTTTTGCAGGTATTACTTATCAACATATATATCATGAAAAGAATATTGTTGTACATGAATTGTCAAAGCAGGGCCTGAAGGCTGTTTTTGGAAAGAAATATGAAACCAATGCAAAGGCGAAGAATATGCTAAATACATACTCTCAGCTGTGCAGCGAGAGAAGCAGATACATATCAATGTCATGGTCTTGGTATTAGTGATCTTCCTTTGTGTTTACTAAGCAAAGGAGCTAGATGTGAATTTGGGATTTTTATCTGATTTCTAAGTGGATGTTGAAACATGTGCTTAGCATGAAATACTAATGATATTTTAGCAAGAACAAATTTTGAGCATTGTGAACCGCTTGGGGAAGAAATTATACTTGCCTCTCAGCCTGAAGGCAAGAGAGATTTTGCTGATACTAAGCCAATCCTCGGTATAGACTCATTTAAGAGAATTTTTTTAATTGAAAAAAAATGGTTGACCTACTTGGGCGTACATTGAAAATAACTATCTGCAACTAATGAAGAGATTTTGTAAATTTTGTAAAGTGCAAAGTTTAAGGGGCAGAAAAATCTAGTATATATTACATCCAGGAATGCCACAATTATACAATAAGTGTAACTCTTTGTTCGAACTGACGTGAATTATGTGATGTCATGGTCTTGGCATTAATTTTAGGAAGGCATTTAAACTTTTTTCTAAATAATCATTAGAACTCTACTCTCAGAAAAATAAAGATAGGTGTATCCTATGAAAATAAGCAAACGTTATTCTAGGAAAGATTGATTTCAAATTATAGTTACTTATGCAATCAAATTAAATTGAAGCTTTTGAAAGACCGTTGTGTGTACAAAGTTCAGAATTCATTCATGTCTACGCATAACTCATATCCTATCTATAAATCTAAGACTAAAACAATTGCAAACGTAAAAGAATAATAGAAAAAAGTGATTAACAAATGTTTTTGTTTTTTTTAAGGTTTATTCAAGTGTTTTTATATGCAGAAGAACAAGAAATAAATCAGTAAAATACAATGCAAAAATGAACAGATCAAAAAAGAGCATTAAACAAGATATTGAAAGACAAATTGCTCTAATTCCCTTTTCATTCCTACTAAAAATTTCTGTGCAAAACAAGAATATTTCTATTCAATAAACATACCCAATATCCGAAGAAATGAGCAGCAAACAGTCTCGACCGAGAGGTGCGACGCACGAACAAAGCAGCACACAGTCGCAAACAATGCGGGAATAATCAAACCGGTAAACAGTCCTACATCGCGGGCAATTTATTTGTAAACAATAGTTCGGCTGAACTTTTTTAAAAGTAAAAGTTCGGTCGAACTCACAGTTCGGCCGAACTTTTGTTAGAAGTTCGGCTGAACTCTTGTTGCCGGTTTTCCCATCTCCGACGAAAATTCTGTTTTCCCACGCCGTCAGTGTGTCGTCAATCTAAACAGAATCAGGAGTTTGGCCGAACTTGATAACGAAGTTCGGGCGAACTATTGCCGATAAAAAATTTTGGCCCCCGATTCTCACAAAAGTGTAACCCAACTTCACGCTTCCGCCCAACACTAATATGTTTTAGATCTATCAAAATTTTTATTGTTTGGAATCTTACAGTGGTATCAGAGCTGTGCATCCTGCCAACCTGAGAGTTTTATGCAAGGAATTTCGGTGAAATTTAATTTTCACCCTAGCTAGCATTTCTCACTTCGGTGATATTTATCACCCTAGTTGGATTTTTATTTTTCAATAAATTATTTTATTGGGAGAAATAAGTGAAGGGAAAATCATTTATAATTATATGGGTTAAATTTGTGAAAATATTTGACAAAAATCATTTATAGCTTGTATATAACCTCTTATGAATAAATGTACCCATGATTTTTGTTCATGTGTATGGAAGATTCATATCTTTCTTGCAAATATGGTCATTGTTGAAAGGCTGGAAAATTATTGCTAGATAGGGATCATTCCTAGGTTTCTCATTAGCTAAGTATTGAGATCCATTGATGCCAATGTCGTCATTTTATTTTTGGAAACGCCACAAGAATCAACATATTGATATATCGGTCGATTCTCTGGGCTACAATACTTATATGGATCAAATATGGCAACAACATACAAATCAGAAGCAAGAGCAGAGCAACAGGCAATTCTCTCGAAAGGTCCATGTTATCCTTCAGCAGTCAAAAGATATCCGGAAGGAAGATGTAACAAGCAAGTGTCTCTTCGAACTTGGATCCAAATTACTAGGTACAAAATCAAAAGATGTTCTCCTACAGCTAGACACATTAAATATGGCTTTGAGCTTGATAGAGAAATCAAAATGGGAAGGGTCAAGTTGGGCCTTGAAGCCATCCATGCTTGCTTTGATACAACCTAGGTTCTTGGAGCATTCTTGTGAAAATGTTAGACTCACCGTCGCTTCTTTTCTTAGTAAAATCATAGCCTTAACAACACCACTCCTGCCTTACAATGATGACATCATGAGGGGGACATTTTGGGTAATGGTAGAAGCACTCCAAGGGTTGGACAACACCACCATTCTTACTTTTTTCTAGAAGCACACAATTTTGGAACGCATGGTGAAATTCAGATTTGGTATGCTTATGCTGGATTTAGAGTGTGATGATTTAATCCTTCAGATGTTCCAATACTTCTGCAATGGCATTACAACATCTCATCCAAACTTCATCAAAACAAACATGCAAAAGATCATGTCTCTGATCCTAGGAGAAGATAGGGCCATCTGTGAACAATTGAGATCCAAATTGTTGGCCATTTGGAGGAAGGAGCTAATTGCGTCACCTACTTCTTATGAAATAACTGAGGGGTTGATCAAACAGAGCATCAAACTACTTAGAAAGAAGTTAACCAAGGAGGAACTAACAAAGATTTTTGGAGACAACAAGAATGAACTAAGGAGGAAAGGCTTATGCTTTGTATGCAAGGGAGTTTGGGCACTTGACCATTCATGCCCAGATAATAAGGAGGCGACAAGGATAGAAAAATTAGAGACTTCTTTAGATCATGGATATTCATCCATATATGTGTTTGTTGATTTTCAGGAGAGGACCTATGAAGGATCTGAGAAGTTAAGTACAGATGGTGAACAACAACACCATGCTCTTCAAAGAAACTTGCAGGACAAGTTGATTAGTCAACTTGACAAAGTACATAACGAAAGGAAAGATGCAATTCCTCCCGATGATGTGGTATTTGAATCTATAAATACAATTAAGGACATCCATAAAGAGTATGGGCAATCAGGTATAGACAACAGTCCACCAATACATCCATGTTTGGCAACCAGAGAGGATGGACAACTAATCCTCACATGTGAAGAGGTCCAGGATGAATACACCCAAGGAGAACCAAATGAGGAGAGGATCAACCATTTCAAGACAGATCTTATGTTGTTGAAGCAGAAATTCTGGACAATCCGAGACATTGCCTTACAGGAGAACAAAAAAATTGAGGAACTCATAGGGGTATGTGCTGAATCAAAGACCAAGTTGTCTATTGTTGAAGAACAACTCAAATCCCTCATAAGGCAGCAAGAGGAGTACGATTGGGAGTTCTAGAGCATCCCTCTACAGGAGTACATATATAAGTCTTGCAACACTACCAACAACCCACCTTTATACATTGGGAAGAGAAGGGAAGAGTTCTCCAACTGCATCATGTTGGGTAACCAAGTAGAGAAGCATGAATTGAGCATCGAACAACATCAACATAGTAGATTTGCATATATCCATCCCTCCCCAAGTATGGATTGGTGAGAGATTATGAGTTGGTATTCTATCGATAGGTTGATTCTTTGGAGGATACTCACAACCGAGGGCATATTGTAGCTTGGGCCCTTTGGTGCAGGCAGTAATGGAGGGCTGAAATGGTACCATAACCCACAGGTCCCAGGAGAATCCATTGGGGAAATGATTGGCCAAATGATTGTTTGAGATCCAGGTAAATCTATTGAGGGAAGGATTGGTCAGAGGATTGTTTGGGATCGAGGTATTGAAGGATCCATTAAGGACCATTTATCATGGGGACTCATCGAATTGTATGGGATCCTGGTATTAATGTAAAAATGTTTCTATTGTGGATAGAAGTGGATCGCTTGAGGACAAGCAATCTTTGGGCGGGAGGATTTGTAATATTCCCTTTCTTGATCCAGTCAAAGTGGATAGAATCGATCCATGGTATTTTCCCATGGTATTGACCCATGGTATTTCTTGTTGGTATTGACCCATCAAGCCTATAAAATGGGAGAGAAGCTAGGCATTTAGAGAATTCTGGATTATCTATCTTATTATGTTTGGGTTGAGAACCTGGCCTGGCCAGTTCAATTATTGATCCCGGGACGAAAACCCAGGGGTGATGTTTATGTGGTGGATCCATCCAGGATTCACAAGTGGGCTTCAGTTTCTTATATTTGTCATTTTCAAGCATCTGTGCATGACATTTATAGGATTTTATGGTCTGGGCATATATTTTACTTTCAGTGAATAATAATATAAATAAAATGGTTGCATTTCTTGTGTTCTGGTTCTTGATGGAAGATTGTATTAAATGAGAACACTAATATGTTTTAGATCTATCAAAATTTTATTGTTTGGAATCTTACACGACCATAGGGCCAAATGACACAAGTATCATCCATGAACCTGTTCCACTTCCCAGGGCGGAATTTAGCAGAGGCCAAGGCCTTAGATTCAAAATCCTCCATAAACAAGTTAGCAACTACAGGGGAAAGAGGGGAGCCCATCGCAACACCACAGGTTTGCTCATAAAACTCACCTTGAAAACTGAAAAAAGTCGAGGTTAGGCAAAGGCTAACCAATTTAGAGGTGGCCTCATTAGAGATCCGCTTAATGACATCCACGGCTTCTTGGATGGGAATCTTGGTGAAAAGGGAGACAACATCAAAGCTAACAAGAAGCTCACCAAGTTGCAACTTGATGTTTTTCCACTCTTTAATAAAGGAAGCCGAGTCCTTCACAAAGGAATCTGTTTGACCTACAAAGCGCTTAAGCTTCTAGGCTAAGAATTTAGCCATATGATAAGAGGGACCACCTATTGTATTAACAATAGGTCTTAAGGGAGCGCTCGGCTTATGAATCTTGGGGAGACCATAGATCCGGGGGGTGAGGGGATTGCTTTCAATAAGCTTTCTAGAGAGAGGATTAAGAGAAGAATTTGATTTAATGGCAAGGGAAACATCCTTACACACTAATTCTAGGGGATTCTTTTTAAGCTTAATATAACTACCACTATTGGAAATATGGTCAACCATCTTGCTGACATAGTCAGTTTTATCCATAATGACAATGACCCCACTCTTGTCTGCCTTAAGGATAACAATGTCAAGGTTGTCACTTAGGGCTTTGAGGGCGAGAAACTCAGGGTTAATCAAGTTTTTTTAATGAGGCTTAGCCTTACTAATGGAGCAATCCTACCTAAAATCTTCCTTAAAAATATCCAGGAGATCCTTGATGCCATATTCGAAGCTACAGATAATGTCATCAGAAGAGATCTTCTTTAGAGCAAAAGCAAAATTAAGCCCTCTATTAAAAAGAGAGAAAACATAAAAATCAAAAGATAAACTAGAAAAATTAACTATATTATTATTATTATTATTAATGCTACTTAATTTACTATTATCTAACATATTAGTATTATCAATGCTACTTAGATTTTTAATGCTAGAATAGCGAAAAATATTCATAGACTCGAAACCCTTGAGAAGGACAGAACCGGTATCACTTCGGCAGATGGAAATTCGGGTTCCAAACACCTGCCATTCATGAGAGGGTTTGTCCCTCAGTTCCATAGTAAAATCTAGCTAAAACAAAACACAGAGAATCCCAGCAGAGAGGGGAAACTTACCCGGAAGAAATTATGTTGAGTTATGGAGCTGGGAGGTTAGTTGGCCATGCCTTCGCTGACCGAGACTCCTAGAAGCATGAAATTCCCTTGGAGAATACAGTAACAAGGGTAAGTCCATACACGACTACCAAACAAAAAGAAATAGACCGAATAGAAGGAAAAAAAAAAAGAGGTGGGTTGTTTATAAATTACTTGTACAGTCGTAGGGATAGAACCTCTCGCAGTGGCAGTGCCAATGTAAACATTCCCCCAAGTAAAAACTGAAACCAAACTGTGGCAAGACTCATTTAACTAGAAGAATAGGGTTTAAAGGGGTGAAGACAAGGACTCTACATCAATAAACCTCACTTGTGTTATGCAAAAACCCCGTGACACCGAGCCTGCTGCCAGTAGTCACCACAGATACTGACAGAGGTTGCAAAGCATTTTTCGAGCTCAGTTCATCGCGTAAATGTGAGTGGAATTATGGGAGGAGAGGGCAGGGGGTTACCATTACCTTAACTCCCTCTGAGGCGTTTATGACTGTCAGATCAAACTATATAGATCCCAAGGCTGCAACCGTGACACATATCGCTTAAGACAAACGACAATCACCGATGAGAAGGATCAAGAAGGCCCGTGGAGGATTCAACACCAACCGAAGGCGGAGGTCAGGGATGGTGCACGGTCATCACAATAAAGCACTGAAACTATATGGTGTGAGATTAATGTGTAATGTATTTAGAATATATGTCTTATTGAAACAATAATGTAACGGTGGTACACAACCGGGTCCGGTACATAGTCATTTCATAAATACTTTGACATGGCAAGACGGAAGGAAATCACCTAATGTAATTTTATGCTTAGTCGTAGATTATACATATAACACATAATTGCTATGGATGCAGAAATTTCTTTAAGTACTAGTAAGTGTAATGTTTTTAATGAAATGTAATTTTTTTTATTTTGCTAAGTTAAGATGCATGGTAAGTTGTTGAGTGATGTAAGTTATATTGATGGATAATTTTGTACAATATAAGTGTTTTAGGAGTGTTTCATGGTGTTGAATCCATATATAGAATCAAAAAACTAGTTTAAATAACACATATTAGGATTTCACCTCAAAATTTTCCCCATATTCAAACACATGAAAGTTCAAAAAAATTGCACTAAAAGACAAATCTATTTTAAATAAAAATATTTCCATAACATAAATGAGTATAAGTTACACTGTAGTTTATGGTCAAATAATAGTTTTGATATTCTATTCAATAATAAATTTACCCTAAAAAGTTAAAAATTTGATAAAATTTACTAAATTATTATTAGTATTAGTAAATTTACCCTCAAACTCATCATTTTATTAATTATATTTTATTTTTTATAATATTTAAAATCTAGAATTAAAATTATTTAACTTAAAAGTACCTATGTTTTTAACATTAATTTTTATAATATTCTAAAATAATTAAATATAAAAAATTTAAATTTAAAAATATATATAAAATTATCTCGAAATTTTGAACACTTCTTATACTCTAAAAAAATTCTATAAAAAAGGTCAGAACATATTAAGGATTGTTAAAGTTCAAGTCATATCTCACAATGTTGGTAAGTGGAAATATCATTCTTAATTCAACAATAATATTGTTGAAGTGACTTTATAAAAATATTTTGGAAATGAGTCTTTTCTTAAATTCTTATAATGTGTGATATACTTGTGAAATTAAAGATGACCGAAAAAATAATGATCACATTTAAAAGAGGTTTATAATGTTTTAGCTTTAGGATTTAACATTTAAGTAATTGTTTTATTTTTTCGAATGCTTGATCGCTGCCGTCCATTGGAACCATGGGATCCACCATTTCTGTGACACATGGACATCACATCGTGGGCGAAACTGGTGTTGAGGCTTCTCTTGGGGAAATTGTTGAACCAGGGTTCGAAAATGTTGAATTTTAACTTCAACTGCAGAAACGCAGAGAAGGAAAAACGCTATAGGAATTTTTCTGGTACACGCAACTGAAATTAAAATCTGCATTTAATTAAGCCTGCAAGTTGTTGTTTAATGGCTCTGCAACAGCCGCCTGAACATTGAAGACATATGGTTCTAAATCACGCAACATAGCTTTGAGATCTTAACAGTCAACTCAGGTTTAAAACTCCACCTACCACATTCAAAGCTCAGAAATTCACCGCCAGATTTTTTTATTTGTCTGAAAGGGCCACGTGGAGTAAATATATTGGATCGCACTGTTTTGTTGGGTCGGTTGCATTACCAAAATCCGGACCTGAATTTTTATAAGGTGTATTCTATTGAGAATTCGCATCACAAAATTGGTTGACTTCAATAGGCCATTTTGGAACGCGAAAAGGATCATTTCGATTTGGTTGAATTTTTGTTTCAAGTCCAGCGGGGTCCACCAAGCTAAAGAGTTTATTAAAGTTTCGTTATGTTTTAAGTTTTAAAACATATACGATGGTGTTAAAAGATTCATCCAAGGTTTGTTATGATATATATATATATATATATATATATATATATATATATATATATATATTAAAACATTTAGTGGGCCCCCAAATGAAGTCCTTTTTAAAAATAGATTTGTTTTAATTATGTTATAATGTGTTTTATATGTTACGACACATAAAAACAAAAAGGGAAAAAAGCATTGTATTTTTTTTAAAAATAGACAGTATGTAATTTTTATTACACAACAGTGTATAAAAAGGTGAAAGACAGATTGTAAATTTTAATTTTTTACACATAGCAGAGTGTAAAAGTTTGAGTTGCACAGCAGTGTATTTATTTTTATTGAAGAGTGAACAGAGTATTTTCTGTGTGAGACAGAGAAGAGTTTTGTTTGGCACTGTGTCTTGTAACAGTCCAACATTTTGTAATCCTTCTTAGAGGAAGAAGTTTTTTTTTATTGTAATAGATTTTTACAGTGAATGAAATAGAATTTTTCAGTGTTGAACTCTGTCTCTTGTGAATGAAATTTTAATATTTTCTCTGTGTTGAAGAGGGGAGTTTTATTCTCCATTTATTGTTCTGGAATTTCAAATATTCCAACATGGTATCAGAGCTAGTCCAGGCTCTTTGAAGATCAAAGAAGCTGAAGGAAAGGAGTTCTTTGTTGCAGCAGCTTCTCCAGTAGTGTGAAGACTCAGCCAAAAGAATCCAAAGGTATTTCTCTATACAATTCTAGTGTTACTGTTGCAGAACAGTCAGTTATTTTATATACACAGTTAAGTGTTTTTTGAATCATAGTTAAGAGTGCAGAATGAATGGAGCCAGCACTGGTATGGGTATGGGAAATATCCATCTCCCAATGTTTAATGGGAAGAATTATGACTACTGGTCAATAACTATGAGAGCTTTATTTGTCTCCCAAGACTTATGGGAATTTGTTGAGGATGGCTTTGAAGAGCCAGCAAATGATTTTATGTTTTAACTCAGGTAGGAAGGGAGTTACTGAAGAGTAATAAGAAGAAAGACTCCAAGGCTCTTTTCGTTTTATATCAAGCAGTGCATGAGAGTGTGTTTCCAAGGATAGCAGCAGCCAAGAGATCCAGAGAAGCATGGGAAACTCTCAAGACAGCCTATCAAGGCATGGAAAAAGTGAAGACAGCAAAACTTCAGTTGTTGAGGAGAGACTTTGAGACTCTCTGTATGAAAGAGTCAGATACTATTAACTCATTCTTCACTCATGTGATTGGAATGGTCACACAAATAAGATCTCATGGAGAGACTCTTGAAGATAAGAGGATTGTGGAAAAACTCTTGAGGATTCTACCCTCAATATTTGATGTGATTGTCACCACCATAGAGGATACTAAGGATCTCACAAAGTTCACAGTGGATGAGCTACATGCATCACTGATGACTCATGAGTAGAGATTGGGTAGGAGTGAAAACTCATCTCTGGAGCATGCCTTTAAGACCCAGATGTCTTGCGGAAGAGGAAGAGGGAAAGGCAGAGGAAGAGGGAAAGGCAGAGGAAGAGGAAGAGATAGAAGCAAAAACAGAGGTGGAAGGAACAACCCTTCACATTCACATGGAAGGTGCAACAGTCAAAATCACAACCACGGCCAAGGCAACAACCAGCAGAGTGGTCAACAAAATGCTCAAGGACAAAGGTATGATAATTCTAATGTCCAATGTCACTATTGTAAGAAATATGGACATTATGCTAATGAATGTAGAAAGAAGCAGCATGATGTGGGAAATAGAACTAGTGCAAATTTCACTAGAGAAAATATCAGCCAAGATAATTTGTTTTTAGCTTGTAACATGGCTGAAGAAAAGAATGAGGATTTATGGTTTCTAGACTCCGGTTGTAGTAACCATATGACAGGAAACATAGCAATGTTTTCTATGTTAGATGAGAGTGTGAAGTCACAAGTCACACTAGGAACTGATAGCAAAGTTTCTGTTATGGGAAAAGGGATTGTAAATGTTTTAACAAGGAAAGGTGCAAAGAAATCCATAGCAGATGTTTATTATGTTCCAGGAATGAAGTGTAACCTCTTAAGTATTGGACAGCTTGTTCATAAGGGGTATAATGTTTTCTTTGAGGATGATGTTTGTACCATCATGGATATACCACACAGCAAACAATGTATTGCTGAAGTGAAGATGACGAGGAATAGGATGTTCCCTCTCAGAATGAGAGCAGATTTGAAGAATGGTGAAGAGAAAGCAGCAGTGGCACAAGAGACTTTCCAAAGTGAACCAAAAGATGATAATTGGTTGTGGCACTTGAGATTTGGACATCTCAACTTTGGAGGTCTTAATCTGTTGAACAGAAAAGGAATGGTAAGAGGTCTACCATTGATAGAGAAACCAGACAGCCTTTGTGAAGGTTGTATCTTGGGGAAACAACACAGAGAAAGTTTTCCTTCCGGGAAAAGCATAAGGGCAAAGGCACCCTTAGAGATTGTCCACTCAGATTTGTGTGGACCGATGTAGACTCCATCTCTTGCTAGCAGCCACTATGTACTAACATTCATAGATGATTTTACAAGAAAAAATTGGGTTTACTTTTTGAAAAACAAAAGTGAAGTGTTTGAAAATTTTCGCAATTTCAAAGCACTTGTTGAGAACCAGAGTGGGCTGCATATCAAATTCCTAAGGACTGATAGAGGAGGTGAGTATATCTCTAAATATTTTCTACGTTTTGTAGAGAAAATGGTATTCAAAAGAAATTTACAAGTAGATACACTCCGCAGCAAAATGGAGTAGCCGAAAGGAAGAACAGAACCATAATGGAAATGGCAAGGCGTATGTTAAAAGCAAAGCATTTGCCTAATGATTATTGGGTTGAAGCTGTACATTGTGCAGCATACATTCTGAATAGGTGCCTTACAAAATCAATTATGAACAAAGTGCCGGAAGAGGCATGGAGTGGCACAAAGCAAGGTGTCACACATATGAAGGTTTTTGGATGTGTGGCTTATGCACACCTACCGGATCAGCTAAGGAAGAAGTTTGACAACAAGGGGGAGAAATGTGTTTTCATTGGATACAGTGAGGAATCCGAGGCCTACAGGTTATATAACCCATCCACCAAGAAGTTTATTGTGAGCAGAGATGTTTAGTTTATTGAAGAGGAAGCTTGGGATGGAAGCATAAAGAAAACAGTGAATGTTAAACATTGTTTATCTCATGATGAAAATGATGATGAGTTGGCTGAAATACATCCCCAAACAGCAGCACCAACACAAGAGCAGCAAAGCACACCTTTGAGGAGAAATTAAAGTGCTTCTCCAAGCACACCACAAGGAGGAAATTCAAGTGCTTCTTCAAGAATTTGTACACCTAATGAAAGAGGTAAGAAATTCAGAAGTTTGAAAGATATTTATGAACAAGATATAACAAATGAAGGTATCAATTCTTTGTTTGCTTTATATTGTCATGTTGATGATCCTATTCATTTCGAAGAATCTATTAAGGATAAGAAATGGATAGAAGATATGGATGAGGAGATAAATGCCATAAAAAGAAATAAGACTTGGGATTTGGTTGAACTCCCAAAAAGTAAATATGTCATTGGATTTAAATGGGTCTACAAGACCAAAAGTAATGCTCAAGACAAAATAGAGAGACACAAGGCAAGACTTGTTGTCAAAGGGTATAAGCAGAAGCATGGGATAGATTATGAGGAAACTTTCATACCGGTTGCTAGAATGGAAACTGTGAGAGCAGTGTTGTCCATAGCAGCACAAAACAAGTGGAAATTTTACCAAATGGACGTGAAGTTAGCATTCCTAAATGGAGTGTTAATGGAAGAGGTTTACATTGAACAACCTCTCGGCTATGAAAATAAAGGCCAAGAGCACAAAGTTTGCAAGTTGAAGAAAGCTCTTTATGGGCTGAAGCAAGCGCCAAGAGCGTGGTACAATAGGATAGATTCCTATCTACTGGAAAATGGTTTTGAAAAGTGTGAGGGAGAACCCACCCTCTACATCAAAGAAAAATATGGTAAAATATGGATTGTAGTTTTATATGTTGATGATGTTATTTTCACAGGTAATGATGATTACCTTATTGAAAATTTTAAAACAGTCATGAAAGAAGAATTTGAAATGACTAACATGGGTTTGTTGAGATATTTCTTAGGAATAGAAGTAGAACAAGATAAAAATGGTATTTTTATCTCACAGGAAAAATATGTAAATGAAGTACTTGAAAGATTTAATATGCAGGAGAGAAAAGCAGCAATCACTCCCACAGTGATGGGATTAAAACTCAGCAGAGAGGACAGCAACAAGGATTTTGATCCTAGCTTGTACAAGAGCATAGTTGGAAGCCTTATGTCTTTGACTGCAACTAGGCCCGATATAATGCATGTTGTTAGTTTAATTTCCAGATTCATGGAAAAGCCAAAGGATGCACATTGGTAGGCAGCAAAGAGAATTCTGAGGTATGTTAAAGGTACTAAAAGGTTTGTTATTTTATATATTGCTTCAGAATGTTCAGATTTAGTTGGATACACTGACAGTGATTGGGCTGGAAGTGTAGATGATCGGAAGAGAACTTCCGGTTATGCTTTTTACATGGGTTCAGGAGCCATTTCATGGGCTTCTAAGAAACAACCCATTGCAATGTTGTCTATAACAGAGGCAGAATATGTGGCAGCTACAGCAGCAGCATGTCAAGCGGCTTGGATGAGAAAAATGTTGAGAAGTTTATGCCAAGAATAGGTAAAAGGCACATTGATTTATTGTGACAATAGCTCAGCTATTGCATTGTCTAAAAATTATGTTTTTCATAAAAGAAAAAAGAACATTGACACCAAATTTCACTTCATACGTGAATTGGTTAACAATGGTGAGATATTTTTACAGCATTGTAGAAAAAAGGATCAATTTGCAGACATACTGACAAAGCCATTAGGGGAGAACAACTTCATTTATTTGAGAAAATGTTTGGGCATGAAAGAAAGTCCAGCAGTTGAATTTAAGGGGGAGTGTTGAATTTTAGCTTCAACTGCAGAAACGCAGAGAAGGACAAACGCTACAGGAATTTGTCTGGTACACGCAACTGAAATTAAAATCTGCATTTAATTAAGCCTGCAAGTTGTTGTTTAATGGCTTTGCAATAGCCGCCTGAACATTGAAGACATTGTGGTTCTAAATCATGCAACATAGCTTTGAGATCTTAACAGTCAACTCGGGTTTAAAACTCCACCTACCACATTCAAAGCTCAGAAATTCACCGCCATATTTTTTTATTTGTCTGAAAGGGCCACGTGGAGTAAATACATTGGATCGCGCTGTTTTGTTGGGTCAGTTGCATTACCAAAATCCGGACCCGAATTTTTATAAGGTGTATTCTATTGAGAATTCGCATCACAAAATTGGCTGACTTCAATAGGCCATTTTGGAACGCGAAAAGGATCATTTCGATTTGGTTGAATTTTTGTTTCAAGTCCAGCGGGGTCCACCAGGCTAAAGATTTTATTAAAGTTTCGTTATGTTTTAAGTTTTAAAACATATAAGATGGTGTTAAAAGATTCATCCAAGGTTTGTTATGATTTAATATATATATATATATTAAAACATTTAGTGGGCCCCCAAACGAAGTCCTTTCTAAAAATAGATTTGTTTTAATTATGTTATAATTTGCTTTATATGTTATGACATAAGAAAACAAAAAGGGCAAAAAGCATTGTAATTTTTTATAAAATAGACAGTATGTAATTTTTATTACACAGTAGTTATAAAAAGGTGAAAGACAGATTGTAAATTTTAATTTTTTACACACAGCAGAGTGTAAAAGTCTGAGTTGCACAGCAGTGCGTTTATTTTTATTGAAGAGTGAACAGAGTCTTTTCTGTGTGAGACAGAGAAGAGTTTTTTTTGGCACTGTGTCTTGTAACAGTCCAGCATTTTGTAATCCTTCTTAGAGGAAGAAGTTTTTTTTTTTATTGTAATATATTTTTACAGTGAATGAAATAGAATTTTTTAGTGTTGAACTCTGTCTCCTGTGAGTGAAATTTTAATATTTTCTTTGTGTTGAAGAGGGGATTTTTATTCTCCATTTATTGTTCTGGAATTTCAAATATTCCAACAAAAAAATGGGCAATGAGAGCAACCACTGGTGTGCACGCTTGCACTTACAGCAGAATTAAATTTATTCTCACGTCATAGGGTTATGATTCGATTCATGTTCAAATAAATTTAAAAGGTTTATTAAATTGAATTAAATTTAAAAATTTTATTAAAAATATATATAAAACAACTAACTTAATTTAACTACATACAAACACTAAAACTAATTAATGCTAACTAAAGATAAATATGTTTTATGCTATATTAATGTACACTACAGGCAAGCACTAAAACTAACAAAAACACATACACCACCAACAAAAAAAATTACTTATTTTTTAAAAGCCAAACAGAATTTCAGATTGATATTTGTTTAGATTTATTTCCTTTGGAGTTCCAACCCAGGATGTTGACGCCTTTACGATTATGAATGGATATCAACAGCGATATCACTGACATTAAAACCCTCATAGGGTCTCGCCAAGTAACTTGGTCCTATGGATGATCGATCTCTCGTCATCTCTGATCACAAAATGAATCAAAGCTCAAATGCAGCAACAAAGAAATTATAAATTTTGATAAGTGTAACTGGATCAACTCATTTGTCTTTAAAATAAAAAAAATGCTTTGAAACATCAAAATTCAAACAGTTGTAAGTTTAAGCAATTTAATATTAATTTAATATGAATTGGACAAAGACTTAATTGGGTTTGATATAAGACTAGCACAACCACATTATATTTACTAATGTGGTTGATATATACCGATATGCATATATAAAATAGATTTACAACCATATTTACCAATATGGTTGATATACGTTGATAGGCCTATATCCACTACCCATCACATTAATTTATATATCAATAAATAAATATTATATATAATAATTTTATTATATTAACTTGAAATGTATATATTATATGTTAATAAGAATATTTATTAATATATTAATTATGATTAAAATCACAAAAATATTTTATATATATTAATAATATTGATTGATATATTAATAGTATTATAATATTTATTAATAAACCAAAAGAACTAATAATATATTAATAATATATATTATATCATAGTTGGTTATATTATTAATAATATATATTAATAATATTATAATATTATTAATAAATATTAGAATATTTATTAATAATATTAAACCCAGAAACATAAGAAAGTAATAAACTTTAAGAATTAATATATTAAACTCAAGAGAGTAATAAAGCATATGAAACAATATTTAAAAAAAAAAAACCTAAGAGATTAATAAACCCTAACAATTAATATTTTTAAGTGAAAATATTAATAAACCCAAGGGATAATTAACAATACAAACCCAATGTCATCATAAGCCAAAGGTTTAAATATTATAAACCAAGGAATTGGTGAACCCAAGGGATAAATATTATAAACATAAGGGATCAATATTAAAAACACAAGAGATTAATAAACCGTAAGAATTGATATTTTAAACTAAAAAACCTAATAAATTAATAATCCATAAGGATCAATATTTTAAACATTTAAGATATTAATAAACCAACGGGATTATTAACATTATAAACCGAAAGAACTAATAGACCCAAGGGTTTAATATTATAAAGCAAAGGAATCAGCGAAACCAAGGGATAAATTTTATAAACCTAACGGATGAATATTATAAACAATAGAGATTAATAAACCCTAAGAATTAATATTTTAAAATGAAAAATCTAAGAAATTAACAAACCCTGAGAATTAGTATTTTAAACTCAAGAGAGTAATAAACCGAATGTGTGATTAACATTATAAACCAAAAGAACTAATAAACCCAAGGGTTTAATATTATAAACCAAAGGAATCAGTGAACCCAAGGGATAAATATTAAAAACCTAAGAGGTCAATAAGGCTAAGGGAAATATTAAAAACAATAGAGATTAATACAACCCAAGAGTTTAATACTATAAACCAAAGGAATTGGTGAATCCAAGGGAAAACCATTACCCAACAAATTATAAACCAAAGGAATTGGTGAACCCAAGGGAATTGATTTAAACATTGAGACAATTGTTGTCACAATGCGACGTTGGACCAACTATGACCAGGGTTGGCCATGGGTGATTTTTAATATTGAGACAATATTTGTTAGAATGTGACATTTGATCATGGATGACATTGATCGATTATTCATATTATAAACCAAAAGAACTAATAAACCCAAGGATTTAATATTATAAACCAAAGGAATTGGTGAACCCAAGGGACAACCATTACCCAACAAATTATAAACCAAAAGGAATTGGTGAACCCAAGGGAATTGATTTAAACATTGAGACAATTGTTGTCACAATGCAATGTTGGACCAACTATGACCATGGTTAGCCATGGGTGATTGTCATATTGAAACAATGTTTTTCAGAATGTGTCATTTGATCATGGATGACATTGATCGATTATTCATATTATAAACCAAAAAAACTAATAAACCCAAGGGTTTAATATTATAAACCAAAGGAATTGGTGAACGCAAGGGAAAATCATTACCCAACAAATTATAAACCAAAGGAATTGGTGAACCCAAAGGAATTGATTTAAACATTAAGACAATTGTTGTCATAATGCGACGTTGGACCAACTATGACCATGGTTGGCCATGGGTGATTTTCATATAGAGACAATGTTTGTCAAAATGTGACATTTGATCATGGATGAAATTGATCGATTATTCATATTATAAACCAAAAAAACTAATAAACCCAAGGGTTTTATATTATAAACCAAAGCAAATGGTGAACCCAAGGGAAAATCATTACCCAACAAATTATAAACCAAAGTAATTGGTAAACCAAGGGGAATTGATTTAAACATTGAGAAAATTGTTGTTAGAATGTGATGTTGGACCAACTATGACCATGGTTGGCCATGGGTGATTTTCATATCGAGACAATATTTGTCAGAATGTGACATTTGATCATGGATGACATTGATCGATTATTCATATTATAAAGCTAAATAACTAATAAACCCAAGGGTTTAATATTATAAACCAAAGGAATTGGTGAACCCAAGGGAATTGATTTAAACATTGAGATAATTGTTGTCACAATGCGACGTTGGACCAACTATGACCATGGTTGGCCATGGGTGATTTTCATATTGAGACAATATTTGTCAGAATGTGACATTTGATCATGGATGACATTGATCAATTATTCATATTATAAACCAAAAGAACTAATAAACCCAAGGTTTTAATATTATAAACCAAAGGAATTGGTGAACCCAAGGGACAACCATTACCCAACAAATTATAAACCAAAAGGAATTGGTGAACCCAAGGGAATTGATTTAAACATTGAGAGAATTGTTGTCACAATGCGACGTTGGACCAACTATGACCATGGTTGGCCATGGGTGATTTTCATATAGAGACAATATTTTTTAGAATGTGACATTTGATCATGGATGAAATTGATTTATTATTCCTATTATAAACCAAAATAACTAATAAGCCCAAGGGTTTAATATTATAAACCAAAGGAATTGGTGAACCCAAGGGAATTGATTTAAACATTGAGACAATTGTTGTCACAATGCGATGTTGGACCAACTATGACCATGGTTGGCCATGGGTGATTTTCATGTTGAGACAATATTTGTCAGAATGTGACATTTGATCATGGATGACATTGATCGATTATTCATAATATAAACCAAAAGAACTAATATACCCAAGGGTTTAATATTATAAACCAAAGGAATTGGTGAACCTAAGGGAAAACCATTACCCAACAAATTATAAACCAAAGGAATTGGTGAACCCAAGGGAATTGATTTAAACATTGAGACTGTTGTTTTCACAATGCAACGTTGGACCAACTATGACCATGGTTGGCCATGGGTGATTTTCATATTGAGACAATATTTGTCAGAATGTGACATTTGATCATGGATGACATTGATCGATTATTCATAATATAAACCAAAAGAACTAATATACCCAAGGGTTTGATATTATAAACCAAAGGAATTGGTGAACCCAAGGGAAAACCATTACCCAAAAAATTATAAACGAAAGGAATTGGTGAACCCAAGGGAATTGTTTTAAACATTGAGACAATTATTATCACAATGCGACGTTGGACCAACTATGACCATGGTTGGCCATGAGTTATTTTCATATTGAGACAATGTTTGTCATAATGTGACATTTGATCATGGATGACATTGATCGATTATTCATATTATAAACCAAAAGAACTAATAAGCCCAAGGGTTTAATATTATAAAACAAAGGAATTGGTGAACCCAAGGGAAAACCATTACCGAGCAAATTATAAACCAAAAGGAATTAGTGAACCCAAGGGAATTGATTTAAACATTCAAACAATTGTTGTCACAAGGTGATGTTGGACCAACTATGACCATGGTTGGCCATGGGTGATTTTCATATTGAGATAATGCTTGTCAGAATGTGACATTTGATCATGGATGACATTGATCGATTATTCATATTATATACCAAAAGAACTAATAAACCCAAGGGTTTAATATTATAAACCAAAGGAATTGGTGAACCCAAGGGAATTGATTTAAACATTGAGACAATTGTTGTCACAATGCGACATTGGACCAACTATGATCATGGTTGGCCATGGGTGATTTTCATATTGAGACAATATTTGTCGGAGATGTGACATTGTTGAATTATTCATATTATAGCGAAGAACTAATACTTCAAGTGTTTAATATTGCCAACTAAAAAAGTGGTGAACTAAAGGAAAACCATTGCCAAAAAAATTATAAACCAAAGGAATTGGTGAACCCAAGGGAATTGATTTAAACACCGAGACAATTGTTGTCACAATGCGACGTTGGACCAACTATGACCATGGTTGGCCATAGGTGATTTTCATATTGAGACAATATTTGTCAGAATGTGACATTTGATCATGGATGACATTGATCGATAATTCATATTATAAACCAAAAGAACAAATAAACCCAAGGGTTTAATATTATAAACCAAAGGAATTGGTGAACCCAAGGGAATTGATTTAAACATTGAGACAATTGTTGTCACAATGCGACATTGGACCAACTCTAACCATGGTTGGCCATGGGTGATTTTCATATTGAGACAATATTTATTAGAATGTGACATTTGATCATGGATGACATTGATCGATTATTCATATTATAAACCAAAAGAACTAATAAACCCGAGGGTTTAATATTATAAACCAAAGGAATTGGTGAACGAAAACCATTACTCGACAAATTATAAACCAAAGGAATTGGTGAACCCAAGGGAATTGATTTAAACATTGAGACAATTGTTGTCACAATGCGGCATTGGACCAACTATGACCAGGGTTGGCCATGGGTGATTTTCATATTGAGACAATATTTGTCAAAATGTGACATTTGATCATGGATGACATTGATCGATTATTCATATTATAAACCAAAAGAACTAATAAACCCAAGGGTTTAATATTATAAACCAAAGGAATTGGGGTACCCAAGGGAAAAATATTAAAAACATAAGAGATCAACAAGGCCAAGGGATACATATAAAAAAAAAAAATATTAAAGTAGAGGCTATGAATAAATATTTTAAATGCAAATGAATGAGAAACTCACATGATTAATAAAGAGATTAATAAATCTTAGGAATCATTTTCTTAAATAAAAATCATTGATAAAGTCACATGATTATTAATATTATAAACCGATGGGAATAAACATGGTTTACCATGATTGATTTAAACATTGAGACAATTGTTGTCACAATGCGATGTTGGACCAACTATGACCATGGTGACTTTCATATTGAGACAATATTTATTAGAATGTGACATTTGATAATGGATGAGATTGATCGACTATGGCTAACGCTAATTAACAAGGGGTTTCTAGGGTGAGAGGGATGACAATGGCTGACCAAGGATGACCATGGTTGAGTAAGGTTAACCATGGTTGACTATGGCTAAGTAAACTTCTCTATCATTTAAACATAAGTGAGAATGAGACTATGTTGGCAATGTTTGGCCATAGTTGATTAAAATGATTAGAGTGTAAATATTATTAGTATTACTTATTCATATTAATATTAAAAATATTAATTTTAATATCATTAATACTATTAATAATATGGTTACAATGAATTTTTTTTTTTGGCCTCAAAATCTTTTTTTATTTTAACTAAAAGAGAATTATAATTACTTAAACCATTATTATACTTATTTAGATATTATTATATTTCTTTATATATTATTTTAGATGTTATTTTAATTATAATTAGTTTAACCATTTAAACAATTATAATTATAATTATTAATTATAATTAAGGCTCACCATGGATTATTATGGTTTAAGAGGGTTACCTATGGATGACTATGGCTAAGCAAAATTGTGTAATTAAGCACTCGTGAGAATGAGTGATATTGATTGAGTGTGTTGGAAATGTTTAACCATATTTAATTAAAATGATTAGCATGTAAATATTATTAATTATTAAAAGTAATCTTAATAGTATTTATATTAACATCATTAATGATAATATCATTAATACTTTTAATCATAATGTTAGAGTGAATAAAAATTTAAATTTTATTTTATTAATAATTATATTGTTAATTATTGCAAAAGAAATATTATTATTGTTATTTATCAATATCAATGTTAATAATTTTTTTTTTAACAATATTAATATTCTTAATAATATTAATATTATAATGTAGATAGTATTATCTTAATAATACTAAATATCAAAAATTTAAAAACTTTATTAAGATTGTTAATATTACAAATATTATTTTTTAAACATTATTAATATTGTATTTAATGGTATTATTAGTAATATGGCTTTTAATATTAATTCAATTCTTATTTTTTAAATAATAATAATAATAATAATAATAATAATAATATAAATTTTAATATTATTTCTAAAAACTCCCCTTAATATTATAAACCAAGAAATAATATAATTATATTATTTTTTGGTTTAAAATATCATTAATATTCAAGACTCATAGATTTACCAATCATATTGTCATGCCATTTGATCTATTTTTAAAAAATCCCCTTAATTTACGCGGAATCAACCTTGAATATATAATCTTAATAATATTTTATTAATCATTTTGAGGGTTTTAATTAACCTTTCTTAGCCATAGTAATCCGTGGTTAACCCTCTTAAACCATAATAAGCCATGCTGAACTTTTATAATAATTAATTATAGTTATAATTGTTTAGATTGTTAAACTAATTATAATTAAAATAATATCTAAATAAATATAATAATTGTTTAAGTAATTATAATTCTCGTTTCTTTAAATTAAAAAATAATTTGAGGCTTGTAAATTCTTTTTAATAAAATTGAAATTAAAAAAAAAAATTCATTTTAACCATATTATTAATAGTATTAATGATATTACTAAATTAAGAGGAGTTTTGGCAAATTTAATTTTAACCATCTGCTAGGTGTCATAATTGTCCATCCAAGTGTCCTAGTTCACTTTTAGTTATTCCAATTTAGTACAATCTCATAATACTGGAAAAAGGAATTAATATTGCTTTTAATATTAATTCAATTCTTATTTTTTAATAATAATAATAATAATATAAATTTGAATATTATTTCTAAAAACTCCCCTTAATATTATAAACCAAGAAATTATATAATTATATTATTTTTTGGTTTAAAATATCATTAATATTCAAGACTCATAGATTTACCAATCATATTGTCATGCCATTTGATCCATTTTTAAAAACTCCCCTTAATTTACGCTGAATCAACCATGAATATATAATCTTAATAATATTTTATTAATCATTTTGAAGGTTTTAATTAACCTTGCTTAGCCATAGTAATCCATGGTTAACCCTCTTAAACCATAATAAGCCATGCTGAACTCTTATAATAATTAATTATAGTTATAATTGTTTAGATTGTTAAACTAATTATAATTAAAATAATATCTAAATAAATATAATAATTGTTTAAGTAATTATAATTCTCTTTTCTTTAAATTAAAAAAGAATTTGAGGCTTGTAAATTCTTTTTAATAAAATTGAAATTAAAAAAATAAATCATTTCAACCATATTATTAATAGTATTAATGATATTACTAAATTAAGAGGAGTTTTGGCAAATTTAATTTTAACCATCTGCTAGGTGTCATAATTGTCCATCTAAGTGTCCTAGTTCACTTTTAGTTATTCCAATTTAGTACAATCTCATAATACTGAAAAAAGGAATTCTAGGCTCCATTGTTTTCATTTGTTTTCATTAAGAATCTCACAATCCATGTTCAATTCTTGTAAATAATATGATGAACTTCCAACTTTATTGTTCAAATTACTCTATAAAAAAATCAAGTAATAATTCTATACAAATATGCAGTTTTAATTACTTTATAAAAAAATAAATCAAGTAATAATTCTACACAAATATAGTGTTTTAATAGTAAAGTTATTATTATGTAATATATATGTATTTAAATACATATATTTTTAGTCAATTCTAATTAATTCTAATTAAAAAAATAAGTATCTCAATTTTCTCAACAAATTATTTTTAGTTAATCTAAACAAAATAATTTATATATAATTTTTTTTAATGTAATTTATGAGTTGAGTAAGTGAGCCACTTGAGTAAGAGAGAAAGAAAATTTTTTAATGTAATTTATGAGTTGAGTAAGCGAGCCTCTTGAGTAATAGAGAAAGAGATTTATCAGTTGAGTAACAGAGAACTAGACTAAATTACCATACAATATTTATTACATTAATACAATATTTATTACATTATTACAACATAATTTAGAACCTTGTATCGTATATAAAACCTTATCTAAAATACCATGGTAATTGTGTTTGTCCATATCCATTTTGATATAAAGTTGTTGGATTTAAAACCAATTCAAATTCAACTGTCTTTAATCACCCTAATAAGATACATAAAAATTGCCCTAAAACCAATTCAAATCCAACAACCTATAATCAGCTAATAAGCTAATAGTACAGAGTAGGGTAGATCAGGAAGGCGGTAATTTCATGGCTGGGCTATTTTGAGCTTCAAAGTTGAGTGGGTAGTGGGGCTTGTGAGAACTTTTATGATCCAGACAAAATGCAAGTTTTGGATTCCTTAGCCATCATTTAAAATTGTAAAGAAATTAAAGCTACATTAAAAAAAGTAATGGTGGGCTCTTGTTGGGTGATACAGGGAATTTGGAAATATTGGCAAATGTGTAAAACGATGTTGATTTCAGTAATGGGTATCAAAAACAATGTGGTATTGTCTTGTCTAATGATAAAAAAGTCTTTTTAGTCCCAAAATTTCGCGTCAGTCCTCCACTGAGTGTGGAAGCCTCAGTCACGTTCACAAGCATTTACTATTACGAAAGATATGAGTATCTACAAGACTACGATCTTTGCATGATTGCATGAGATGGTGAGAAATAGAATACAGATAACAAGAGTCCTTGAATTTCTGAATGACAGGGGGTTGGGGGGCTGGGTAGGGCCTCTCAATGTTTTTGTCGTATGCAGATATTGGGCACTGCGGAATCATTGCCATGCCATGCATTAATGGTGAATAGTTGTTCATCATAAATAAATGTGGGATGCAGATATCGTATTGTGAAAAATAAAAACAAGAGCATTTAAATTGGTCAAATTTTGGTAAAAACTGAATTAACGCGATGTACCAAACTCCAAATAAGAAGACGTACTAATGGGGCTATTTTTTTCTCTTTCTCTGACAACACCTAACAATAAACAACCTTTGAAAGTTTTTCTAACGTATGGAATCGCAATATGAGGATGTCATTGCAAGTTTCAACTGAAAACACCACACTCTGCAATATAACATAACAAATATGTGGAATCGCAATATGAGGATGTTATTGCCAAGTTTCAACTGAAAATATCACACTCTGCAACGAGACATAACATATATAGAAGCAGCCGAAATTATTTTAATATATCATACTCTGCAACATAACATAACAGATAGAGAGAAACATAAATTATTTTAACAGTTCGGGGCTAATAATAATTTATGGTACAGATTTCTTAGCTTCGCCATCTGATTTCTACGTTCAGGGCAATGCTTGGCACAAATGCCTTCCCACAGCGCATCCTCTTCGGTTGCATGCTTCCAGTGGCGGAAATCGGAATCCCAATGCTTCAACACCTCGAACAGCATGTCCTCGAAACAAGACTTAATGGAACCACTGTCGTGTTCTTCCCGCCTCATTTTCTTCACTTTAATCTCCTACCCTTTTCGTTCGCCGCGTTGAACCAGGAAGTTGTATTCTTGCATTATCGTATGTTACAGACTACGACTCAAAGCGACTGAACTTGATCTTTAATGCGACTGATCTTGAATCTCGATTCCTGATCTTGATCTTGATCTTCAATCTTGATCTTTATCTTTACCTTGAATCTTGATCTTGGTAAATGTGATCTTGCAGTCGAAGGAACGGGTGTCTAAGGACCTGTATGGATCGAGTAAAACTGACAGCTGTTACAGAGTGCACTGTCCATCTTTCGACCTTCCACGAGACATCCAGAAGAAATATGCACCATGGATGGACGTGTGCTCCACGTGTAAATATAAGAGAGGACAGTCATTCCATTATTCCACGTGTAAACTGTGTACAGAGTTAACAAAGCGTTTCCTTCACTATAGTTAAAACATCACACATGCGTTGAGAATTTGAACCATCATGAATAATGGCACCAGCCTGTGCAACGTCTACCAGCCACATGGTATCCCACATTTGCCACATGGTATCTCATGGTATCCATATCTTTTCAGAGTTCACCTTAATTTTATAGGTGGCAGTCAACAAATGGATAGTAAATTTTTAATCATGTTTTGTAAAAAATTAATTTAAGTATGGTTTAAACATGTGATTTAGATATGCAAGGAAGTTAGTTGTTTGAATTTTGTCCATTGATTTAGTGGCGACGACCAGAAAATACCGGCATCTTTCAATCTAGACCATCTGATGAAAAAAATTAATTAGAAAAATCATTAATGATGCCAATTCCGATAGGGGGCTACACCTATCGGCGTAACTAGCATATGCCAAACCCCAAATTGGGAATGGAATAAGTTTTCATATAAATGTTTTCAGTTAGAATCAGGAAGATAATTTAATTAAAAATTACAGTTCGACTAATGTTTATGAAACATTTTTTTATGCTTGAGGAGATATTTTGTATTTCTTTCTATCAAGTCATGTGATTATAGTAAAAAGGGTTGATGAATATAGCACCAAAAGCAAATGACTCGGTGCCGCGAAGGATCGATCCCTCGTCATCTCTGGTCAAAAACCCTGTATGGAAGCACAAATTCCTGGACAAAGAAACTAGAATTTGGGAATGGAATAGATTTTCATATAAATCTTTTCAGTTAGAATCAGTAAGATAATTTAATTAAAAATTAACAGTTAGACTAATGTTTATCCAAAATTTTCTTTTGCTTGAGGAGATATTTTGTATTTCTTTCTATCAAGTCATGTGATTATAGCAAAAAACTGTTTATCAATATAGCACCAAAGGCAAATGACCATGTACACAAGTTTCCATGCCGCGAAGGATCGATCCCTCGCCATCTTTGGTCAAGAAAATGTATGGAACCACAAATGTCTCGACAAAGCACCCAGAAATTTCGAAAGTGCAACTGCTATAGATCAACTGATTTGTCAAAAACAAGAAGACATATGATTGAATTGGGTGGCTTTGAAAAATCAAAATTCAAACAGTTGGGATAAAGACTTAATTAGGGTTTGATATAAATTAAAAAATCAGGAATAAGACTATCATATCGCAAAATGGGAATAAGTTTTCATGACCATTGTAAATTGGAATTATCTCAATTAAAATTATAACATTCAATTAAGATTCACTTAGTTTAGTTTTTTATGATAATTTTGTATTTTTTATTTCATAAAATAAATAAAATTAAAATTTAGTATTACAAAAAAAAAAAAAAAAAAATTATTATTACAAAAAGTTGATAAATGTAAAGAAAAATGTAATTTTAAAATTATGAAACAAGAAGAATTGTTTAATTAAAAATAGTTATTATTATTATTATTTAAATTAATTAAAGATGTTTTTAATTTTATATATATTTTAATAAAAAATTTAAACAATCAAGAAAAAAATAAAAATTAGAAATTCATTTAATTTGCATAATTTTATATGATGATGATGATGATGGTTAATGTCCACTCAGACCAATCTTTGGTCTATCAGACCTAAAGAAAAGAGTTGTTTAGTTTGATTTAAGATTTTATTCCTATGCTCAAAAATCTTGAAGAGAAGCCTCCCGAGCTCACTATAATTTTGACATCTTAAAAGGCTAGGAAGGTTAGTATTGTAAAAAAGATTATGAAATTGAGGTCTAATGTGGTTGTACTCGGGGCATTCTAGGAGGAAGTGATTTTCATCCTCGATGTTCATATTCTCACAGAGATGGCAGATCCTTTCCATCCATGGTGTTTTAGGAACTGCCCAATGACCTGTTTCACTATGGAGCTCATGAGAGTTTGTTTTAATCTTGGCTATATTAATTTTCTTCTTTGAGCTAGTTAAAATAGAGAGATACTTTTGATCTTCTAGGGTGGGGTTGATGACCTCCTTATAATATCTTAATTTATTTTAGCTGCTAGATCTTTCTCACACCACATTTTATCTTTGAACTTAGAAGTAACAATTTTTTTAATGTTATTAATATTTTTCAATGCAACATTCTCATCGATCTCCCAATGGTTTAACCAGGCCCTAGTGTCTTTATACCAACTTAGTTTAAGCCTTAAGTGGTTTTGGCTAGAATTTAAAGCTATCTTAGGAAGTCTATGGTCTCCTATGCTATTGAGCTTGTGCTTGTACAACAGAAGCCTAGTCATAGCTAGGCTCTCGATAGGGGAAAGACCCACTTCTACAAGGAGAATAGGATAGGGTGTATTGCTTTTAATTTTAAGGTTATAAGTTATAAAATGCTTCTGGATTTTCTCAACCTTTCTCCAAGATTCTCTAGAGATGCTGCAACCCCAAACCTCACATCCATATAAGATAACAGGAGTGATTAAAGTTTCAAAGAGGAACTTCTTTCTATCCCACATTACGAGGTTTTCCATTTTACAATTCTTTTCAAGACCAAAATAAACTTTCCACCCCCCATTTATCCTTTTCTGAATGCTATAGTTCCAGTTGAGCTTGTAATGAATATCAATTCTTAGGGACTTGTAAGAAGACACTTCTTCCAAGTTACTATTGTCAAACATAAAATTAGCGTAAGTGTCCTTCTTGGATTTGATAATCATAATTTTTGTTTTGTCGGTGTTAACAGACATACCCATGGTAGCACAAAAATCCTTAAGAATTCTAAGTTGGTTATCAAGATCAGATGGGCACCTTGCGAGAAGAACAATATCGACAGCATAGAGAAGAAGGATGATGATTGTTCCAACTAAGATCGTGCCAACACATCATGGTTCCTCTAAACAACCTTCTAGCTTGTCGATGTAAATGCCAAATAGGGTAAGGGAGGGGGCCAACCTTGTTTAACTCCGATATTACACTTAATATCTTTCGACCACCCCTCATTGCTCTTTAACTTGGCAATTACATTCTCATATAACCTTATAGCGGTCGCTCTTAGCTCGAAAGGAACATTTAGCTCTTCTAATATATTCCATTGGTTGTTTTTAGGAACCGTATCAAAATCCTTTCTAAAGACCACAAAGCAATAGAAGAGATTGGATTTATCATTGTGGAATTTCTCCACAATGATCCGAAGCGTAACGAGGTGGTCCATTGTTGAGTGATGCCTTCTAAAACCCGCTTGGCCTTTAGCCCGCTTACCTTCACTTTCAAGCCAAATGCTCAACTTTTTTTCCAAAATAATACCATATAACTTGGCTAAGAGATGACTGATCATAAATGTCCGATAATTAGAGGGGTTATTTGTATCCCCACTTTTAAAAATAGGGATAATGAGGCTCTGAATCCAAGGTTTAGGGAACCCTTGCTTGAATATTGAAGCTAGTAATTACATTTTGGGGATTCCCCAAAGTGTAATTGAGTGAGCTTTTGGGGCTGAGTGAGCTTGATGTTGAAGCTAAGGAAAAATGGGGCTTGTCGCAGTAGACTTTGCTGGCTGAGGGAAGGCCGAGGGCTCTCAAGAGCGAAAAGCATAGAAGTAACGAGCATAAGACTAGAGCCAAAGACAGAAAACATCCAAAAATACAGAGTTTTGAGCGATCTCAGGTTAAGGTAGATCCTCGTTAGAGTTGTCCTCCCAGCCTTATATAATATTTATTTATATAATTTTTATAATTTTTTTTCAAATTTATAATAATTTTATTCATATTTTTGTAAAAATAAGTTTTAAATATATGTGTTTATTTAAATATAAATTTTTATAATGCACTAAAAATATCATATAACATACCCGTTCTTTAAAGAGATCCATCAAAATTCTTTAAGATATTAAAAATATTTTAAATTCTGTGTGCAGAAATATAATGATAGTAAATAGTGGTGGGACAGAACATCTACCCAATAATAAAGATAAACCTTGTTAACATCATCCACCAAATTTTGTCTAGCACCACCCCACCAAACAGGAAGATATGTACCCTGAGCTCCACTTAATCCTTAAGTGTAGTGCGTCAGTAGTCGTTCTTGAACATATTTAAAATTAAATTTTGTCTAACACCACACCACCAAACCAAACCAGAGGATATGTTCCTTGAGCTCCACTTAATCGTGGGTCACTAGTCGTTCTTGAACATATTTAAAATTTAAAATTAAATGATTTAATTAGGAATTTTACATTATGCAATATTTGATGTAATGATATATTTTATTTAATGTTTATGTTAAAAAATAAATATTTTATAGAGTAATATTTTACTATTCGAGTGATAATTTTTTATTAGTACATATATTATGTTTCCATTCAATTATTTTCATTGTTGAAAGGACTTAATAAAAGGTTTTTGGATGAAAAGTTTTTTTTTTAAATAAATTTTTAATATTAATATTTTATATAGTCATGAAATTAAAAGTTTTTATATTTTTAAAGAATTGCTAAGAAAAATTAAACTGATTTAAAATGGTTTTCTAAGTTAATGTAAATATACTTTTTTAAATTCTTATTAATAGTGTTATTTTATATAGCTCTAAAATTTAGGGTTTCTATATTTTTAAAGAATTGTGGAAAAATATTAAACTAGTCTAAAATGGTTCTTTAAGTTAATGTAAATATACCTTTGTAGATCCTAGCATTTTCTCCATTATTAACAGGGCTATGATTAGGTATTACTATTCAAGAAAAAAATAGATACCTAACATGGAAAAAAACAACCTCTTACTAAAACTCTGGTAGCATAAAGATGAAGTGTGAAATCATTAAAAGATTGGGTTAGTTTCTAGATTAACTATAATATTTTTAAAAATAATTATACATTGAGAAATTCTAATGATGTAAATGATTGGATGGTAAAATAAAATTACGATAATATAAATAAGTGATTAAGTATAATGTAGAAAATCAAAGAAATCTCTTTTTTTCTTGACAAAATTGGTAAAATCTATTAGCCATGTGTGCAAAGTTTATGTGTTATCTTAAAATTTCATACATGCATCCACATTAAATCACAATTTTAAAATATTTATCATAATGCCAAAATTTCCAATTTGGTGTGTGATAGTGACTTTAAAATTGGATGATAAAAATAAAAATAATAAATCAATTTTCTTATAATTTTTCAATTTCAATAACAAAATTAAACCCTTTATATATATATATATATATATATATATATATATATATATATATATATATATATATATATATATATATATATATAGATTTGTTACCATAACCAATTGAGATGATTATCAAAACACTATCATATGATGATGATGATCATAATGATTAACGTCCATTAAGACCAATGTGGTCTATCAGACCTAAAAAAAAGTCTAATTTTCATTCTTAAAAAGCTTGCTTCTGTGATCAAGGACAAGGGAAATAAGCGCTCCAAGATTTCTATAGTTGGGTTGGCTTAATAATTCAATAATATTGGAGGTGTGGTTGATGATAGGGAATTGAGAGCAGATGTAGGCAAGAGTTGCGGAGTCTAAAAGGAACTGCTTTTCATCTTCCACCTTCTTGTAGGCTTTATCCCTGTACAAAAATTATCTACAAACGAATCTTACAACACAAAATAAATAATAGCGAGAGCATAAAACATAAAATAGATATACATAGATATTTTGCCCCTGGATCCCAAATTGGGATGACCAGCTTGATTTTTCATTATATTCCTTTCAATGTTACAACACATATATATACATGCCGAAGCATAAATAAACCCCAATCCATTAACCTTGGATTAGAACATAACCGTAATTCCCTTGACCGGATCTACAAAATACCAAGGGCCAAAAACCATCGTCCCCCCAAAACCATGTGAAAACTCATGCAGAAAACCATGGGTGGGTCCACACACCCAAAACAAAATTCCTGGGGCACTACCCTGGACCCCGATTGGGGGGGTTGTCGGCCCCCCTCTGACCCCCCTACTGTGCCCGGTGCAATGTACAACGTGTGACGCTAATCCTGCAAAGAATATAACACATACCCAACACTTCTTACTATCACAAATCTGACAACTTCTATCATCCTAGGGAATCTTAGAAGTAGACCACCGCCCGGTCTCACTTCAAAGCTCATGAGAATTAGTTCTTATCCTATCTATGTTCATTTTATTCTTAGTGATGGTCAACATAGAGAGATAATTCTAGTTATCAAGGGTGGGGTTGATCACCTCCTTATAGTTTCTTAGCTTCCTTTTGCCATCCAACTCTTTATCATCCCACATCTTTTCCTTTAAAATGGAGGTAATAATATATTTGATACTATCCTTGCTTCCCATGACGAACTCCTCCTTAATCCCCCAAATGTTGAGCCAAGACGGGGCATCCTTATGCCACCCGTGCTTGAGGCGCAGGTGAGGATTTTGACTAAAGTTAGAAGCAATTTTTGGGAGCCTCTTGGATTCCATGTTGTAAAGCTTCTTCTTATACATCAGATATCTAAATATAGTCGTACCTTAAATGGGGGATAGGTCAGCTTTGATCAAGAGGATAGGATAGGGTGTATTTCCCTTAATCTTGAGGTTACAGGTTATTAATTTATTTTAAACCATCTCAATATTTCTCCACCATTCCCCACATATATTGCAACCCCAAACTTCACATTCATATAAAAGAACAGGGGCGATGAGAGTCTCAAAGAGGAACCTTTTTTAACTCCAAATGTAAAGATCAACCAACTTACAATTGTTTTCAGGCTCATAATAAGCTTTCCAACCTCCACTAATTCTTTTCTCGATGCTATAATTCGAGTTGAGCTAATGAGGAAAGTCAATACCCAAATATTTATAAGAAGAAACCTTCTCTAGACAATGGTTATCATAGACGAAACTACCATGGGTGATATTTTTGGATTTAATTATCATGACTTTAGTCTTGTCGGTATTGATTGTCATACCCATCTTGGAGCAGTAGAAATAAAGATTCGTAAGCTACTTTTCTGGGTCATCAATGATTTTTGCAAGAAGAACTATATCATTAACATAAAGGAGAATAGTAATGACTATAATAGCGAGCTCGGTGCCCTTGAAACCCACACTTTCTAGACGCTCCTCTAGCTTATCAATGTAAATACCAAAAAGGGTAGGGGATAGGGGACACCCTTGCTTAACCCGATATTGGATTTAATATATTTAGAACACCCTTCGTTGGTCTTAAGCTTGGCAATGGCAGTCTCGTATAGGTGGATCACAACAATACTTGGTTCAGGAGGAACCATGATCTCTTCAAGTCTCTCCCAGAGCTTATCTCGAGGGACAGTGTCAAACGTTTTTCTAAAGTCTACAAAATAGCATAAGATATCAATTTTACTATTGCGACATTCCTCTGCAATGATCCTGAGAGTGACAAGGTAGTCGATAGTCGAGTGATGTCTCCTAAAACCAGTGTTCCCTTTAGCCCTATTATCTTGGTCCGCAAGCCAAAGGCTAAGCTTCTTTTCTAAAATGAGCCCATAAAGCTTGGCTAGGATGTCGCTAATAATAATGCTCTTGTAGTTTGAGGGAACCTTTTTGTCCCCATTTTTAAATATAGGCACAATAAATATTTGTGTCCAAAGCTTAGGGAAGCCATTCTTTACAACCAAATTGAGAAGATTGTGGAGATGAGGAAGGAGGATAGATATTCCCATTTTAAAGATCTCATCTTGGTTTCCATCAATATATTTAGCTTTCCCATTAGCGAGCTTATTAATCCCAGACTCAACATCTTCTAGATAAAATATATCTTCCTTAATGGGAGTGTTTAAGAGGATGCCGATGGTGTGCGGAGAGTCATACAAATTCTTAAGATAGTTATCCCAATTTTCTAAGGGGATAGAATGATTATATTTAGTTTTACGAACAAACACATTCCACCAAAATTTTATGGGTGCAACATTAGAAAGGTGGATAAGATGCTCTTGTCTTTTATTAATATATGACCTCTTCTTCCTCTTGATGAAATCTTTGTATATACTTATATTTTGGAGCTCAATGATTTCATTAGGGGTATCTCTTATCTCTTTCTTGGAAATTTTATAGTCTTTTTCATACCAATGATTGGAAATTCTATTATTGTGTTTATACGAAGTCTCATTAGAGAAATTGCTAATGGTAGTGGAAAGGGTATTAGCAAAATGGTAGTAGATTTTATCAATGTTGTTATTGTAAGTTAGGGAGCCTAAATCCCTTTCTAAATCCATTAAGAAAAGGTCTACATTACTTCTATTGAAGTGAATGGGTCTTTTTCTTTCACTAGTCTCTTGCATGTGGGTGGTATGAATAAAAATTTTGAGGAATAAATAAAAAGGTCGGTGGTCAGAGTCAGGATAGTACCCATTAAGTAGCTCAATGTTTGTAATATGGTTGAGGGCATAGGTGTTAGAAATCACATAATCCATGTCGACGTTGCTACCCAACCCATGGAAACATATCATCTCAATAGAGAAAGGACACTTGTTAATACCAATACAAATGACTAGGTCCTAGGAAATACAATGTTTGAGGAGCTCAGTGCTGAATAAGTTCTTGATTGTATCTTTAGAGTTTCTCTTGAATCTATTAGCTAAGTTACCATCATCTTCAAGCCACAAGGGGTTGGGGTTAGAGTTTTTACTTAACATAATAGCTTGGTTAGTAGCAATTCAAGCATTAAAGTCCCTAAGCAAAAGCATTTACCTTCATTCCTTAGGTTGTAGATGTCTTTTTCTAAGGTATTGAAAGGAAAAATCTTATCCAAGTTTTTTTTCTTATAAGATGTAGAGTTTATAGGGTTGAAATAAAAGATTACAAGGAATATCCTATTGGTTGTATAATCAGAGATCTCGATCCAAATCTACTAATTGAAGGGGTTAGTTTTATGAAGTCAAATGTGAGAGGAAATCATGTTTCTAATATAACACGCTATACCACAAAAACCCCTCCTAGAGTATTTCTTATTTCAAGCTTACCAGAGTGAATCTGTCAAGGTGAGGGACCCTAGATTCGTCATGTTCCTAAGTTTCAGATAAAAGAACAAGTCAATATCACTCGGGATCGAACTTAACATAGGACCTTTACACCATGGAAAACCACGACAATTCTAGAAGAGGATCCAGAGTGATGTTATTCCATATTTATTGCTCATGTTTGGAACTCTATATCTAACAATAGCTTTTATATTCATAATGATTGCCCATTTCCCTTCTTTTCTTGGTTCCTTCACCTTTTCGACTTCTTTCCTAAGTTCAGCTTGGTCTTCTGGAATGAGATCTTTATTTATAAAGATTCTCGTTCCTTTTAGGCTTGGGGATTTCCTAAGTATATCTATTTTATGGTCACTACAACTAACCTCGAGACAGATTCGTTTATGTTTATAATCATTACTGTAGTGTAATAATTACTCTTCTCCTTTATTTTGCATCTATCTTTTGTCCTAAAAGTAAAAGGTGTCCTATTGAGTCTTGCAAAACACATATTATCTAACCAAATCCCACAAAGACATACAAATTGGTTATCTTGCTATAAAAATACTCATTTTCTAAGACATAATCAAATTATATTGAATGTTATGGATAATGAGGATAAAATGGAAAAAAAAAGTTGTTTTTGGTGAAAAAGGATGATGAAATATGTGAATGGAAAGGAAAATTACAGGTTTCATCATTATCTTTGCACACCACTGGTGCAATCATTCAGAATCAAAGGAAACAACTTGTGTATGTTGATCCGCATAGGAATCAATTGAGTCATATAATTTTCTTCTATATAATGTTGCAAGAACATTCAATAGAAATTGGGGTTCTCTTTCCTTTATATGATCATCTAGTTCTTCCTATCACTACAATAACACTACAAGTTTTGAAGTATTGTGAAAATTTGAAAATTCTTGAACAACTTCTATCTGTACTCTCAACATAATCATTCTAATTTCAAGATTATATGGTCTCTTCTTATTTTCTTTGACAACATTTTTAATTGAGTCAACCTCGAGTATCACTTACAAGTGAAATTAATTATTAATTTTGGTATAGTTCCATTTCATGAGATCCCAAAAAAAAAAATCTCTCAAATTTGTATCCCAAATAAAGTGATTAGGGTTTCCATTAGTGCTAATGAGTACAAAAAAAATTATGTAAGAAAAATTCACAAAGAACATTCCTTATTTTAGGAATACTAGATAAGTATAATGAATAGAAATTTCTTCTAACAGGCCTTTTATCCATTTCCAAATTGGAAATTAATCTCTCAACTTGAAACCTAATCCATTGTTCTTTTTGATAAAGGTATATTCAGATGAAGGTATACACCATAAAATAATATTTGCAACCAATTCACCAATTTTATTAACCTTGTCCTTGATAGTGTGGATTTCCTTCTCTTTCTCTTTGATTTCTTCCTCGTGATTTTGTTTTACTGCTCCAATTTATTTTTGCGCCTCCTTGTTTCTTTGTTATAATATCCATGGTTATTACAACATTCAAAGCCTCTTTACTTCTCTTCATTGATTTTCTTTTGAAATGTTTCAATTGGAATATACTCTCTAAGATTAAAAGAAGTATACAAACTGGTAATGTTTCTTCCCTCCCTTTAAACTTTAACCATGAGGGGGACCTCGAAATGGATCTCAATCGTCATCTTTCTTGTCTTATTCATTATTAAAACTTTTAATGTGTTCCCTCAAATTTTCTAGTTCTTCCAAAAGATTAAACTAAAATGATCAACTTACTTGATATTTTGGTGTCCCACTAGCTTCTATAGTAGCCGTGAATTTTTCTCTTGACTCCACGTCATCAAGTTATAACAAATTATATTGTTATAGTAAACAAACTTGATTAAAATATGTTGTTGGAACACTCATTAGTTTCTTTCCTTCTCTTAATTCTTGTACACATTAGTTCTTGTCTATAAATAAGTGATTCATATATTTTATGAGAACTTATGGTTGATGATTCTAATTCTAGCACTGGAGATTCCAAACTTTCTACAAATTTGATGTTGTGTGCAGAATTTATTAAAAGGTAAATTAATTAATGATAGGTTAGCTAGCCATACTTTACACTTCTGACACTAGATAACCATGGATTGTAAGGAACTTGATAGAAAATAAGGAACATTAATCGTCTGATTTCTCCTTACGTGTGATAAGAAACAAAAATGAAAGGCGTTTGTGAAGTGAAGTATGTCATTCATAGGTGAAATAGTGAATAATATGTTAATATGTTAGTCCAAGAAGTCCTTACGTGTGATAAGAAACAAAAATGAAAGGCCTTTGCGAAGTGAGGTATGTCATTCATAGGTGAAATAGTGAATAATATGTTGTAAGATGTTAGTCCAAAAAGCTATAAGAGATAATCCATTTTTCTCCTTGTCTAACGTCTTCAGTTGTTTCCCCTTCATCTAGAAATGATCCTCTTGCAATGATAAATTCTACTATTTCTTTAAACCTGTGATTTCCTTTTGGCACTCACCCTATAACTTGAGTAACATTTTATTTCAAATTGTAAATGTAAGGTCTGAAACTTGTGCACTATTAGAGAATAGATTAAAATGCAAGATGTATTTATTAATGCAATGGAAGAACTACAAGCACCCAATTCTTATGAATAATTATGTAATTTCTAGATTATTCATGATCACTTATGTAGTAATGGGTTCCTTTGTATATAAATTTCCACTCGTATTTCTAGTCTTCTATTCTCATCGTTCATCGAATTTCTATTCTCTACTAATACTTTGCTATTATGAATAATAAAATAATCGAGTTATAACTTAGCTATGGAATGATTCATGAATTCATCTATTTCTAATTTTACATATAGTAGAAATCAAATTCCCTTCAAAATGTGTGGCCTGCCAATACATGCAGTCATTAACTTACATGATTACTGTTGACTGCACTTTGTCAACTACCCCATAGCAGTACACCCCCATTTTTTCAAATGGGATTCGTCATGTTCGACGTGGTTGCGCAATTCAGATTCCATCATCCAAATTTCATCGACAGTCGAAAGTTTTACAAATGATGTAAACCCATTCTGCATGTGATGATGTAAATGATCTAAGTAAGACTGTCCATGTATGTAACAACCTAGGTAAGCCTAGTATGTTGTTGATGATCTCTATCCTAGGAGGTTTTTTGTCTCACTGATTCACGAAAGTGATCGGCAGAGTTTTTCCTCCAGCCTCACCCCAAAGCTAGGGTGGATTTTGTCATCAGCATACTAAGTGAGTCCTAGTGTTTCTATCGAGTCCTTGTAAAAGTAGTTTGAGCTACTTGGTCTACTAGATCATATTTTGAGTCGCAGAACTGGGTATTTATTTGAGGGTTTATACGAATGGGTTTTCCCCCTTCATTTATGTAAATGTATTATCTCATGTAAAAGAGGGTTGGAAAAATAATTATATTTCCCTCTTGGTCAATTAATTAAATTTTCTGGTCAATTAATTAATAAAATCCTAAACCAGAAATTTAATTAATTTAGGGTCCTAAATTAGGATTAAATCTTTAAAGGCAAAATTTGTGGGTCCTTGGAAAATGATTTTGACAGCCCCAAGCCAAGGGAATATTGAAAATTTTAAGAAATATTGGACCCTTGGGCCTTGGTGGTTAAGTCAAGGTCAAAATTTTGGGGTAATTAACTCAAAAATAATATTTTTGAGTTAATTAAAATTGAATTAAATGATAAATTCGTTTTTTCCCCAAAATTTTAATTTCAACGTTCCGGATTAAAAGATGATTAAATCTTTTGAACGGCTAAGATTATTTTGACAAGGATCATCCAAACTAGCCGTTGGAGATTTTGTCCTATAAATTTAGAGGTCTGTGTCAGTATTGAGCCATCCGATCTCAGGATCGTGCACTTGCTCTTAGAAGCTCTTGTAAACTTTTGAGGAATAAAGCATAAAGACTTTGGGGTTACAAATCTGGATGTTCCTTCTCAGATCTATGTGGTGAATTGTCTCTAAACTCTGCTACTTGGTTTCTCGCATTTTATGGTTGATGGCCTTCATGGATTAATCTGCATATAGGTATCTTATGCAGTTTTCTGGGTTTATAAAATAACATTCTGATTTTTCTGCAAAGGTCTCATGTTGTTTTCTTAAATCTCTATCGATCGAAGATTCAGATCTAAGTGTGCAGGGAAATTTTTTTAAGATTGGGCGTCTGGGGAAGTCTTCGGTTGGACCAGCCGACTCCCAATAAACATAAGTCTAATAAGCTCTTTATTTGTTAAATTCCAGGTCTATCTTACGATATTTGTGATTTTGCAGGGTTTCGAAGGCTTGTGCCTCTCACTAAAACTTTAAATCTTTGAAAATTGTGCTAAAATGGATTTCAAATCTGACCATGAGGGTTTTAAATCTGTAAACTAGTTGTAAATTTGTAAATTTTATTTGACTGTAAGGGTTTAATCATCAAATTGGCGTGTATATCTTCAGATCTTGCAGGTTGTGAATTTGAATCAGAAATATTTTTTTTATTTTTTGAAGCCAAATCCAGCCCCCAAGGGCCAGATCTGGCTTCAAATCATCTCTGTGGGCAATCTGGATGTCATTGGATTCGAACAATGTTGAAAATCTAACTTTGAAGGAAGAAATTGTACGAATTGGGTTATTCACTACATCCGACCTTCATCTGCGTCCTTTCTCCCATTGCCACACAATCCTTCTAATTATCCAGCCAAAGTCTGCTCCTCAATCTAATTTCACATCCCTTTGCTGTCCAAACCTACGCCTTCTCTCTTTCGATCCAAGCCTCTGCCCTGCCGTCCAGCTTTCTCCCTTAACCTTCTTTGTCTTTATTGCTATCGATCTACACCTTCATCCCTTTGTTGTCCAAACCTGCGTCCTCCAATCTCTCCCTTCGTCCAACATTGCCCTCGTGCCGTCGTCCAAGCTCCCTCACGCATTCAATCAGCTCCAACGTAGACGCCCAGGCTGCTCCGTCCTTACGTGCCTCTATTCTGCCGTCCAAGCCTGCGTTCTTAACCTTGTTATCTGCGTCACGCCATCTCTGATCTTCTCCTCATGCCGTCGTCTCTCCATCGACCTGCAAACTCAAACAATCAAAAACGCATGCATAAAACTTCAAAACCCCTTACGATTTGTTTCAATGCGGATTCATTTTTTTTTATTTTGTATATAGTTCACGGTTTAGATTTTCGTTTTAAATTTTTCTTTTTAGATTTTTTTTTGTAATGATTAGAGTTAGGGTGTAATTTCGAATCCGATTTTTAACTTTTTTTTTTAGGCATCAGTTTGGACATAGATTTCTATTTTTTGTGGTGTTAGTTTTATTTTAAGGTTTATTTTTGTTTTCGTTTAGTTTAGACGTAATTTTAAATAGATTTTTGTTTTAAATTTGTTTTATTTTAGATGTAGTTTAGACTTAGTTAATTTGTTTAATTTTAGATTTTAATATTAGCTTTGGTTTTAATTTTAGTTTCTTTTAAGATCAACTTTAGAGTTTAAATTTTGTTAAAATTAGAGCCTTTTTATATTCAGTTAGTCTTAGATTTAGATTTTGAATTTTAGATTTAAAAAATAAAAAAATCCTAAGAATTTAGAAAATACAAAATATAAAACATTTAAAAAAATTTATAGTCAAGTGTGCTAAATTTTTCTTATCTAAAGTTTTGACTATAGAAATATTTTCTGGATCGAAGTTAATTGAAGCATCATAAATCTGGAAATATTGCGAATATCTGGCATTTCCATCTTGTGATAATATTGCTGTGGGTTTAAGATATTTTAATGCATGGTTGTGGTGTTTTTCTCATTTGAATATTATTGTGATCAATCGTGTTTTAAGAAGCAGCAGTTAATCGTCACTTACTTGTTTATAATTGCATAGCGAGATCTTGTTTGACTCCATTAGGCACTGGTCTTAAATATAAAATCTAATTTAGATCTGTGGAATCTCGTTCATTTTATCAAGTATTTGATGTTTTAGCTGTGTCTCCTGGATTCTTCATCCTCATTTTTAATAGGATCTACCTCCCTTAGCTTGCAACGAGACAGCTTAAATAGAGAGATTGGGGATAAGGGTGACAGCCCCCAATCTGAGCCGTTGTCGCGGTGCCTTGACAATCTGTGCAACAACATTTTTTGGTGCCGCTGCCGGGGATAGAGTTTTTCTGTCCTTGGTCTTAACGACATTTTATAATCTTCTGATCTTTCATCGCCATTCATTAGCCTATCACAAGGGATCACATTTTCTGGCGTCTTTCATCTCTTCATATTTTCATCGTCTTATCTTTCGTCATATCTCTAATCATTTCATCTTTAGCACCTGGACATTTTGGTTGGCTTCTTGTTTGGGTGGCGACTCCACTTATTCATATTTTTATTCCCAGACAAGAATCCCCCCTGATATCCATCTACTATCTCTCAATTATTTCTTCTGTTTTAGAATTAGTTTCATGTTCAAGTGGCGACTCCAATTTTTTCATTTCTTACAAGAGTTCCTGCTAAGAAGTTCACTTCTTGAGGACCTTTTGACTATTCTTGAACACGGATTTGTTTCTAAAATCTTAAAAACGATATCATGGATATTTTTGCCCCGTGTAATTTTTCTAATATTCAGGGTTATCCCCATGATCTCCCTCAAATGGATAAATTACCTATCTTTCAAGGAAATGATGCAGTTAGTGTTAAATCTCATTTGTTTGCTTTCACTAACTGGTGGAATAGAATTGCAGTTGCAAATAGTAATTTCGATGATGTAAAGATGAAAACTTTTGTTCTTACTTTTGGTGAGGATGTTGCTGAATGGTTCATGGAAAAACCTGATAATTCATTCAATACTTTTGAATCCATTGTAACTGCTTTTAAGGAAAAGTATGGTGATAAAAGGGAAGATCGACATTTGGTAAGAGAGATCAGTACCATAAAAAGGGAAAAAGAAATTGAAAAAGATGATGATGACCCTATGAAAAATTTAATGCAAAAGCTTGAAAGCATGGAGCTTAATCAAGCGAAATTGATCTCTGAACATGCTAAGGAAATAAGTGTCTTACAGGCTAGGTTGGTTCAAATGGAAAGAGCTCGAATGCAGAATTCCCAACCTAGAAATAATAATGCTTTGCAGAAAAGAGACCTATCTTATGAGCAGAGACCGACAAATCAATTTCAGTTTGAAAATCTTGTGGATGAAGCTCCGCCTTATTGTAGAGTTTGTGATGATATTCATGAAGAGGCTACTTGTCCTATTGTCAAAAGGATCATAGCTAGTAGAATGGCAAGATCAAGTCATCAAATTAATGTTGTTGGTAAGGACTATCACATGCATATAGAAGATCATTCAAGTTAGGTTAAGGAACCAGCTCAGATGATTAAGGATGTGCAACCCAGTCATATGCAAATAATTCAAAACATGGAAGCTAACCAAATCAATCTTCAAAATAAGATAACTTTCATGGAAGAAATTCATGCACAGGAAATAAATGTCATGGAAAACAGGTTAAAGATCATGGAATTTAATCACTCCAATCAAATAATTGCCATGGAAGAAAAACATGTTAAGGAAATGACGATCATGGAAGAAAATCATAAGAAGGAAATGAACTGTATGAAAAAGCTCTTCGTGGCCATGAAAGCAAATAATGATGAATCAATAAAAAACATGGAACATAGATTGTTGATGATTGAAGAGATTCATGCGAAGGAAATGACTGTTGTTAATATTAAGCATTCTAATCAAATGATTGATATGCAAAAGAAGTTGGAAAAAATGGAAAAATCACATTTTCAGCCGAAATTTGATTATGAAGATTCATCAACAGATCATAAGACTTCTTGTCTGCTAAAGCCATTCCCGTCTCATCACAGGGAGGATTTCACTATGGTTTCAAAGGATGTTGAGAAAGACCAAGCTCATGTATCACCATTGACAGAGTATATCCAGAATAACATTGGTCATGCTCCAGGTTCTTCAAATATCTTGTACAAACATCTTCAAGATGAGGACAAGAAATCTACAGTGATCTCATTGCTGACATCACAACCCACTCAGAAGAAGAGAAAGAAGCAAAAAAGAAGTAAGTGGTTTGATTCGTCTGATGGTCGAGAACAGCTTGACATTCAAATAAGACAGAGTCCTACATTATGCAAGATCGGCCATGGCACATCTGAAAAGCAACCCACAGACTTGCCTGAAAGCAGGCAAATGCTCAGCATACACTATATTGAGCACATCTGATGCCACAGGGCATCCTCTGTATCGTATTTCTAACCCTACTCCTCGTTATTTCAGCATTTCATTTTGCAGTTAGAGTAGATTTATTTTTCATGTTAAATAGAATAATGAATAAAAGAAGAGCTTCTATTTTTCATGAGCTTAATGTTATATGATGATATTTGGATGGACGCTACTTATGTAATCTTGTGTGTTGCTTGGATGCAGATTCTGGATTCTCACATTCCTTCAATGAAGCAACGTGTCCCCAAGTAGAGCCAGATGTTGACTGCACTTTGTCAACTACCCCATAGCAGTACACCCCCATTTTTTCAAATGGGATTCGTCATGTTCGACGTGGTTGCGCCATTCAGATTCCATCATCCAGATTTCATCGACAATCGACAGTTTTACAAATGATGTAAACCCATTCTACATGTGATGATGTAAATGATCTAAGTAAGAATGTCCATGTATGTAACAACCTAGGTAAGCCTAGTATGTTGTTGATGATCTCTATCCTAGGAGGTTTTTTGTCTCACTGATTCACGAAAGTGATCGGCAGAGTTTTTCCCTCCAGCCTCACCCCAAAGCTAGGGTGGATTTTGTCATCAACATACTAAGTGAGTCCTAGTGTTCTATCGAGTCCTTGTAAAAGTAGTTTCAGCTACTTGGTCTACTAGATCATATTTTGAGTCGCAGAATTGGGTATTTATTTGAGGGTCTATACGAATGGGTTTTCCCCCTTCATGTATGTAAATGTATTATCTCATGTAAAAGAGGGTTGGAAAAATAATTATAATCCCCTCCTAGTCAATTAATTAAATTTTCTGGTCAATTAATTAATAAAATCCTAAACCAGAAATTTAATTAATTTAGGGTCCTAAATTAGGATTAAATCTTTAAAGGCAAAATTTGTGTGTCCTTGGAAAATGATTTTGACAGCCCCAGGCCAAGGGAATATTGAGAATTTTAAGAAATATTGGACCCTTGAGCCTTGGTGGTTAAGTCAAGGTCAAAATTTTGGGGTAATTAACTTAAAAATAATATTTTTGAGTTAATTAAAATTGAATTAAATGATAAATTCGTTTTTTCCCCAAAATTTTAATTTCAACGTTCCGGATTAAAAGATGATTAAATCTTTTGAACGGCTGAGATTATTTTGACAAGGATCATCCAAACTAGTCGTTGGAGATTTTTTCCTATAAATTTAGAGGTCTGTGTCAGTATTGAGTCATCCGATCTCATAATCGTGCACTTGCTCTTAGAAGCTCTTGTAAACTTTTTTTTTTGAGAAATAAAGCATAAAGACTTTGGGGTTATAAATCTGGATGTTCCTTCTCAGATCTATGTGGTGAATTGTCTCTAGACTCTGCTACTTGGTTTCTTGCATTTTATGGTTGATGGTCTTCATGGATTACTCTGCATATAGGTATCTTATGCAGTTTTCTGGGTTTATAAAATAACATTCTGATTTTTCTGCGAAGGTCTCATGTTGTTTTCTTAAATCTCTATCGATCTAAGATTCAGATCTAAGTGTGTAGGAAAAAAAAATTAAGATTGGGCATCTGGGGAAGTCTTCGGTTGGACCAGCCGACTCCCAATAAACATAAGTCTGATAAACTCTTTATTTGTTAAATTCCGGGTCTATCTTACGATATTTGTGATTTTGTAGGGTTTCGAAGGCTTGTGCCTCTCACTAAAACTTTAAATCTTTGAAAATTGTGCTAAAATGGATTTTAAATCTGACCATGAGGGTTTTAAATCTGTAAACTAGTTGTAAATTTGTAAATTTTATTTGACTGTAAGGGTTTAATCATCAAATTGGCGTGTATATCTTCAGATCTTGCAGGTTGTGAATTTGAATCATAATTTTTATTTTATTTTTTGAAGCCAAATCCAGCCCCCAAGGGCCAGATCTAGCCTCAAATCATCTCTGTGGGCAATCTGGATGTCATTGGATTCAAACAATGTTGAAAATCTAACTTTGAAGGAAGAAATTGTACGAAGTGGGTTATTCACTACATCCGACCTTCATCTGCGTCCTTTCTCCCATTGCCACACGATCCTTCTCATCATCCAGCCAAAGTCTGCTCCTCAATCTAATTTCACATCCCTTTGTCGTCCAAACCTACACCTTCTCTCTTCCGATCCAAGCCTCTACCCTATCGTCCAGCTTTCTCCCTTAACCTTCTTCATCTTTATTGCTATCGATCTACGCCTTCATCCCTTTGTTGTCCAAACCTGCGTCCTTCAATCTCTCCCTTCGTCCAACCTTGCCCTCGTGCCGCCGTCCAAGCTCTTTCACACATTCAATCAGCTCCAACGTAGATGCCCATGCTGCTCCGTCCTTACGTGCCTCTATTATGCCGTCCAAGCCTGCGTTCTTAACCTTGTTATCTGCGTCACGCCATCTCTGATCTTCTCCTCGTGCCGCCATCTCTCCATCGACCTGCAAACTCAAACAATCAACAACGCACGCATAAAACTTCAAAACCCCTTACGATTTGTTTCAATGCGGATTCATTTTTTTTTATTTTGTATATAGTTCACGGTTTAGATTTTCGTTTTAAATTTTTCTTTTTATATTTTTTTTTGTAATGATCAGAGTTAGGGTGTAATTTCGAATCCGATTTTTAACTTTTTTTTTTAGGCATCAGTTTGGACATAGATTTCGATTTTTTGTGGTGTTAGTTTTATTTTAAGGTTAATTTTTGTTTTCGTTTAGTTTAGACGTAATTTTAAATAGATTTTTGTTTTAAATTTGTTTTATTTTAGATGTAGTTTAAACTTAGTTAATTTGTTTAATTTTAGATTTTAATATTAGCTTTGGTTTTAATTTTAGTTTCTTTTAAGATTAACTTTAGAGTTTAAATTTTGTTAAAATTAGAGCCTTTTTATATTCAGTTAGTCTTAGATTTAGATTTTGAATTTTAGATTTAAAAAATAAAAAAATCCTAAAAATTTAGAAAATACAAAATATAAAAAATTCAAAATTTTTTATGGTCAAGTGTGCTAAATTTTTCTTATCTAAAGTTTTGACTATAGAAATATTTTCTGGATTGAAGTTAATTGAAGCATCATAAATCTGGAAATATTGCGAATATGTGGCATTTCCATCTTATGATAATATTGTTGTGGGTTTAAGATATTTTAATGCATGGTTGTGGTGTTTTTCTCATTTGAATATCATTGTGATCAATCGTGTTTTAAGAAGCAGCAGGTAATCTTCACTTACTTGTTTATAATTGCATAGCGAGATCTTGTTTGACTCCATTAGGCACTGGTCTTAAAAGTGAAATCTAATTTAGATCTGTGGAATCTCGTTCATTTTATCAAGTATTTGATGTTTTAGCTGTGTCTCATGGATTCTTCATCCTCATTTTTAATAGGATCTACCTCCCTTAGCTTGCAAGGAGACAGTTTAAATAGAGAAATTAGAGATAAGGGTGACAGCCCCCAATCTGAGCCGTTGTCGCGGTGCCTTGACAATCTGTGCGACAACAATTACCATTCATGTTGTTGAGAAATTTGTGTTGTGTTGGAATTCCAATTAGTGGCGGAAATTTTTTTGTTGAAGTACTCGGTGACATCGAATACTAATCACACGTCATTGGAAAAATAAGTTATTATAAGTGGAAATTAGGAATTTATGGGTGACATATTAGTGGCTATTAGTGATTGTCGGCATTTTGGATGACATGCATAGAGTTCCTTTGCACATAATCTATGGACCACCATTTGAAGAAAGTATGATCTCGGGCACTCATGGTATGACTTTCTGCATTCAAAATTATTTTACAATAATTCATTCTCAGGACATGTTTTTAGCCAATACAACGCCAATAAAACATTTCCTACCAGATTGAGGTCCAGGGATTCCAAATTTTTACATGCGGTATGAAACCGATAAGACTCTCCAGACATTAATTAACACGCTGAATAATCATCCATTTCTTCTATTTTTTAACATCAATTAAGATCGATTGTTAATGATTGAAAGGGTTGATTATGATTTCAATCAATTTGAATTCTTCACATCACATAGATTACAAAAAATGGATTTTCTTAGCAAAGTGAATGAACAGGTTGGTGTTTCAAAATAATTTGTCCAATTCACGAACATCAAAACCAACCTGAGATTCTTGTCATACGTTTGATGCTCCCTTCCTACCCATTCATTTGGTATTGGCTCAGATTTTGATTTGGCCAAGATGTTATGCAGCTACAACTGCCCGAATCATAGCTGAAACTCCAGCCGCTCATTCAAAGAGCTGAAACCAATCTCTTCCACTCATCCATGCCCCGCTCAACCAATTACATTTTCGTGGGTTTGGTGACAGTAAGCTCGTATATTTGGCTTCAACCTCTTAAGGATCAGTCGGAATGAGGTTTCTGATGCAATGCCTCAAATTTCAAAAGCACAAATATTTGTTACAATTCCCGACAATTCGACTAGAAAAACATAAGCATTTCACAACTTTATCTCATCATTCATAGAGCCAAAATCCTTTGATGTGTCCTCACAACAATATCGTTGGAAACGAATATGAGCTACCAATGCCAACAAATATGCATCTGGCAGCACGAAACACAACAAAATTACTCCCCTCATCAAACTCAAATCAAATTTTGAACAGATGTAATGGGAAAAACACCAGACAAAACAGATGTTAAACGGAAATGAAAAAAACACCTTCAGTGTAAAAATATACAACATTCTATAATGAAGAAATATTTAAAAAAAAAAAAAGAACAGCATTAAAAATAAAAGTTTTTAAAATATGAGACCATTCCGGGCTGCATTCACAGTATCGTTAAAATCATTGTTGACTATGAGGGCCCGACCGGGTTCGAACCGGTGACCTCTTGATCTGCAGTCAAATGCTTTACCACTGAGCTACAGGCCCAACTTTTTAGTAATTACTTTTATACTCCATATTATACTGCAGAAACTCAGTGAGAGAAAAACAAATCACTGACATGCTACTTAATTTGCATTGTAGCGTATATAGTTCATATGTGGTTCGATTATAAATGCAAGGTGGAAGGTTTAAACGCTTCTATTACAGTTGTTCAGTACAAGACAGAAACTGACATTTGCACGACAATACAGTGAGGATACTTTAATTTCATGTCTTTGTTTAGGGAGGTAGTAAATTAGTAAATTTGCTTGGAGACCTCAATTTTGTTTGAATTTAGTTTTTTTTTTCCTGAAAATTTTGATAGTATGAGTGTTTAAATTTTGTTTTTTTATGGTCAAAATAGATCAAAAACTTCTTAGACTACGCAAAAATTTTCTTTTAATAGAATTTTCCGGATAATACATACCCTCTCTCTTTAGGGAAACAATATCCTTTGCTCTCTCTTGAGGGAAACACTGTCCTCTATAATGATCAAACATAACTAAATCAATTTTGGCATACTCTATGGTCTAACTTAGAACCTTGGGAATTTGAACTTTATTATGACTACCCTGCTTACTTTTCAAGCAAATAAGCTACCTAGATCACATTAATTAACAAAATAAAATTTTAAAGAAATTTATTGGACATTTACCTTTAATTTCTCATTTTAATCTTAAAAAATTTCCTTTAATGGTTGTCCAACAATTATATTAGTTTCAAATTTTCCTTTAAGGGTTGTCCAACAATTATATTAGTTTCATGTTATAAGAAGCTTTTTTTTTTTTAAGTGATAAATTAATATTAAGAAAGCATTAAAATTTGTAGTGATGAAAGAGTTTTTCCCATGAATTATATATGTATATTGATAATTAATCCATGGAGTAGAAGGAAACTAGTGTCACTTTGAATATATTTTTGATATCAATAATAAATTATTTCACCTCAATGAGATCATGCCATATTATTGCCTCCTCCATGAACAATGCTATATTATTTCCTCCTCCATGAACGTGTGCTGTGAGATTCTCCACGTCCTCGTCGACGAACGGAATTGCCTCTTGAGTTGGTCATAAACAACCTGGAGATTGAGGTCTCCGGAATTATGAATCGATATCAATAGCGAGATCACTAAATCGAAACCCAAACCTGCATGTACCTTCCCATCCCGCCAAGTTTTGGTGCTGCGGAGGATCGATCCCTCGACATCTCCGGTCAAGAAAACGAGTGGAAGGGCAAGATTCCCGGTCATCTCTGATCAAGAAAATGTGCCCACAAAGAAAGTAGAAATCAAGAAAATGTCTCCACAAAGAAAGTGGAAATTTCTGAAGTGCGGCTGTTATAGATGAACTGATTTGTCAAAAAGAAGGCAACATTAAATGGGACGGCTCTGAAAGATCAAAATTTAGAGTGATTGTAAGGTTTAATTAATTTAATAAGAACTCGATAAACACTTAATTAGGGTTTGATATAAGTTTAAAATTTTGATATAATCCATTTTTTTTTATAGGTAATAATAATTTTGCAGTGATGTGAATTATTAGAAAATGTTGATGAATGTAATGAAAATATACTTTTAAAATTGTTTTTAAAAATATTAGATAAATAAAATTATTAAATTAAAGGGATTTTAAAAATTAAATAATAATATATATTTTTACATTTATTAAAATAATAAATAATGATTTTGATTTTTTTGGATTGGTAATAAATAATTTTTTAAAATTGAATAATGTATTTTAATTTTTGAAAATTCTATAAATGGATAAAAAATATTTATAAATAAAATTTAAATTTATTAATTATAATAACCTTTTTTAATTATCTAAATTATATTCCATTTATATTTAAATTTATTTATTTAATAAAAATAAATAATTTTATAAATATATTTTATATTTTATAAAAAATAATAAATTTAATGTTTATTTTAAAACTATATTATTAAATAAATAGGGAATTCAAATGTACTTTTTCTTAATATTTTCTTTAATTTTTTATATCCAAAAATACTAATGTGAAAGTCACCTCTACTCCAAATTTCAATAGACTAAAAACATAAAATAATTAAATATGGATAACAAATTAGAATCATTTGAAAATTTAAATATTAAAAAACTATAAATTATAATTTAATTATTATCATTTTTATTATTAATTAAAGATTTTATTTCATATAAATATTTTATTTTAAATTTTTACATATTTTAAAATTTATAATTGTTCATTTATCTAAATTTGGATTTTTAAAAATCATCAAAAGTGTCTTGCAGTTAACCCGCCAAGGCAAAAAAATATATAACAAGTTAGGGCAAAAAATGGTTAAAAGTGATCAGAATATGGAAAAAATTTGTGTTTAATCATGTTCTAGATGATAGAAATGGATTTAATATCATCCAAAATTTTGACGTACAACTTGAATTGCCTAAATGTCAATGATTTTCAAAGCAAGAAACAAAAAATCGACAAGTTAGCTACATTGTTTTTAGACAACAAGTTGTAAAACTTGAATTGCCTAAATTTCCATGATTTTCAAAACAAAAATACAAAAAAAAAATGACAAATTAACTACAGTATTTTTGGACAACAAGTTTTAAATAAAAAGATCTCCATAACATAAGAAATAAATATAATTTTCTCTATATTTTATGGTCAAATAATATTTTAAACATTCTATTCAATGGTAGATTTACTCTCAAATAATTAATAAAATTTACTTCTTCTTTTTTTTGTAATTAACAATAATTCTATTAATAATTAACATAATAATACAGAGCTGCCACTATCCCAGCTAAGGAAGCCTGAGCACAGGGCCCGACTGCCAGTAAATATCATGGTTTGGACTGCCCTTCGTGGGGAAACTGGTCCCAAAAGATTAAAATTCGCCGCCCTTGTGAGGGAAACCGGCCTTACATCCCAATAGTTTGTCAAAAAAACTAAAAATATAACATGCCGCTCTGCAAGCAGAGGATAAGACCACAAGACAACCAGAAAGAGCATGAAGACTTTGAACCTGGTAAACCAAAACCTCTGAGGTATCTTCTGACTACTGAGCATCGATGGCTGAGGGCGGTTCTTCAACGATTTTGCAACCCCATTCGTCGTTGTTCCTCTCGTCCTCCGCGGAAGGTGGCATAGTGTCTTTGTCCTCGTGTTCCACATTCTGAACCTATAGAGAAACATTGGGGATAGGATTTAACTGGGCCAAGTTAGCAGGAACGGGCCTGGGAACAGAGGGGCCCTGGAGAGTGACAGAGGGACCAGGAGCAGAAGGCGGAGGAAGCATCGAGTGAAAGGATTCTTCGCAAACCGAAACCATAACAAAGGCTTTGAGTACCGGACGATCGAATGTGCAGTCGAAGGTGAACTCAGCACGTTGGGAAGTCTGACGACGGGAAGAAGAGGGGTGCAGGAGAGGGGCGGAGGGAGCTTCAGGAGGGCGAACCGGAGGCTCAGAGGGAGGTGTGAAGGGAGAGCCACGAGGTCTGCCTCTGTGGCCTCTGGATGCCAAAGAATCATCTGAGGAAGTGTCAGAGGCAAGGGATGACGGAGAGCGATGAACTCTGCCCCGACTGGAGCCCTGTCAACAGCGCATGCGTTGGCGTAAACGAGGCATGGCGGAGGGAGGCAAATGAAGCAGGCAAGAAGGAAGAGAATGCACAGTACCTCTGGAGCGATGCTCCGAATTGGAAGAACAAAAATGACTGTGCGAGTAATGGAATTCTGGAGTGGTTTCCAAACAACATACCAGTTCACACCTTCTGCCAGTCTGCGTTCGAGCACTGGGCATCAAGCAGGCAGATGGGAAAGAAACACAGTGAAACACAGCGGCAGAGCAAACAGGGCAAGCGCCAAGCATAAAATCCCGATCCATGTCAAGAGCCGAAATGAAGTAGGTGAAGAGCCTCCTACGAAGACGGTTCCAGAGACTGTAGTTAATATGGCGTGGGGTGGCGGATTGAATGCCACAGTAATTGCGAGCGTGGGAGGCCATATGGCCTGCAAAAAGGTTCTGCCTCGGGAGGCGACGAGGGACTCGAGTCCCATCATAATTAACTGGAGGCAACCGCATCCGGTGTTTAATAAAATTTACTTTATGGTCAAATAATAGTTTAAATAGATATATTTATTCAATAGTAAATTTCCTCTCAAATAATTAAAAATTTGATAAAATTTACTAATAACAATATTTTAAATCTAGAATTAAAATTATTTAACCTGAGATTACACATTTTTTTTTAACATAGATTTTTATGTTATTCTAAAATAATTAAAAATTGAAATTTATTTTATATATATTCTAAATTTTAAGTTAAAATTTTTAAATTTTAAAAATATATAAAATTATCCCGAATTTTTTAACGTTTCGTAAACTCTGAAAAAAAATTTAGAATAAAGATTAGAAAATATTAAGGGTTGTTGAAGTGAAAGGCACCGTTGCTGTGACACATGGACATCACATCGTGGGCGAAACTGGTACTGGTGTTCAGGCTTCGCTTGGCCTTTATCCGTGCTGCTAAAATTGGTTCTGCCGCTGAAATTTTTGAACCAGGCTTCGAAAAATGAACATCAAAACCCTTTACCATGAACATCCTGTTGAAGCTCTCCACGTCTTTGTCTTGATGGGCCTATGTGATGGTAGCAAAGGATGGTGTCCCATATCGTCTTCCTCTTGTGGCCATAGGAAAGAGAAAATAACGGTCTGCACAAAACAAAATAGATAAACAGAAACCCTCTTTCCAAAAAGAAATCAATAACATCATCCAGATGGTGGATATAACTGCAATTACCATGGTGATGGCATTCCTGGCTCTTGAGAGAACAATAGCAACACAGGAGACGGTGAGAGGGCTCTCTGCTTCCAATCTGGCCTTAATAATGTCAATGAAGTCATACCCTCTAAACAAATTCAAAGTGGGGAAGGCTTCTCTCTCCGGCAAATACCCATTCACGGAATCCAAACGTATGAAGGCATAACAGCCCTGAAATCCAAACAGAAATGCGGCATAGTATCAGATTTATTGTCTTTCAGGTTTACTTGGACGAACGACCATCATGGAATACCATGCGCAGAAACGACGTTGGAGAAATAAGGGGCAAGCTCCTGCACAGTGGAATTAATAATGGCTTCCACGTTGGGCGTCTTAATTGGGAAGAATATTCCTCTGATAATCTCGAAGGACTGCCACTGGACTTAGAAACTTGGAGATTGACGCCTGCTGGGTTATGAGTTGGATCAACGGCGAGATCGTGAGCGCCAAAACATGCAGTTAAATATGGTCGACAACCTTGAACAAGAAATAATACATAGGGTACCGCCTAACCCTAACCCTATGTAGGCAAACCCTAGGAGGGCGTACTCGGGGCAGCAATTTGTCACCAGAAAATCCTAACCAGAAAACCCCTGGCAAGAAAGCATGGCCAGGACATTGGAAGACTGAGTGTGTGAACTAAAAAGCCTAGGGGTGTGAGACCTTCAAAGCGACGGGGGTTGCGCCACCTGTGCCGTTGCTTCTCTGTTAGGAAAAAAAATTAAGGGAAGCACGTTAGCGGTAAGAAAAGGAGTCGGTCGGGTAAAAACAATGTAGCAACAGAGAGTTGGGGAAAACTTGAAATAAGCCACGGTTCACCTGGTTGCATTGAGTCAAAAAAATTGTGGAGAACCCTCACTCTTTGCAGTCGTTCGGCCAAAAAAACCCTGTTGCTCTCATGTGTTGGAAATTAATTCCAATTGTTGAAGTCAATCAACAGTAATGGCAGAAGTGAAATATCTGCGGCACATTGAAGCCTTAGCAAAGGCAGTGGTCGTTGTATTAATATAATTGAAAAAGGATTGGAAAAATCCATAGGTGTAGTATAGAACAGATGGGATTTGATCCCTTTGATATTTTATAAGGCGGTAGCGGTTTTTATTAACAACAGAGTTAAATGCCAAGACTCAAAGTCCCGCCAGCAGGCAGAGCTTTGATGACAGGATTGGATCAGGCTTTAAAGCCTTACTAATAAAATCGGTGGAGTAAATGGAAGAGGCGGTAATCGCAAGATATTTCTGCAAGTGTCTTGTTGATGTGGTGAGTTCCGCAAGCGGAACAAATATACAAACCACAGCCTTTTGTTTTAGGCCGATGCGATCACATAAATCGCATGTAATATTATAATCGCCCTCCACTTTAAGCCGAGGCCCGCGGGTGGTCCCACAGACCACGCGGCGTTGTTTAAATTGAATCGCAACATTGCAATCGGGAGGACCTTTTGTTATGCCTCAATTGCACTGACCAAGAGGCGGACCTGACCATGCATTATATGGCAGAGTTTTTTTGTTACATCGCGTCCGGATTCCAATCACAATCGGAAGATCGGCGAGTCATGCGATTTGTTTGAAAGTTCTGAACCCGATGCAGTTATATGGTATAACATATATGTTACATCGCATCCGTGGTTCAATCACAATCGCAGTTTTAAATGGTCGTGTGTTTTGCTATATGGCACGGACCCGATTTATATATAGGGCAGATTTAAAACATGTCCATCACATCCGTTTGCCAATCGGCGATCGGAACTTTTGTTTTATGGCGCATTTGTTTGTTTTAAACATGCGGACCCAATAAGTTTATATGTTTTGTTTTTATGTTATAATATATGCGCGGCATATATAATGTAAAAGGCCCGAGAGGCAATTGTAATTTGTTTTTTTAATGCACAGCAGTGCGAATTAAAAAAAAGACAGAGCATTTTATTTTGTGAGACAAAGCGTGAATAAAATACACAGCATCGTATTTTTCAAAGAGACAGAGTGTTTCGTTTGAGCGACAGTGAAGGCTCTATGCACTGTGTAGTAGCAGCAGTCACGATTTTGAATCCCTCTGTTAGAGGAAGAATTTGTAACAGTTTTTTTTATGAAACAGATGGTTATTTTTCAGAGTTGAAACTCTGTCTCCAGTGAGTAAAATCTAAAATATCTCTGTGTTGAAGAGGGGAGTTTATTCTCTCTATTTATTGTTCTGGAATTTTCAATATTACAACATCATGGAAACAGCGTTGCCTGGGCAGTCGCAGTGCAGGTGCATTGATCGTTTGCAAGAAGGGAAACCCTGGGAGTCACTTGGACCGCCTGCTCTCATTTGGGGAAGGGGGGGAGGAGGGGCGAATGTTGCGAATGGCTGGAAGCTGGTGGGTAGGTGAACCGCCATGGTGTAGCGGAGACCATCAGATGGAGCGTTGGACAGGATATGGGGGGAGGGACAGGTGGAACGCTGAAGGGCAGGCATTCGAGAAACTTCCCACGAGGGATTTTAATATATGTGACGTGGGGAATAGTATAGGGTATGGGGTGTTCAGAATTACAGCGTTTAAGCCATATCTCACTGAATGTTTTGTAGATTTTAGCTTATATCTAAGCTATATTTCAGTGAATTTTTTGCAAGTTGCATATTGGTTTTGTACAGAAAGATTGTTTTTGGAGAGAAATTCATAGCATAAGTGAAGTTTTAAACATAAGGACAATTACTTATTTTTCAACATAAAATCAAATAGAAATTTAATGCATGTTGTCAAAATTTTATGGGCAAACATTGTTTTTGCGGAGACGTTCATAGCATAAGTGAAGTTCTAAACATAAGGACAATTACCTATTTCTCAACATAAAGTCAAATAGAAATTTAATTCATGTTATTAAAAGCTTATGGGCAAACATTGAAGCAATCTCTTTTAAGGACAATTACCCATTTCTCAACATAAAGTCAAATAGAAATTTAACGCATGTTATTAAAAGCTTATGGGCAAACATTTAATCTGCATGTGGAATAGCCCAAACCGCAGTTTTTTGCAGGAATCCGATAAAATAAAATTCAAAAAATTAAGTAGTTGGAGTGTTTGGAATCCATTTTTGATAGTGGAAATGGATTCAGCACTATCAAAAACCCTTAGGGCACTGAAAATACAAAATTTTAACAACAGTAAACAAGATTCTGATAAAATCTTTGCCGAATTTTTTCAAAATCTTTGCCAGATTCAGGGCCATTTTTCTTGCTGGATTTTTTCAAAATCTTTGCCGGATTCTGGGCCATTTCACTGCTTTTTTAGACTATATGGTTATTTACCTCACGAACTCACGCAATCTAATCTCTGTTAACAACAATTACCCATTTCTCAACATAAAGTCAAATAAAAATTTAAATTTCATGGACAATTACCCATTTCTCAACATAAGGTCAAATAGAAATTTAATGCATGTTATTAAAAGCTTATGGGCAAACATTTTATTTGGAAGTATTATTTGCCTCACGACCTCACGCAATCTAATTATAAAGTTTGGTTAGTCACCAGATAGTTATGAAATTTTCACAAGTTATAGGTTTTACTATGTGTAAATTCCACAACCCTTGTGAATGTTAATCTCAGTAAAAAATCTTGTTTTATTGGTGAAGGAACCTCCCTCCATATGTGAATGTATTTCAATGTTTTAATTTATAATATAAATTTTGGTTAGTCACCAGATAGTTATGGAATTTTCACATATGTTCTTACCCCAACAATGTTTTAATCTGTTCATGGTGAGTAAAATTATTTGATTTTATTTTCTCCATTATAGTTGCGCAAGTCAACATGTTTTAATCTCCTCACTCTGTATTTAAAAGAGGATTCATATGATTCAATTTCCACAACTCAAAACTTATGTTGTGTTGTCTTGATTAAATTCATTTCCGCAACTGTGTGTGAACTCTGGGTGTTGAGGAAAACAATTTCCTCTGTCTTAAAATTTTAACATGGTATCATAGCATTCGAATTTTTAACATGGTATCAGAGTTGGTTTAAACCTTCATTACCGCAAGTGTTTTAACTGGAGTTAAAAGGAGTTCTAAAATTTCGTGGAGCGTATTCTCCTGCAAGTTTAGGAAAGTTTGTTTACACAGTGAAAATGGCAGCAACAAACACAAGCTTGAATAACCCACAAATAACTTAGTTTAATGTCAAAAATTATGGCTATTGGGTTATAAAAATGAAGGCTTTGTTTCGTCATAAGACATTTTGGAATTGGTGGAGAATGGATTCCAAGAACGAACAGATGCAGTAGCATACAATGCTTTGACATAGGAAAAAAAGGATTTGTTGAGGGACAACAGGAAGAAGGACTCCAAAGCCCTCTTCTATATTTTTCAAGCAATTCATGAAAGTATCTTCCCAAGGATTGCAGCAACAACAAAGTCCAAGTAATCATGGGATACCCTTGAGACAACCTACCAAGGCATGGAAAAGGTGAAGACAACAAAACTAAAAATGCTGAGAAGAGATTTTGAGACAATTTGTATGAAAGATTCTGAGAATATAGACTCATATTTTACACATGTAATTGGTTTGGTTACCCAAATCAGGTCTAATGGTGAGACACTTGAGGAAAGAAGAACAGTTGAGAAAATTTTGAGAAGTCTGCCAGCTAGATTTGATGCCATAGTTGTGGCAATAGAAGAGACAAAGGATCTCTCACAATTTTCAGTGGATGAGCTTCATGAATCACTGATTTCTCAGGAACATAGATTGAACAGAGGAACAAACTCATCATTAGAACATGCCTTCAAGACACAATTTTCATTTGGTCAAGGTAGAGGTCGAGGAAGATCAAATTACAGAGGAAGAGGAAGAAGCTCACACAGAGGTGGAAGAAGCAGCCCTTCAAGCTCAAGTGGAAGGGGCAGAAATCAAAATTTAAGTCAAGGCCCAAGGAAAAATAAAGCACGAGGTTAGAGGTATCATAAATCTCAAGTTCAATGTCATTATTGAGAATTACAGTCATTATGAAAATGAATGTAGAAGGAAACAATATGACATAAATAACAAATCGAGTGCATTTTTCATAAAGGAAAATCAGAGCCATGATAGAATGTTTTTAGCTTGTAATGTAGCACAAGAAAAACAAGGGGATTTATGGTTCTTAGATTTTGGGTGTAGCAACCACATGACTGGTAACATAGAATTTTTTTCCAATCTATATGAAAATGTAAAATCTGAAGTGACATTGGGAACTGATAGCAAAGTCTTTGTCATGGGAAAATGAAGAGTAGACATTCTAACAAAGAAGGGAGAGAAGAAGTTCATGTCAGATGCTTACTTTGTCCCTGGTTTGAAACATAACCTCATAAGCATTGGACAACTCATGCAAAAGGGATACAATTTATTTTTCAAGAATGATGTGTGCACAATTTTGGATAAACCTCCAAGTAGACAGTTGATTGCAAAAGTTCATATGACAAACAATAGAATGTTTCCCCTCAAGCTAAGATCATATTTGAAGGAAGAAGGTGCTCAAGCACAACTATCAATGAAATCACAAGAGAATGAAAGAAATGTAGCAGCTGTCACACAAGAAAATTTCAAGAAGAAATTAAAGATGAAAATTGATTATGGCATTTGAGATTTGGTCATTTCAACTTCAGAGTTTAGAATATGTTACATAGGAAAGGTATGGTGAAAGGATTTCCACTCATAGAAAAACCAGACAGCTTATGTGAAGGATGTATCTTGGTCAAACAACATAGAGAATCATTTCCAGCAGGAAAGTCTATAAGGGAAAAAGCAACTTTGGAGATTTTCCATTCATATCTATGTGCACCAATGCAAACAACATCAATTGGTGGCAGCCATTATATTTTGACATTCATAGATGACTACACAAGGAAGACATGAGTCTATTTCCTAAAACAGAAAAACTAAGTGTTTGAGCGCTTCTGCCACTACAAATTTCTTGTTGAGAAGAAAATTGGACACTACATAAAAGTGTTGAGGACTGATAGAGGTGGCAAATACATCTCTAGTGACTTCCTATATTGTTTTTGCAGGGAGCATCGAATTCACAAGCATTTTACAAAAAATTATACACTTCATGAAAATGGTGTCACGGAAAGGAATAATAGGACCATCATGGAAATGGAAAGGAGTATGTTGAAGGAAAGCATTTTCCAAATGATTATTGGGCTGAAGCTGTCACTTGCGCAGAGTATATTATTAATAGGTGTCCAAACAAAAGTGTTATGAATATCATTCCTAAAGAGGCAGGGAGTGGAAGAAAACAATGTCACTCACATGAGAGTGTTTAGGTGTGTGGCGTATGCACATGTCCCAGATGATTTGAGGAAGAATTTGGATAGTAAGGGGGAGAAATGTATATTTTTTGGATACAGTGATGAATCCAAGTCATACAAGCTCTACAATCCATCAACCAAGAAAGTCATAATCAGTAGATATGTTCAGTTCATAGAAAAGGAAGCATGGGATGGAAGTTTAGAGAAGAAATTCAATGTAAATACTTGTATACCACATGAAGACAAAGAGGAATTGATTGCAGAAAGTAATTCCTCAATGGTGACTCCTCCTTCACCTACACAAGCTCAACAAAGCAGTCGACATGTGACATCACAAACAAATAATAGGACAACATTTCACAACCAAGAAAATGCTTCTCCAAGCACCCCACAAAGATCTGCAACTCATGATCTACTTCAAGCGCAACACCAAGCATATCTTCCACAAGCATAAGAAGACCAAAATTTAGAAATTTAAATGAAATTTATGGGAAAGAGGAAGTTGTTAGCAACGCTAGTATAAATTCTTTATTTGCATTATTTTTTCATGTAGATGACCCAATACACTTTGAAGATGTAGTCAAAGAAGAGAAATGGGTTGCGGCAATGGATGAAGAAATAGGAGCAATAGAAAATAATGACACATGGGAGTTAATGGACCTTCCGCAAGGTAAAGAAGTCATTGGAGTGAAGTCGGTCTATAAGACCAAGAGAAACATTGAAGGCAAGATTGAAAGGCATAAATAAAGCCTAGTTGTCAAAGGATACAAGCAACAATATGGAAGAGACTATGTGGAAACATTTTTGCGAGTCGCGAGGATGGAGACAGTACATATAGTGTTTTCGATTGCCACGCAATAGAAATGGAAAGTCTATCAAATGGACGTAAAATTAGCGTTCTTAAATGGAGTGCTAAAAGAGGAGGTGTATGTTGCGCAACCTCTCGGTTATGTAGTAGAAGGCCAAGAAGACAAGGTGTGTAGGTTGCAGAAATCTATCTATGGGCTGAAGCAAGCATCGCGTGCATGGTATAGCAATATAGATGCTTACTTGATGGACAATGGGTTCGACAAATGTGACAGTGAACCTACTCTCTACATCAAAGAAAGTGAAGGTAAGCTTCTTATTTTCATTTTGTATGTAGATGATTTAATTTTTACAGGGAGTGATGATTTCCTCATCACTGATTTCAAAGAAGTCATGAAAAGTGAGTTTGAAATGAATGACTTGGGGTTGTTAAGATTTTTTTTGGCATATAAGTGAAGCAAACAGAAAATGGCATGTTTATCTCTAAAGCAAAGTATGCTACAGACATTTTGGAGAGGTTTAATATGCACAACAACAAGCCAACACCAACTCCAATAGTCATGGGGTTGAAGTTGAGCAAGGAATATTGCAGCAACAATGTCAATCCGACATTATACAAAAGCATGGTGGGTAGCCTAATGTATTTGACCGCAACTAGGCTTGATATAATGTATGCAGTAAGTTTGGTGTTGAGGTTCATGGAGACACCCAAGGAGACACATTGGCAAGTAGCCAAAAGAATTTTAAAGTATGTCGATGAATTTGAATGTTAGATTACTTTGTATTTAACAAGAAATATGAAAAACAAATAAAAAATACACTGATTAACAATATATTTCGTAATCAACAAATACACATGCCATTCTTTAATGTGTAAAGAATTTTTTAATTAATTATCAATAAGTTTTATTTTAAACCATAGTCAAAGGTATGGAAAATCCTTGGATATCATAGTAAATTGGATATATTAGTGAATGTGTATTTCATTCCTATGAGTGTGATTTTCAAATGAAATTTGTTTATTATATAGTAATGAGTAGAAAACTCATTATTTTCTTTTAAAATTGGATTTTTCATTTTTTTAAAATAACAATTTTAGATTTATTAAATAATATCAACTTTAAAAATAAGTTTATGTGGTTATATTTTTAATATATGATTATGATGATGATGATGGTTGTCGTCCATTAAGACCAATGCGGTCTATCATACCTTAAGAGAGGAGAAAGAATCTAAGTTTGATTCTTCAAAATCTTGTTTCTATGGTCAAAGAGAAGGGAAACAAGTGCTCCAAGATTGTTATAGGTGGGTTGGCTTAATAGTTCAAGAAGATTGGAAGTGTAGTAGATGGTATGGAATTGAGAGAGAATGTGAGTAAGAGTCGGGAAGTCTAAAAGGAAGTTATTGTCATCTTCCACCTACTTAGAATCACAAATTTGACAGATTCTATCGTTCAAAGGGGTCTTCGGAATAGACCACGGCCCGGTCTCACTCCAAAGCTCATGGGAATTGGTTCTTATCTTAACGATGTTCATATTTTTCTTATTGCTAAAAAACACATAGAGATAATTCTGATTATCAATGGTGGGGTTGATCACTCCCTTATAGTATCTTAGCTTCATTTTTCCCTCCAGCTCCAGATCCTCCCACAACTTGTCCTTAAACTTGGAGGCAATAGTATTCTTGATATTAACTTTGCTTCCCATACTGAGCACATCCTTAATTCCCCAATGGTTGAGCCATGACTGGGCATCCTTATGCCACCTGTGTTTAAGGAAAAGGTGATGGTTTTGACTACAGTTAGAATTAATTTTAGTGAGCCTTTTTTATTCCATGTTTTCAAGCTTCTTCTTATACATTGGATATCTAAACATAGTCGTACTTTCAATGGGGGACAAACCAGATTTGATATAGGGAGTATTTCCCTTGATCTTAAGGTTGTAGGTTATGAATTGATTTTGAACCATCTCAATCTTCCTCCATGACTCTCTAGATATACTGCAACCCCAAAGTTCGCATCCATATAAGACAACAGGGGTGACAAGGGTCTCATAGAGGAACCTCTTTATCTAAACATGTATATGTCTCACAAAAAAAACATTTAACTAAACTATTGAAAAAATATATATTATAAACTTGAAAAGTTTATAATATATATATTAACCATATATATATATATATATATATATATATATATATATATATATCCAAAGTCAAAAGACTTTCACCGCGGCGTTTTAAAAGAAAAACATATGGAAATGTTATAACAAGGTTTTAAACCTTAATTCATCTGCCGCATAAATATAAAACTTTTAAACCAATGTTTTAAAACCTTTGTCGCAGATTTGAAATATGGAATTAAATTCATTTGCATGATTTATCGCGTACCAATTTCCCCTGATGACGTCAGGGTCCAAATCCGCGCGATAGGCATTTGATTGGTCGACGGTAGGACCAACCAGTCAAACGAAAAACTAAAATCTATTGCAAAGATTATCGCGTACAAATTTTTCCTTGTGACGTCATCTCAAAACTGGGCGATAAAATTCTATTGGTTGTCGGGCTGATGATGTGGCAGAGGTGGGACCTGATGTCGCGTTGAATGCGGGTATGGTGAATGGACCTCAAAACTACGTGAACAGCATGAGATTGGCTGCTACGGTTGACGTGGATTTGTGGGCTCCCCCAACATTGACGTGGGCTTGTTCAAAAATTTAAACAACAACGTGAAGTGATTGTTGGTTGGTGAACTGTGTTAATGGCGCGACATGGCGGGTTTTAAATTTTCTGGTTGCGTGGTGAGGAGAACCATGATCCTTCAATGCGTTTGCAGGAAAAATGCATACGGCCATTAACAAAACAAAAAAAAACCCAAATTCACAATGAAGTGCACACAACCCAAATTCTGCCCCTGCTATACTTCTTCATTCTATGTGCAGAGTAAGAGTTGAATTTAAAAATTCAATAGAGCACACAACATCGTCGTACACCACCACCACCACGAATCCTCAAGCAATGAATCGAACACTCAGCCTTCTGATCTGGAGTCAGACGCGCTACCATTGCGCCACAAATCCACAGATGTTGGCTTTTTCCAAATCAATCTTGTCGTTTCGATGTTTTAAAGGCTTGTCAATACCCTCGCAAGTTTCAACCTCATGATTTCCTGGTTCTATCGATCAAATGCTACTTCAAGCACTTTTAATTTCTTTCTCTTAGAGACCTCAACATCCCGAGCCTTCTCCTCCCACTCATTCCTTGAAGCTTGGGCAGCTTGAATTTCCAGCTCAATGGCGTTGCACTCTTTGTTCATCTTCTCATAATCCCTGATATTCACATGCTACAACTCCACCTACTGCTTCAGCGCCTCATTTTCCTGAGCCAATCTCTTGACCTCACTATTCTTAGCCTCCAATTCCTTATTTCTCTCACCCAAGCACCTATCCAGGTCATCTTTCTTGGACGAAAATTATTTACGATGGAATTAAATTTTGACACATCGTTGGAAAACTCAGCTTTATTCCTTACGAGGGTGTCAATTGTTGAGGGCCCCATATTCGAGTCCTTAAGCTTCACTTCTAGCTCATTTATTTACGCTTCTACGGCGATCGTTCTTTGGGCTATCGCGGCTCGTTCTTCTTCCATCAACATTATAAATTCATGGTTAAGGGACTCCACAGCCACATAATCGCCCCTAAAAAAAACACTGATAACTCTATTCCACAAATTCAAACCCAGAATCTATGTCAAACCACTGAACTCCCTGATGGACTCTTTATTTTTAATTTAAGAGCTGGACGAGCCATGACAGAGCTGGACGAGCCATGACAGAGCAGCGAGAAGAGCGAGCCATGAACAAGGACTTCCAGCGGCATACAGGGCACTCTTGTTTATTTGAAAAGGGTATTCGTAGACCCTAAAAGTGAATGGGACTTCGTCTTCTAGCTTGCCCAACTCCCCACGTAGGATCCAACTAATGCACCAGAAATCTTATGATATCCTTCATGTCTTTGCCCGAGGGAAGGCCTTTCTAGGACAACGATGTTCCATCAAATTTATGATATTCTAAATATTTCTTCAGGGCTCTAATTCATGACATCTGATAGCTTCGATCATTGATGGGCCTTGGGTCCTTCCTGGTGGGCATCTGTTTCGCATAGGAGGCTATGGAAGACGTCCGACCCCGGATTCGATGAAGAGGTTAATAAGGAGGATCGTCGAATTTGCTTGATGATGTAATTGTTGGGTGTTGGTTGCAGAGGCTCTTGTTGATGTCCTCCCTTCTTCATTTGTTACCACGGGTCTGGTAGCTTCTGCAACTGCCAAGTTTCGATATCTTTTCCTCGATGCAAATGGGCAATGGGATTCGTAAACTAAGGAAAATTTGGCCTAGTTGGTAATTCTACTCCTTCCTGCCCAAAGATGAGAAGAGTAGAGTTTCAAACGTCATTGCTTTATTGCAGCACATAAAGTGTAGCTGTCTGGCCAGAGCTCGCAGTTCTACCGAAGGTAATTGCTTATTAAAATTGATATTATTTTATGATGATTTGAAATTATATATATATATATATAAGAGCTCCTTAATGTGTATAAATGACAAGTGTGGATTAGAAACTTTGTCTCATCAATTCATATATCTATTATTAAGCTTAGTTGAATTTTCTCTTTATAATTCTTAGCTAGTAGAAATCAGAAATTATTATTATTCTTAAAGGTTAGGTGAAACATATCATATTCTATTATTTTCACAATTTTGAGGAGGCGAATTTAATGAAAAATAAAAAAAATATAAATATAAGGATCATGATGTAATGGTGTAGAGAGAAGTGAATGACTAGGAACAAATAAGATGGATTTAGAGGATTGTTGAGTTATAAGTGTTCATTTCATAAAAGAACTAAGACAACCCACACTTACAAAAAAAATAAAAATTGGTAAGGGAAACCTTGATACACTACTTATGGTATGATGGAACTAGACCAAATTGAAACCTATAGGATGGAAACAAGAAGATAAAATGGGGAAAATGGGAAACACCTTAGCATAAAGGACATAACCTCCTACCTAGTCAAGTATTATTGATAGTTAAGTAAGGTTCCCCATTGAACAACAAAAATAAGGAAATTCTTAGATAAAGGAAGTTGATTAAAGCTCAAACAACTTCCTTGGGGTGTATACCTAGTGAATAGCATAAAAGTGATAGGTAGAACCATGAAAATATAATAATTCATATGATCGACTTATGTGATGATAGTGATGGAGCATCTTTCCTTTAATGGCAAGGTCTAATAAGGATATGCACTAAGTGGGTTCAACAACATGAGTGAAGATTAGGAATGACTTTGAGGGTCACACCGATGACTAGTATAATTTAAAAAGTGTCAAGATAGGAAGTTGTGAACACTCATAATTGAGGAATGATAAACTAGGAAAATGGTTAAATATATAGATGGTCAAGGTTAACAATTGTCTACCTTTGGCAAAAGAAATCGACTAAAAAAAAATAACGAGAAACATCCTATCATGAAGTGTAAGAAGGAAGGTTGATGGAGATTCTATAACAAGGTCATGCGAAGAATTATGAAGAAATTAACTGATCAACAAATAAATGGTGAATTTGACTAATCTATACTCATTATTTCATGTGTGGATTGATGACCTATTGATACTTTCACATAAAACAACTATTGAATTTGTGTCATTAAGAAGTTAATTTTCAAGCACACCAAGCATATTAAACCTTTTGGTAGATGATAATGGTAGTAGTGGTCTCGTGGTTCAAATATAAACCAAAGATAGTGTTTGAAAAGCAAAATGTGAAGGGAAATAATCCTTAGTCCAACTTGAGGAATGGTGCACCTATAATAAAATAGAACAAGTGGTATTGAGAAATGAGATCAACTAATCTTTCTGAAGGTGAAAAATGATGATTACTAGGTGATGGATAAACCATTAGAGATTAATTATCCCTTTGCACAAGTGAATTAATTATGACAAAGGAATTAACAATGATGGCCGAATGTTTGTGTGCCATTGAGTAGAATGATACTAGAATAAAAAAATCAAAATATGAATAGTGATAATGAAATTTAATTTTGGTGTTGATGATGTAAGAATAATTGTGCAACCAAAAATATCTTAATGATGAATTTCACTAAATGTCATTGAGAAAGAAGAATACATCGCTAAAATTTAAGGATCATTTAAAATTTAATGATGTACTTAAAATGAGTATACATGTGGTGTAAAGGGTCAACTTCCTAGTTGAAAGAAGTGGAAATGATTATCTAAAAGTAATTGGTAACTTGGTGAAAACAGGACACTAATAATATTGGTGAGATAACCTAAATCATAGAGGGACGTTGAATAATCTTATTTCATAGTTGGTATTCATTGTTTATACAAACAAATGAAATTGATTTTTCTGACGAACAATGATAATAATTATTATAGTGTATTATTGTTCTATATATGATAAGTATTGAGATGATTCTCATATTAATGATGTTTCATGATATGATGGTATGTGGTAAATGAATATAGTTCTAATGAGGATAATGATGCACATGTGGTTCTTATTTAGTTGTTACAATAATGATGTTGTATGCTTATGATGAATATGATATGCATAGGGATCATGATGTTATGATATGATGTACATTGACATTTTTTTCATTTTTTTCATGGTTCATATATGTTGATGTTATAACTTATGATGATATTTCATGATGTGAAGCATGTGGAATCGATACATATTTTGTGACATGCATGAGCATGTAGTTCTTTACTATTTAGAATGTGGTTATTGACAATGATGTTATATTATCATGATGACGCAAGAGTTGGCATGTGGATTATTTTTTATGATTTTATTATTATAGCTAATGCATTGGATGCATGTTGAGATGAGGTCATTGGAAGGAAATCCACAAATGGGCCAAGAGGTCCGGTTTATTTGATAATCTCGTGGGAGCCCATACTTACAAGGGAGAATATGTAACACCTTATGGGCTGGGGACAAACTCAATCAACACTACATATGCCAGTGGTTCCTTTGTCTTGTATAGCCCTTGATGGATAGCTCTTGAAGGGCTGTGGGACCATCTTGAGGAGGCCAAGTGCCTGGTATTGGATTCGGACGTCGAAGTCTGGAAGTGGGTGTAAGACTTTGATGCATGGGGCTGTGCACCTTAGTGAGTGTGGAGGGAGTGGGTTAGCCTTGCGAGATGCCTGGAGTACTACTACATGGAGTACCGAGCTGGGTACCCTCCTTGGGGCAGGTGAGGTCTGAGTCAGGCACGAGCCTTGGGTCCAACCTTGGCTATGGTACAGAACATGGAGGCTTATGTCTAGTTCCGAAAGTGGGAAAAAGGACAGATATTCCTTGATATTTCCCAGGTTTTGTGGGAACTTTTGATGCTTGGTGGTTATACTAGTTCAGCAGAGGGTGTTGGTCAAACATGAAGTAATAAATAATTAAATAAATAATATAATATAATTAAATACTTAACTTCGGGATGAAGTTCCTTGAAGAGGGAGAGCATGTAATGTCCCCTAAAAAATTATAAAATAATAAATAATATAATATAATTAAATAAATAAGTAAATAAGTAATAAGTCAAGAGAATACTCAAGATAATAATTAAAATAATAAAAAATAACTAGAGTTCTAAATAAAATAGTAAATAATAAACTTGAATCCTAAACAGTAAATAAATAAGTAAAGTTAAGAGTTAATTAACAAAAGTAAAGAAAAGAAATAAATTAAGAAAGATTTAAACTAAGAAACTATAAATACAAGTAAATTTAAAAAAAAGTAATTTAAACTAAGAGAAACACTAAATTAAGTAGAACTTAAAATAAAAGTTGCATGTTGACACAGTGCATGTGTGCATGTGGTTTGCATTTCATTGTTTGGTCAATTTAATAGACATTGAAGAAGATTCCTGGATCATTCTTTCATCCATTCTCTAGAGAGAAAGGTATCGTGAGGCAAAGGATCCCTTGGCAGTGGTACGTTGATTGAGGGCTCGGGGGTGGCCAACTGTGGAAATATTACATATAGTTGAGCTTACGATTGGGTGGAGAGTTGTCCCCAAAACTTTGTTGTGGTTAGCAGGATTCAAATAGCATTCAACTTTGGAGTCCCAAGTAAGGAATAACACTATTACAGGTAAGTTGTCTTGCTCATGTTTCTGAAAATTCTATGATGATTAGTTAAACAGTTTTTGGGTTGATTATCAATTCTTTATTTAATATAATAATTTCATGTTAAACTGGGGTTGTTACATTTACATTGTTGTTTGGCTTGTTATGTTTCTACACACACTTATGAAAGTTGGAATTTCTGATATTCCACACATAAACACTGTAATAATAAAAATGCACTTAATGAGTTAAGATGAAGAGGTATAGTCCGAATGGACGAGCTATCGGTGGTTGTAACTCGGTCGCACAACTTGTAAGTGTCACGTCTCGAGTAGTCAAGCCACTGCAAGGCCATGACACATAGAGTGGTTGCATAACTAATGAGATAGTGATAATATATATATATATATATATATATATATATATATATATATATATATATATATATATATATATATATATATTTCATGGAAAAAAATCTTTATTCATATTATAATAACGGACCGGCCCCAAGGGGTTTTACAATGCTCTAAGGGTTGTATAGTTTCCGGGATCAGGCTTTATAAATGCTTATTTACATTTTTAATCTTTACAAAAAAACAAAAAGGTAATCAAAAAATTAATAGACTTGTACTGTTCAAAGCTTATACCATGAAATATTTTTCTACAATAGAGGTATCATGAGAGACAATGAGACATATAGGTTGTAAAATTAAAGCTTGTTTTGATAAGAGATCTGCTTCTTCATTTAATTCTCTGAAAACATGTCTGAAAACAAGAGAGGAGAATTTGGAAAAGAGGTGTTGAATGGATTTCAAAACTGCTTGTAAGTGTGGAGCCATAATCCGAGATCGCTGAGAAGCCCATTCCACAACAACTTTGGAGTCACCAAAACACTGCATCTCCATAATTCCTTTGTTATGAGCAACAAATAAAATAGCCCTGAGAGCTACCAGTTCAGCTTTATTGTTTGATCCTTGACCAGGAGAAAATTTGATCTTAAACTTTATTCCAAAGGGGAGGAAGAGAATGGCACCTGTACCAACAAGTGTAGGGGAACCCTGGCTTGCACCATCGAAGAAAGCCCATGGTATGGAACGGTTGATGATTGGAGGTTGTATAGATCTTGGCTTTTTTACTTTGGGCGGCCTAGAATGCTCCTTGGCCCATTGGATAATCAAGGAAGCTGTCAACTCTTCTGGGATTTGTAACCCATTAAAAATGGTATAATCACAATCCCACCAAATCCCATAAGCAAATAATGAGGGTAGTGCAGTGTAAGAGCTTACCCCAAAGAGGTTCCACCATTGGTAAGCACAAGCGAGAAAGGAATCTGCAACATCCAAGCGAATAGATGTGAAGGCTCTTGAGGCAATGGACCAGACTGATTCTGCATAAGAGAAAAAGAGGAAAAGGTGAGGCCCAGATTCAGAGCAGGATCCACAAAGCGAGCATACACTAGGCCCAGCCCACCCACGTTTCTGTAAATTTTCCCAAGTAAGGAGCTTGTTTTTAAAGACCAGTCATGCCACCAGCTTGGATTTTAAATTCCCAGGAGATTTCCATACGAGTTTCCACCAATATTCCTTGACTAAAATAGAGTGTTCCTCCATATAAGCCTTGTAGCCAAGTTTTGCAGAGTATGATCCAGAGTTAGAATTTTTTGTCCAAGCCAAAGTGTCTTCTACTTCCGAATCTAGATGAATGAAAATTTTCATTAGAAGTAGAACATAAGAGGACCATTCAAGTGAGTCCTCCTCATTGAGGTGAAGAGAAACCATAGATTTCCAGCCATCTGAACCTTAAGCTTGCGGAAATGAAGCGGTTGCATCTGCAATAGTGTGAATCTGATTTGAGCTTAAAATATTTCGAAGTCTTTCTGAGAGTTTATAAGAGTTACCAGCTCCAACCCAAGGGTCCATACGATCCGAAATTTGTCTCCTTTACCAATATTCCACGCAATCCAATCTCCAATAAGGGGAAAGGCTTGGACAAGGGATTTCCAACAAATCGAGCCATTCTTATGAGATTTGTTCTGAAGACGAAACCAGTTTATCACAAGAGTGCCCTTCAAATATTTTGCACATAGAATTCGACTCCAGAGGGAATCCGGATTCATCGACAATCTCCATAAAGATTTAGCTGCTAAAGCTTGACAGAAAATGGACATATTTTTTATTCCCCAACCGCCAAGTTCCTTGGTCAGAGCTAAAGACATCCATTTTGATAAGGGAATTCCTTCATCCTTTTTATACGCAGTCCATAAGAAGGAGAAACGGAGTTTCCTGATTTTATGAAGGATGCCTTTAGGGATGGCTACAATGGAGGCCCAATAAACTGGGATGCTTTGGAGGATAGATTTAAGGAGTACTAAGCACCCACGTCTAGATAGGCATCTATTAGTCCATAGCTTTATACGATTTTCAAATTTTTGGTAGAGCCATATCTAGTCCTTGAAACCATAAGAATTCGGTTTGAGAGAGAAACCCAGATACTTAAAACCATCCTCCTAGTTAGACTGAGGAAATGGTAAGGAAGATCTTATATCAGTCAAAAGGGGAGCTGAGGAGATATTATGAATAAGACAAGACTTTTCCAAATTTATCAACATCCCCGAGGCCTTTTGGAAAATATCCAGAATCTTAGCAAGGGAGGAGACATTATCTTTTGTAGCACAGTGAAAGAGAAGGATATCATCAACAAAAAGGATATGAGTCAAGACTTCATTACCATCTATGTGAATTCCTTTGAAAGTGCCAGAGCAATAGGCTTGTTTTACAAGGCGGCTTAATGCCTTAGCAATTACAAGAAATAAGAAAGGGGACATTGGAAATCCTTGACGAAGCCCTCTGGAAGGGTGGAAGAAATCCGATGGAGCGCCATTTATTAAAACTGAAAAGGAGGATGATTGAATGTAACCCATGATCCAATTGACAAAATCCACATTCATCCCAATCTGCATTAATAAGAGTCGAAGGAATGTCCAATTGACCCTATCATAAGTTTTGGATAAGTCCAACTTGAGCGCAAAAGAATCATTTTTATTAAGTTGTATAGAGTGTAAAGCCTCTTGAGCTAACGACACAACATCATGAATTTGACGATTATGGAGAAAACCAAGTTGTTCTTCCGACATTATAATGCTGAGGATGGGCTTAATATGTTGAGCAATAATTTTAGAGATTATTTTCTATATCAAATTGCAGCAAGAGATGAGACGGAAGTCCCCAGAAGTTAAGGGAGATTGCTTCTTGGGAATGAGTGCAATGAAAGTAGAGTTCAAAGAGCTTAAAAACTTTCCAGAATATTGGGACTCCCTAACAACTTTCAGCAAATCATCCTTTAGAAGATCATAAAAACCCAGGTAGAATTATATAGTCACATCATCTGGACCAGAAATTTTATCTTTATTAAAATAAAGGAGAGTATATTTGAGTTCTTCCTCATCCACCACTTTCGTAAGATTGGCATTCATCTCTTCTGATACTAGACATGGGAACAACTTTAGAACTTGTAAGATTTCATGAATAGGAAATCCATTAGGAGCAAACAAAAAAATTTTGAAATGTTGGACACCAGCACTTGCTTTTTCCTTGAAAGAACGGACTTTTATATTATTGGAGTACATAATTTCTCGAATAGTGTTGATATTCCGTCTGTGAGAATCATATCGATGAAAAAACTTAGTATTTTCATCCCGAGCTTGGATCCAGATAGCACGACTTTTTAGTCTCCAAAGATATTCTTCTTTTAAAATAATATCATGGCGCTTATTTTCGATCGATTTTAAAGAATCTAATTCAGAAGAGGAAAAACATCCATTGGATAAGGAATAGAGGCTAGCAAGCTCAGCTTCAATATTTTTTAAACTAGCAAGTTGGCTGGAACGGAAGTTATGGAACCAATTCTTCGTTACTTTTTTTATATTTTCCATATTTGAGGCCCATTGTTTCATAAAAGGAATAGGGGAATCAGAGGAAATATGCGTCCAATTATTTGAGATAAGAGACTTATATTCCTCCTCTAAAAGCCAAGCCAGATTGAATTTGAAGGGAGAGGGAGGTTTAATTTCAGGAGCATCAATAGAAATAATGATGGGACAATGATCAGATAAACCACCAGATTCGATCTAGGACTGAAATCTAAGAGGTTTATTAAAAAAGTCCTCAGAAATAAGAAATCTGTTGAGTCTTTTAGAAACACCTTCAGCTCCTTTACGCATATTCTGCCAAGTGGGAGAGATCTTATGGGGCTTAATATCCACAAGGTTATGGGAATCCATCATGGAGAGCAGGAAGGAGCCAGAGGATCAACCCGAGCAGACTCACCCCAAACTTCTTGGAGGGAAAGGGTGAAACTGAGGTCACCTCCCATAATAAGAGGTCGAGGAAGATCAGGGACAGTGGAAAATAGGGAGGACCAGAATGATTTTTTTTCTGAACAGGGACCATAAATATTTAATAAGGAAAAATAAGTCCCAGACACTTGGTCAAAGCAAGATGAGAGAATATAAGCTTGGTGGCAAGAAGAGGACAAGAAAGTGATGGAAGGGCTGCAAGTTGTCACCAGTCCTCCATCCAGTCCCACAGGGTCAATGAAAGTAAAAGACCAGTCCTTTAGCCAACTTGAAAGATAATCCACAACACGGGACCTCGGCAACTTAGTTTCTTGAAGGAGAATAATGTTAGGAGAAATAGTTTGAAGTAACCGCTTGAGGGAAAGTTTTGAAGGGGCACCCCCAATACCCCACACATTCATGGAGAGCAAGATCATTCAGAACCCTTGGAAGGGTCTTTTCTAGCTCCAAGGGCCCGTTGAATGGTTTTCTGTCTCCCCACATTGATATCCACGGAGGCTTGAGATTGAGCTTTGGACAAATGTGATTTACGTCCAACACTGATTTTGGGTGACAGGTCAGAGACCAGGCCGCCTTTTATAGCGAGGATATTACGAAGGGATGAACGAGAGCGCAATACGGAAACATAGGAGGGAGAGGGGATTGAAGAAGGGTAAGGATGGGCAGAAGGAGAAGAGGATAAACAATGGGGGGGAGGAGGGGAAGAGGAGGGGGAGGCCAGACCTAAGGGATAAGGAAAGGACCTCAGGGAATTTGAGTGGGAGACCGGTATGTCCAAAGAAACATCAATTGTAGGTAGTAAAGTAGAGGAAAGGGGCGAAGGGGAGCAAGGGAGCATACTTAAGGAAACCGGTTTGTTTGAAGCAGACACCTGCTTGGGAAAGTCCTTTGGAGGCTCCGAAACTCCTATACTAAAGGTTTGTACAACCGAGTCAGAAGCTTCGGGCTGGACCTTCTCCATTAAATCCCCTGAGTTATCCTGTTTGGATTTTGAAGAAAAGTGAGGAATTGTATCAACGTTATTTAATTTCCTCCACTCTTTTTTATATCTTGGATGAGAGAGGTCAGGATGAGGACACTGGACCGCAAGGCGACCTACTTGTTTACAAAGGAAGCACCGGAACGAAAATTTCCAATAATCAAGTTTCTGAAACCAAGAGCTGCCATGTAATTCCAGGGCTATTCCTTCGTATAATCCATCACGAACGTCCAGCTCAAATTGAATTTTTGCGCATCTTTAATCTAATTTCGATTCCCAATCATCTTCCAGAGCAATGAAAGTACCTATCTCATTTCCGATATCTTCAAGCAGCAGGCGCTACCAGAAGAATTGAGGGAGACCCGGCAAGATTACCCAGACCCTTTGCAGATATTGAGGCGCATTGTCGACATTAAAATGAACGTCCCAGTTATGAAGCACTAAACCCGCAGGACCCCAATTCCATACACGGCTTAAAAGTTTCAATTTATCATCTGTAGAGACAAGTTTGAAAAGAAGCCAGCCATGAAAAAGTTGATGAAAGGACGGAGCATAGCCCAGCACCGGGGACCAGTGTTCATTAATCCAAGCTTGAATAGTTTCAGGGGTAGCCATCCGACCACAGAAACGACCCACCAGAGCCTTATCCAAATAATCTGGGATTTCATAAATAGCAATGTCCTTGCCCACAATAAGCTTGATCGAATTTGATTTAGCACGAACACCATTCCTGGCAAACTTAATTTTACGTTTAAAGGCAGGAGGGATTTTACCAAGACGAGTAGTACATTCACCGTTAGTGGGAGCAGAGACGCCATCATGCGATGAAGAGGAGTGCGCAGAAGGATGATCAGTCTGAGTACCTTGGGAAGTACAATGAAACGAGGTAGCTCTTCGCATAAAGTCTTATTGTCCTAGGAGAACGTACCCAACCTCCGGACTGTAACTAACATCGACGTCATCAGAGCTCATGGCGAAGTCAGCTGAACTGCAGTCCAGGGGGGCACGTGGAAGAAAGAGAAGGGAGGCAGGGGCAATGTGTACAACCCAGAACCTAAGGCTGGAAAAAAAAAAAAAAAACTACCCACCTCCGCAGAAAAAGAGAGAAAGAGTCACATACATGACTGCAATGACCCGCGGGCCACAGAGGCCGAAAAATGTCGAAAAAATCATAACCCTTTTCATATATATATATATATATATATATATATAATTTGGTTAAACCAACTAAGTGACCTTTTAATATTCATTAGAATTCTTAGCCCCTTAAATTCTATCACGTAAGTTAAATTTACAATTCAGCATTATTTTATTATGGATACAGATGCCTAAATTCTATCACATAGGTTAAATTACATTATCATACGAAGCATATTCTTTGGATGATGAATATGGGCCATTAGTTTTAAACAAAAAATTCCACAACCTCACATCCACCCTAAGTTAAAATAGATATTCCTATCGGCAAAATGTTTTGAAGTTTACTTAATGCAATGTAAAAAATTTGCTTGAATATTATTTCAGCCTATTTAAAGATTTGCTCAAAAGTTCGAAGTTAAAAATGCACTTTAGATCTTTTTATAATTAAAACACTCAAAATTCATGTTCAATAATTTTATATCATTAATCATTTTATTAAAATTGTCTTAAAGTTTAGTTAACACAAAGTTAATATTTTTCTCAAATGTTATTGGAGTAGTCTACAATGCGACTTTTTGAAAAGATGGCAGATGAAATTTTTTCTATTTTCTGGTTGATGTGACATTCCCTGCAGTTCCCTCACCCCACGCCGGAGTTCTCTTTCCCGTCAAAGTTGGTTCACCGTGCTATGCCATCCTAGTTGTCCGGTACCCGTAGCATGTCATTCATCATGTATGGATACATCAAACATCATGGATAAAATTTGAATTTTCAAATTGCCGCCTTTATCGGAAATTTATTTTGAATTATACATCGACCATCATGAATGAAATTTGAATTTTAAAATTACCGCCTTTTACCAGAAATCTATTTTGAATTTGAATGGAAGAACGAGTAGAGGCTCCATTCCGCTTCCATAAACAACCAGAGACTACATTTGCGCTGGATCATGCACAAATATTGCGATTGACTCGAGGAGAATCAACACATACAAAGACGTTCGCTCTGCTGCCAGTATGCATCATGTTCCCCGCTTAAGAAAAGCGCCCTTCAAGTTAGAAATAATTAATTCCTACTTGTCTATGGTTGTAATTCTCCATTTGAGGAGTTTGTTCCTATATAATAGGAAGTAGCTAGAATATAGTTTCTCCTAGTTTAGTGTGTGGTTGAGAGAATCTCTCAACCACATTACTGTACGTCCAAGATAGAATTCCTATCTTGAGACTATTGCTTGTATAAATATGTGTGTAATTTCTTTGATTCATAATATAGAATTTGATTAGAGTTTGCAGTGTGCTATTTTATCTTGGTATCAGAGCTTGGGCCTCGGCCCCTCGTGGGCTGAGGGAAATAGGAAATAAGAGAGTTTTGTTTTTATTTGTTTGTTTGTCCATCGAGCTTGGTTTTGAGGCTGTAGCGATTTGGTGAGGCTGCGTGGTTTGGAGGCTGCGTGCTTTGTGCACAGTGTTGAGTGGTTTCAAGTTCGATCTGGCTGATTGCTTTGTGCACAGATGGGAGGACGCTGCCAGATCCTAACGTTGCAGCTTGATCGGAGGGCGCTGTTGCATGGACTGATCCACCGTGAAGAGGCTCTCTGGCCTCTGCGTAGAGACACGGATGATTCGTCGGAGATAGCTCGTTGTGCGTGGAGCCATGCTCACTCCTGTGGTGCGGTGAGCGTGGAGAGTCTGAGCACAGTAGAAGCGTGGCACTGTTGCGTCGTGGAAGAGCCTTGATCCCGTGATTAAAAGAAAAGTGAGGAGCTTCCGTGAAAGATCTGTTTAATTGTATACTCAGGACATAATATTGAGACGATTTGTAGTCGGCTCCCCTGCAAAACCGAGTGACATTTACTGTCGGTGAGCTTGTTATTGTTATTTCTCGGCATTTATTTTGAGTCAGTAGGCGTGGAGGCCCTACGATGCTTACATTATAGCGAGGAGGGAGAGAATATGATGCTGATGAAGACGAAGCAGGCAAACAAGAATTGAAATGAGGTCGTGTACAGGTCCGATGGTGCCTTTTGAAAGCTGCGAGCTGTGGCAGAGGCCGTGGCAGTAAGTTTTTCATCAGATCATTTTGCTGCACCGGCAATCTGGGTTTGAAGTAATAGAGGGACGATGATGAACAATCGGATGCCTGCATGCAAACTCCTGGCGAATGATCTGTGGTGGCGGTCTAATTGCCGGTATCAATTATCGAACGATGAAAGTGTTCAATCTGGCATAGGAATTGTTGTCTTCTTCTTGTTTTATCAAATTGTTATTCTTGGGTTTAGGAAACGCCAAAAGGACTCTGAGGATAGGCTGAAGATTGAAAATACTGACCTGAACAGCTTCTTCAACTCCTTTCAGTGGAGGGTTCCCTATTCTATTGATACTCTGACCCCTACTCGAGGGAAAACTACTGTAAAGCGTGTGAGAGAATCAAAATTGCGTGGGAATACTTCAGAGAGGAGATGCAAAGCTGGAAACTTGAAATGTGGACTAGAAACTGGTAAGACCAAATCTCTCAAGGCGATGAATTGTGATATATGCTACATCGAATTTGTTTTTTGCCGCGAATGCTCGTGTATTCTCTGTGGGAAGGCTACTAATCAGAGTGTGGAAGACTACTGTTCTATCAGATGTGAGGGAAAGCTGAATGAATAATTTGTTTGCGGGCATTCTGTACCAGGCGGTGGCAGACATCTGGCAGTGGGACGCCAACGGCGCTGCGTCCAAGTGGTGGCATGAAGGCGTTTCAAACTATATCTGCCTACTGGCTGCTGCTTCTTCTGAGGAGAGGGAACTCGGTGGCGATGAATATAGAAGATAGTCTCCAGTGGGCGGTTGTTTCATGTTGAAATTTAAAAAAAAAAAAATGGTTTATTCTGTGAAATAGACGGTACACTTCTTGAGACTGTTGATGGCCAATTAGTGGTTGTTGATGCAAAACTCAATTTTGATGACAATGCTGCGTATCGCCATAAAGAGATTCTTGCTTTCCGTAATCAATCTCAAGAGGATTCAAGAGATGTTTCTACTGCTGAAGCTAACTTGAACTATATTGGATTGGATGAAGAAATAAGTTGCATGGTTAATGGTGCAGGGTTGGCAATGGCAACCAAGGATATCATAAAATTACACAGAGGGAGAATTTTATGCTACTGTCCAAATTTTTAATTCTCTGATGATGTTTTAAATTTGTATTGTATTGATTAACTATCATAATAATGAAACTGGTTGTAATTTAAGTGACATTAGTGTGACCAACTATTGTCACAATTCTTAGTATGTGTTGGAACTGGTCATCCCAACACTAAGCAAATTTGCAGGGAATGATGAACACATGACAATGAAAACGACATCAATTGGAGCTACATCAGAGATTGGAGGATGATCGAGATCGTGTTGCAGATTGTTAGCGAGCATGAGGAGGCATGCTCGAAAACAGTGACTAGCCTTGATACTGTGAATAGGGGAAGTGGCATTACATTGCGATGTCAAGAGAATTGGATACTGAAACGCGATGGAGGATTGGACCATGGAGTCCTGGATTAATGTTCTTGAAGGGAAAATTGTGTTCTCTTCATGTCGCTGTGAGTGCCTATGTTCCGTTTCTTTATTAGTAGACCCCTCACAGGTATCATTGGTGAAAAATGGCTGCTGGTATGTTTGGAAAATAATCATCTATGGGCAGAGATAGAGAAATTAATGTGAAGAGTTTATTTTGTATTTTCTTGGAATCATGTTTAAATATTATTGAGCCTTATTGAGCCTAGCTAACTCAATGTAGGTAAAGTTATTTTGTTAGAATTCGCGACTCTAACAAATGACAAGTTAAGCATAGAGTTCAAAGAATTTATTTGACAAAGATGCCCAAGATGTGAACTATGAAAAGATGAGGTAAAGCAACAGCAATAACGTTTATGATGGACAACAAAGTAGATGTTTGTTTGAGTTAGTGTGGTTTGTGGAATAGACTCCCTAGCATGTTATAAGCAAGTCCAGTTGTTGTAATGGTCATTGTATGTACCCAGAAAATCCAAAATGTTGAAGTATGGAATGTAAACCTGGTAAAGGCATCTGAAAGTTCGTGGTGATCTTAAAACCACTTTGTAATGGTTTGTGGTGAACCAGAAACCACCTATAGAGCCTTTGTGGCCGCATGTACATGAGTGGCCGCGTGTACATGAAGATTTGTATGCTCACAGAGCTTTGTGCTCGATCGAGCAGGTGGACTGCAGTAACACCTAGCTCACAGTCTCAGATGATTCATTAATCTCTGAGCAGAAGGGGGTTGGCGCAATTTCTTAGCTGACAGTCGTGCTGAGAAGCACAATTGGTGCAACTGTTCAGTACATACTTGTTCCAACGTGCCAAATCACGGGATTGGTGCGGAAGCACACGATAAACCCGCATCAAGATTTTACCTTGCAAAGTTTTTGTTCTGGGCGCGGATTTTTTATTCAGGAAGACGCCAACTCAACTTCATGGAGATCCGCGGGAAGCCTCATCTTCGCTGGACAATTTGCGAAAGGTGCAGATCGGAGAAGTTGCGGATCTATCCTAGAGAGGCAGATTGGAAGATCCGCGAGAAGCCTCATCTTCACTGGAAGATCTGTGGGAGTTGCAGATCTGAGAAGTTGCGGATCTGTCCAGGAGAGGCAGATTGTGTTTTGGAGATTCTGTACATGCAATTCGCCCGATGGTGGTGGATTTGTAGGTACATATATGCAGTGATAATGGTCGACAGAATCATATATGCGAAGGACATCCTACAGGACTAGAGGTTGCAGTGGTTGGTACCCATGCATTTCGGTGGATGGTTGCTCTTTTATATGGACGTCGACATATTCTTTGTTATATTTGACCACAACCAGACTTTGTGAATCACTATCATGACAAGTAGTCATTAAGGGGGGAGTTAGAAATAATTAATTCCTACTTGTCTATGGTTGTAATTCTCCATTTGAAGAGTTTGTTCCTATATAATAGGAAGTAGCTAGAATATAGTTTCTCCTAGTTTAGTGTGTGGTTGAGATACAACCATTTGAAGAGTTTGTTCCTATATAATAGGAAGTAGCTAGAATATAGTTTCTCCTAGTTTAGTGTGTAGTTGAGAGAATCTCTCAACCACATTAATGTACCTCCAAGATAGAATTCATATCTTGAAACTATTGCTTGTATAAATATGTGTGTAATTTCTTTGATACATAATATAGAATTTGATTAGAGTTTGCAGTGTACTATTTTATCTCTTTAATTGTGAGGCACTTTTTATTCTCAACCTCACATTACTGTTTTTCTTAAATTGCAAAGTAGAATGCCATATTTCATCCACAGCCACTAAGAATCGTAGACTACTCAGGTTGCAAACGTGAAAAAGTATGGAATGGCCCTGCATTTTAGCGCAACCTGGAAAAACTCTTCTACATACTAACTCGCAATGCACTGTTCACGGGTTTTAACAGTTCCGCCTATGGGGCCAGGAGCAGCCAAGTGTTTGGGCGTCTTCAATGTAGAGCTGATTTGTCTCTGCCGGACTGTTGTACCTGCCTGCTCTCTCCACTACCTCCAGTCTATGGCACGCTTGAGCCCGAACGCTTTTGATGCCAGTTGTCCCACTCTTCTCTCACGTTACCAAACCCTTTCTCCTTTGGAGATTCCAGCCCCAAGAATGGAAAGAAAATTTTAATCCACTGACTTCTCGAGGCTCTGCGGCACACTTCTTCGGCCACAGTAGCTCCGCCTCCTAATCGCTGTCAAAAGTCCCTATACCATTAGCTTTCTTCACCGCCCAACCCCAATCCGATGAGAATTCTTTAGCTCACTATTTAATCTTTGGGTTACACTCATGAAGACACCGTATGATTTCTTTTTACAGAAAATATTATCCATGTGCTAAACATCTTTATCTCTGCAGTTTATGAGTACAATAAAATTTAAATTTATAGTTTCTGAATTTTCGTTGTGTGGTTTTTTCTCAAGTAGAAAAGAATTGCTGAGGTTCTAATGCTTTAGCCGATCTAGTGGTAATTCTTGTCTATTGGTTTATTTGATTCAATTATATTCTAATACATTTTCAATATCATCTAGCGAGCTGTGAGTACAAAATCCTGATAATGTGCATCTCGGTCATGATGATCCAGAAATTGTTGCGTTATTCACTATTTCAGTTTATATAGAGATGTCAAGACAGATATGGTCTCTTGATTATCAATGATATTGTACAGTTCAGCAACAAATCCTTTCAATGCTCTTGATTATCACTGATATTGTACAGTTCAGCTGACATGTTTCTTGATTATTATTTAATTATTTCAATTAAGACCGTTTTGTTCTCTCTAGCAACAATGTTGCAGCTAATGAAAAATATCTTTTCAATTAAAACGTGCAAGAGACAACGAAAGTTGTTTAGCAAAATTTTAAATACCAACTACAACAAAATTTTAAATACTTTTTTCCTGTGTAATTGGAAAAATGCAGCAACAATATTTTCAGTGCTGGTTGAAGAAAAGTGCTTGTTATAGGGAATTAGAAGGTATGTGTTGTTCTTGCAGTGCACCTAACCTTTAAATGAATAAAAGGGAACTATTATCATGGTTAATGTGAATTTAAATAATTTAAATGATTTTCTGAGTTTGTTAGCATAAAATTATATTAAATATTTTTAAAAATAAAAATATTTTTAAATATTAAAAGAAATTTAGAATTTTGTTTTTAATTAAATTAAAATAAAATTTATGAATATATAATTTTTATCAATTATACTAAACATTTTTTATCTTCTAGATCTTATAGAATATAATTATGAATCTAAATTTTATAATATAAATGTTTACTATTTATGTCATAATTTTGTTGTTTTCGTATATATTTTAGGAAGTCTTTTTTTGTAAGAGAAACCTAAAAAAATATATAGATCCAAGTTTTATTTTCCTTAATGAATTGACAAATTTAAGGTGAGAAATAGTATAGGAGAAAGGGTTAATTCCTCTTAGTGAGTACAAAAAGAAAAATATAGCAAATTGATGTATGTATAATGATTAGCTTATAAATTTAGGATCTGAAATAGTTTAGGAGAAAGGGTTAATTTCTCTTAGTGAGTAAAAAAAGAACATTGTAGTAAATTGATGTATAGATACTGATTAGCTGATAAATTTAGGGTGGAAAACAATATAGGAGAAAGAGCTAATCCCTTTAGAGAGTACAAAAACAACATCGTAGTAAATTGATATATGGGTAATGATGAATCGACAAATTTAGTGTGAGAAATAGTATAGCAGAAGGAACTAATTCCGGTTAGAGTACAAAAACATTATTAATTGTTAGACATTTTTTTCATCATTGAATATATATATGCTTTTTGTATTAATTTATCATTAAATTATATAAGTAAAATTATTATTGAAAAATGTTTAAAATTCTTATAATAAAAAATATTTAATTGCTTATTCACAATATATATTAAGGATTAGATAAAAATAGATAAGAAAATAACTTCAAATAAAAAATGAAATAAATTAATATATTAAATTTAAATTATTTTGGGATAAAAAAAAAATAATAATAATATGTATATTTAATTTATTTTGATATATTAACATTATTATTTAGTTGAAATATCTATTTACTATCAATTTAAGAATAAAAGTTAAGATTAAACATACACTTATGATGATTAACTACACTTTGTAGTTCAAAATCGGTTGACTCTATTTTTTGATGTGATCTACCAGAAGAATTTATTTGAAAATGAATTTAGATCACATAAATTTACACTTTCAAATACACTTTTTGTATGTAGAAAATTTCAGCAAAATATTAAAATATATATAATATACTTAAAATTATAATTCATGAGACAACAAAGATAACATCAACATGCTCATAACTAATATTTCTAGAAAATTTATTTATTAAAATAATATATATAATTGTATTTAAAATAGACGATATGAAATTTTGGAAAAAAGGGTAATGGGTATTTAATTTATTTTAATATATTAATATTATTTTTTAATTGAAATATTTATTTTTTATCATTATAACAAATAAAAGATAAAATTAAACATATATTTTTTATATTTAGAAAATTTTGCCAAAAAATAAAAAATATATAATATACTTAAAACTATAACCCATCAAACAACAAAATTCACAAAAATATTAATAAATAATAATTTATTAAAATAAAATGTAATTAATTAATTAATTTGAATTATTATGTATCTCAATTAAATCACCCTTACATTTTAATTTATAAAAAATAAAACTAGAAAAATTTATAAATGTTTCTTTCGTTAAATTAATACTCTTTTTATTTAAATATTAGACCAAGTTACCTTTATATACCAATTTAATTTAATTCCATTTTAAAATTTAATAAAAAGAAAATTAAATCCATTTATATTATCCAAAATCCATTTATTCTTTTTTAAAATTTATTAAATATAAAATGTAATATTTCTGTCAACGAATCAAAATTAAATTTGAATTTATACAATTGTCTTTTGTGGTAGGTCAATCCACAGCCGTGGATCCATGGAGCTGACGTTGTCCATTTAAAATCGTGGATCACTTCTCGCTTTTAGGTTCAACCGTTGTTTTCTTTGAATTCGACGTTCTACTACTACGAAATGATGAAGCTGCAGGAGCACTTTACCTATCTGCAGGTGGAGCACTGTTAGTATGTGACACTACAACATAAAGGGGGGTTTTAAGACAATATTTAAGACAATTTTTGGGTAAATTGTCTTAATTTGAGACAAAAGAAAACTTGTGTATTGTCTTAAATATTGTCTTTAAGTGGGTGTCTCAAATTAAATCTTCTTAAAATTAAATTGTCTTAAAATATTGTCTCTATTAAGACAATATATAACACAAGCATTTTTGTCTTTCCAAAGACAATTTCATTTTTGTCTCTCTAGAGACAGTTTCATTTATTGTCTCTCCAAAGACAATAGTTGGAATTAAAGACATATTGTCTTTATGGAGACAATGTTTTTAATCCTATATATTGTCTCTCTAGAGACAATATAAAACAATGAATCCAGAAAAATATATCACCATTAAAATAAATCAATATAAAATATTTAATTAAAAAAATCTACAATATCATTGAATAATTTATGTTAGGGTACAGTGGAATCGAACCACCAACCTCCTGCATAGCAGGTGCTCTTCCATTGAGCTAGAACCCTTCAAAAAATTATGTGAGTTATGGGAGTCCTTGAAATTGTATAATAGGCATTGATTTTTTAAAAAATTTCAACACATAATGCCATAATCATTGGAAAATATATAATCATGCAAGCCCCTATTTTTAACTTAGTAAAAAAATAATTCAATAGAGTTAGATTACTGTGACACCCTTGTAGCTTGACTTGCACAAAAAACTAATAATGAATAATAATCTAGAAACAAATTAAGCCATACAAAGAAAATTAACTATAATCAACACAAGCAATACAACCACAACCCAAAGAGACACCAGCTTGCTAGTAGGCACTGATCAACATTAGCCAGCTTCAAATTTCAGACCTTCATAGTCTTGATTCCATCCAGACACCTGCATGAATTAAGACAACATAGCCAGAAACAAATAATACTAATTAACACCGTAAGTAAAAATTTCAACAAAAAACAGTAAGTAATAGCTTCACTATTTCTTGACAACTAACTTATAATAGGTATTATCAGATTTTAGAAAAATATGAAGTGAATCTTAATATAGAAAAGGATGAAGGGTCAGATTATAACATGAATCTTAATATAGCAACTTACTTATGTTCATTTTCTTCATTGCTTGCATCTGTCCCGAGATACTGAAGCACCTCCATTATCTGTTTACATGGAAAACTGCCCATCACTTCCTATTTTTCATTTCATGAAGCAAGATTACAAAAAACTTATATCAAAGGGCAAGCTACATAAATAATTTGTTCTCACTAACCAGTGGTCGAAAGATGGTGGCTCAATTTTAAGATTTTATCTTGATGAGGTGTAGAAGTATCTTTCCTCTTAAATGACAATGGCACCATGATTACCTCCTCTTGAAAGTCATGACTGTGTTCATACTTGATAAAGGATAATGATCTCTCTAGTGAATGTTGTCTATTGTCTTATGGTCAAGAGAATTAATGACCATCTTAATAAAGGAAGTGGCCCAGTAAGTTCTACCTGTGGTTTTGCTATGATCTACCTACTCTTAGCATGGTTGATATAACTATTCAGATTGCAAGAGGGAATAGAACACAGACCATTATGAAATCATGGACCTATCAGTCAAGGACAGATCCCTGTATATATGTCATCAGCCCTTTCTATGTGTGATTTCATCTTATGTATAGTTGTCTACTCAACATTCCAGTGGCTATGGTGATATGATTGTAACCTCTGTAAATTCTTGTTCACAATTAAGGATGTAAACAAGACAGAGGTAAAATCTGGTTATCCGATATTTTCAAAGGTTCCACAGCACTTTGTCTCTGTCAAAGGATACTTCACCCCTAAAGTCTAAAAAGATTCAGCCAACCAGTTTAAAAAAGAACCTCATCGATTCTTTAGCTTCCTAGAAGTATGTTTCTCACTGTAAACTAGATAATCACATGACTCATGTCATCAAAAGGAGGTACACAATTCTCGACAGAAGACCTAATGAATCTATTAAGAAAGACTCAGATATATCCTTGCTATTTGAAAGGATTCATGGAAGCTGCATGATCATGACCTTCGTTATATTCTGGCAAGGTCACTCCTTTTATATATCCAACAGGAGCTACTATCAAGGCATACATTTACAGCTATAATGACCCTCTCATCTATCGAAGTAAGAGGGAGTTGACCCAGCCTTGTTGAAATACACTTTAAGACCTGATTTGGTTTGTCATGGACCATTCAATATTAACTGAGCTGGCAATCAGAAGACTGGAAGAGCACCTTCTGGGATCCACCATGAAAGGATCATTGCCTGAAGGCAGTTACTCTAAGAAACATGGCTTATTATGAAGACTCTTAGTGAGTCACTACCATTAAATATTGCAGCAGAAGTATTTCACATATTTCTGTATATGGTTCAACAGAGGGCACTCCTGCTTTATGGCATGAATAAATGGATAGATCTCATGTTGAATAGGTTTCCTAGTGAGCACTTAGCTAAGACAAGCATAGGAAAACACAGAACAGCGAGGTGAGGAGGACATAAGAGTTATTTGTTTGGGTTATTCCTTCTCAAAATTGGACAACAAACTATTTTGGCAGCCATCTGTGGTAATAAAGACCTCTGACCTACAGTAATCTCTTCAGATCTGTGTGGCTCGGAATTGCAGAACCATGGAGGATTGTTTAAGGGCCAAGATGCCTAGTATAAGGCCCTCTCTTCTAGCCGCAGAGGCAGCATTATGTGAAGCAGTTTGAAGTTTGAACTATGCAGAATCTTGAATTACAGTCACCTTGAAGGCTAACCTCGGACCTATGGCAGCTCTTGTGTGAAGTTTTAGAGGCTTGGACCATGCACCTAAAATCTGTTATGCACTTTCTTCAAGGTACCTCTGTTTTCATGCTCATAAGGATTGTTACAAGGAACTGAGCAGCCAGTATGGAGAACACATAGAAAAAGATATGATGGATGTTTAGGATCAAGTTTTACAGTAAAAAAACACTACATTGGTTTAGTAGAAATGCATCGAAATGTTTTAAGAAACTGAAGATTGTCCACCCAGTAAACTTGAACTCGAAGCAAGTGAGGTGCCAAATATGTTGAGTATGGAATCTGAAACAATCTACTGGGAATGGTATTTGTAATGGAGATAACCATGCAACAGGAAATGTCCACACATACAAAACTGGTACCAAGAAACAAGGGAAAGAAAGAAATCTCATATGTTACATTAAGATGTGTAGAAATTTTACTTCTAATTCAGTACATTAAGTTGTTTTAAGTAGAAATTATTGGAGATAAAATGAATGCATTAGAAAATTTGAAAACATGATTGAGGACTGTGGATCAATGTTATATAGTACACTCAAGGATCAATAGGTGTGTACTGTTGGACAATAGACAAGTGTGGTTACAACTATCATCTCCATAATTAAGACTGTTAAAATCTCTTTATTGTTCCCAACTTAACAGCAAGCATCTTGGATCAAACTGTTAAAAGCATTCCCTTTAATCAAAGCAAATCAAGCTATATGGATGTGAAGCCAGTTAATGATATCTAATAAAGATTTCATGTATTTTACTTTTCAAATCTGCCTCATTTAATCCAATTTGAAACCTGGTTAGATAGATGGGCCAGTTCAAAAACCCAGTTCTGGTTTTTAAAACTATGGGTGCAACATATCATCCAATAAGATGCAACAACCTCATGATAAGGGTGTCGCAACACTTTGACATTCTCCAAAGACACAGAATTTTAAATAAAATAAAAGGGCAATACATAGATGAATCTCATTATCAAACACCAAAAAAAGTATTAACTTCATCTAGCGCAATTAACTTGGAAGCAGCAAAATCACCTAGCTCATTTACATGTTCATCTTGTTGCTCATGTAGGACCTGAAAAAAAAGAATCAAATCTAAATGAAAGAAATACATGTCTGTCATACATAACAAGAGATGGGGTCCAACTTTGCTGGTGCCTATCCACAATCCATCTTGATTTCAGAACATCAAGAGCAATATAATTGTTGTTCTCCTCATTAATTGTTTCCAGACCTAATATATTCGTGATAGCCAAATTTGTGGCCTCTTTATTCTCAAGAGAACTTCTGCTTACAGTGCCACCTGGACTGACTGGAGAACCAAACGATCTGCATCTCAAGGATGTGATTTTCCTCTTAGCATGAGAATTTCCAGCAAACATTGCTGACTGAAATGAATGTCTTGGAATATGTCGTGAAACCAAACCACGAACATAATTCAATGACTTAACAAGAGCTCTTGAGGCAAATGCTGCAGATGTTGAGGTTGGAGAAGATGAATTGATAGATGCAGTCGATGCTACATGCTGACTGTTTGCAGACTGCACCCATGGAGAAGCCTTCTTGTTGGTAACAGCATTGCACTCAGCAATTACATTCACACAAAACAAATCAATCTGCTCTAGAGTCTCTATCCTAGGTATATACCTGCATCAACCATCAAATATTTGGGGAAAAGAATCAAACGTGTGAAACAGCCAGAGGAAATTTTGCAAATGCAATTGGGTCTATATTAACTGTTGAAAATGACACACAAAAAAACAATCTTTTGTTTTATAACTATTTTGGCAATGTATGTTCAGAAGAATCAAATTTTGAAACAGCAAGAGGAAATTTTGCAAATATATTTGGCTCAGTATCCCCAATTGAAAATGACAGAGGATAACGATCCTTTATTTTATATTATTTTGGCAACGTATGTTCAGAAGAAATTAAAAAATGGACACAAACCCACACACAAAGCATACCTGCAGTATTTGCACATGTGACAACCATATGACAACAAACTATATATACATCTTGAATATCTATATTTAATACATGTATCATCAAAACTGAAGTGTTTGATAACACAATAAAGACAATTGTCTATCATTTCATCTTTTTTACAAGTCAAAAAATTTGTTAATGGTATCTACCTGAAGCAATAGAATATTTTCATATAAACTTGAGTTGTAATGTAAAAAGAAAAAGGAACCAATTATTTCATATCTCTACTATAGAACAAGAACTATACGAAACACTACTAGAATAAACACACCTAAAGAGATATCGTTTGAGAAGTGCTACACACTTTGCAAAAACTGGAGGGCTGTTCAGTCCAAATAAATAAAATTTATTAGCAGTTTCTTAGGAAATGAAAACAATAGACAACTTTTATATTAAATACTACGAAAAGCAAACCAAAATAGAAGATGAGACACAGCTGTACTAGCAATCCGTTAATAAATCCACAAGACTTCTAATGAAGATATCAACAATAGGCAATATTATATATCAAGGTACAATACTCCCAATCATAGTTTTAAAACTTGGAACTGGTCTTTGAACTGGATACCTATCAAACCAGACTCAATGGACTCACTTTTAAAAAAACACATAAAAATAATTAAAATTTTAATGAAAAAAATACTTTTAAGATTCCAATCCACTAGAGACAAATTCTGCAAAGTTTGTTCATCTTTATACCATGTCAGGGTGAATATGTCAAAATGGCACCAAGTACAATACATACCAGCAACATAACACATAAATGATATGTCTCTGAATGGTCTTTAGAGTCCAAAAACCAGGCTGCAAGCTACTGGGCCACTCATCAAACTTGTCCCAATCTCTGCCAACAACTTGTGGTCGAGTATCTTTACCTAGGACAATAGCAACCAATCACTTGTACTCAAATATTCTCAACATATGTTGCTTCCATGTATTGTAGTTCTTACCAAGAAATCTTTGTGTAAATTACAACGTGATGTTAAGTCAATAGGTGATCCTTACACAAAAGAATATAAAACAAAGAACAAATTTGTAACAACCCTCTATCAATTTTTATTTTTATTTTTATTTTTGGTATTCTTTCGGTAGGGAATATGTACATGTATGCAGAAGCAAGACAATCTCAGGTCTTGGTAATTTGAGAGAGACTAGAGGAGTCATAAAAGATAGGCTCTTTGGCATCCATTTTAAATAGTGATTGGATAAGACAATAAAGAGTCTTAGTATATGCTAGTAGAGAATTGAGAGGATTTCTTAGGTCATCTTGTCATATTAGAAGCCATATATCCCTAAGTCAACTTTCAACCTACTGAAGGCTTGAAACTGACAGCCAGCAGGACATTCATAACAAAGGACTATGTGCCTTAAGAAAGGAAACAGGGCAAGGCAATACTTTTATAGTATTTCATTTTTTGAAAACCTTGAGGTCTCTGATTGGTTGCCAACGATTATAATTGGGTGCTCTTATCTTTTTAATTTGGATGCAAGGGTACTTGAGCGTGGCCCACAGTTGCTTCCTTACTCCGAGGCTTAAAAGGTAGGCTGTATGACTTGCCATCATGATTCACTGATAGCAGTTCCAAGGTCATGAGTCACCTATCTGTGAGGATCATTTTGCCCAGCTCAAAGGTGTAAGGCAGCCAACCAGGTTTTTTGTGCAACATTTATAAAGAATAAAAACCTTCTTCATCGATAAGGCATAACAAGGTTGTCTTTAATTGACATTATTAAGCACCTGGTGGAATTCAATACTTTTGTAACTCACCCAGCAGCATACCCCTCTGAAATGTAATTGATTAATTACAAATATTCTTGCTACTGAATACCATAATTTATGATGCACAGTACCACATATAAAATCATCAATGCTATCTGATAACATGATCCCAAGAGTTTCCAAACCATTTTCTAGTGTATAACTTGCACTCTTGTTTTGGCATTACAAATTCTCAATGTGTTTTTTTCAATAGTTTAGATTTAAGAGTTTCCAAATTAATTTTTGGTTTATAACCTTTACTCTTGGTTTGGCATTACAAATTCTCATAGTTTTTCAATAGTCTAGATTTAATAATTTGAAAATATTTTGCAATACATATTATATCGATCATGTTATAAAAGAGAGTTGTTTCGAAAAACCTTTTTTTTTTGTCCATAACCTTCACTCCTGCCATGGCCTTACAAGTTGTGTTCATAGCCTGCACTCGTGCCATGGCTTTACAAATTGTGTACTTTATATATGGCACATAAATATTTTGATAGCTATCTGCATTTATCAGCAATTTCATTTATATCACTGAGTTGGTTTATTTATGTCTGTGGTACTTGTAGATGGTCTGCAATAGCCTTACAGTTACCAGGGAGAACAGACAACGAGATCAAGAATTTTTGGAATACCCATTTGAAGAAGCGTTTGTTGAAGATGGGTCTCGATCCCTCAACCCATGCACCTAAATCAGAAGTCAGTCCCAATGCTCCACAGGGTTACGATGCCTTGGCTTTGACGAGGCACAAAGCACAGTGGGAAAATGCAAGACTTGAAGCAGAAGCTCGTCTTTCCAGAGAATCACTGATCATGTCCTGTAATTATTCTACTGGTTATCACACCAGTAACACAGTGGAAATGATGACAATTCCCAGCAATAAGCCGCCCACTAATTTTTTCTTAAAGATATGGAATTCAGAAGCAGGAAAGGCTTTCAGGAAGGAATCTAGCACTAGGATAATCAGTAAGAGTTGTGACAATTCATATCATGTGTTTGATAAAAATCATCCAAATGGACTTGGATACAATCAGGTTCTATCCTCTGAAATTCCAAAGACACCCAGATCCTCTGCCTCAGCTTCTTCCTCAAGCTATGCTTTTACTCTAAATAGTTGTGATGAGTCCCTAAACCCAAATGATAAAGATAAAGATAATGGCCCCCAACAGTGCAATTCTGCATCAGCTGATCAGCAAATTCAACTTTTTCCCTATCTATAAATTTGTCTATTGCATCACAAGGGCTAGGTTAGATGGTAAAGCAGGCATATTTTATAACCCTGCCAGCGTTTAAATCCTCCTCGAAGCCTCATCACCACCTTTTTTTTTCACTGTTTTAGGAACCTCGAAATGAGGCTTCAGAATTGGGTCTTGCTTGGGTAGAGGGAATGATCAATCCACAGATGGCTGGAGTGTGAGGGTTGTCTGAGAAAAACGCCTCTGGAAACTTTTGGGTAATAGTAAAGACGTCATAGAGGGTTTGGATTTTCCTTGATGATTGTCAGGCAGAGTAGAAGCAGCACCTCTTGTTGGGGAAAGGTTGTTACATATCAAAGGAGGAAGTGGGGAGGAGACTAGAGAAGTTAGCTGGCATTTTCTATTGAATGGCTCTGTAGGATTTTCTCTGGAACATCATCTCCTTGTATTGCAATGAATTCATACAATGTACGTACAAAGTTAAAACCCATGATATTGAAAGGTTTGACCAAAAAAAGATAGAACCCCGAAAAAATAATACAAGATAGCAAGAGTAAACTCGCCTTGGGACAAGCCTTGACAAATGCAACTAAGCGGCTGTGGAATGCTTTTCAAAAACCCAATGTGTTGTTGCCTTTGGAGGCCTTGTCCTTGCCACTTAGCACTGCATCGTGCAAGAGAGTGATTTTCAAGTCTGGCTTCATGCACAGCGTCTTCTCGTCAGGGGCCATGGTCTTCTCCAACAGCAATCCTTCAGGGAAAATGTGCTTCATTTGTGCCAGATGATACATAAATCGTGTGCAAATTAGTTTAGGGTTTACTATTAGTTGATGATACAATAGAATTGAAGCACGCATTCAAAGAAATTGGTCTTTGCAGTTAGAAAGAACCCTAAATCTCGTTACTGGCCTATCGACCCTGCAGTGATTAGTACCATACCTGTTACGGTCTTCTAATTATAATCATTGTAGGTACGAGAGGAGAAAAATAAAGAGTTTGTGGGTTAAACTGAGACATACTTGTGGGTCATTGTTTCGACTTGGGGATAGATGTTACTGAAGCTACTAATTGTCTTGCGGAGCCGAAGCAATCTGATGGCAGCTTCCATGGAATCAAAAAACTCTGCCAGCATTGCATACCTGTAAAACTCAGAAAACTATGCCATCATTGCATACCTAGAGACTGGATTCAAAAAAATGTAGAAAATCATGTATAATCAACTCCTATGAATATTATCATATGAATGGTTTTTCCCGCCTATCCTCCATATGCGTGCGAGGTGGAAAATGAAATTTAATGAAAATCCCAAAACTTTTACGATTATCGTAATTATTATTATGCAAAAAAAAAAATTATTTGATTAATAATAACTTTTTTATAAAAAATATTATTTGATTAATAATAAATGTTTTAATTTTTGTTAAAGTTATTAAAGGTTAAATCTTAGACTTTTTAATATTATTAAAGGTTATAAATGGTCTAATGTTTTCTTAAGGGATCGATTAGTTTTAGAGATAACGCATTGAGGAAGTTCAAGGAATGGAGAGGCACGGTACTCCTATAAGGTTTATATGTGGCCCTAGTGTTAGTACTAGGATGTGACATGTTGTGTAACATGGTGGAGTAGGGGTACTTGTGTGGCACATGAGTTGCATTGAAAACATAGGAAATAAATCAATCAAGTGTGAAAACATTTGGGTCTTGAACCCAATGATGAATGAAAAAGGGTTTTAGTCAGGTTTTGGAAGTTTACCTCCAAAATTTTGGAGTTTACCCATTGAGTAGTTCATTCAGAGAATCATTACCCCTAGCCTATGGAAAACACCAATGAGAAATGGTGATGAATAAGCATAATACCATATTGATGGGAATGATGATGTTAATTTATGATGCTAGTAGAGGATGCATGGAAGAAGTAGAAAACAAAACATGTACCCAAAATAGGGGTCATGCAATGACATAGTAGTGCCATATGGAAAAGAAGATGGTGAACATGTGGAAAGGGGGTTTTTTGAGGAGTAATAAATTCATTTAAGTGTTAGGAGGCCTTTATTTTAGACCCAATGTAGTATTTAAAATTTATTTTTGTTAGGGAGTTATAGTATACAAAGGCATCAAAGAAGTTCCATAAAAACTTCCCTTCGAGGAATATTTTGCCTCCCTCCATCGACAAGTGTTGATAGTTGGACCTGATGAGATGGTGACATCAACCAGGAGGAAAGGTCAATAAAAAGAGTCAATAGTTAGTGACATCAACAAGATGTCATACAACTGAAAAATTCAATCAAGTGGAAGTGAATATAGTCATATCCCCCTCAAGGAATATTTTCTCGTAGGTATTTTACAAACCAACCATAGAAACCAATGGATGATTTTGATGGGCATGACATTAAGGTGATGTTAGCCCAATATGAATCATATGGAGGGAAAGGATATGAATAATATTTGTGGCCTCAATATTAAATCCAAACAATGGTATTTGAAGGAGCGACTGAGGAAAGACAAGGGCAACATTATGATCATCCAGGAAACCAAGATCCATGAAGCCAAGCTTAAAGGGATAGTTCTAAGTTTCAAGCTACCATATGAAGTGATTGCACTCAACTCTAGAGGAAGTGTGGGAGGACTAACCCTTTTGTGGAACTCGGCGGAAGTCGTCTTTGAGGATTGAGTAAGTAGTCCCTAAATGCTTACAGGGCGCTTTAGACACATAGGATCCAATGATTGGGTTCTCCTAACTGGGGTTTATGGGCCTCATACCCCAGGGGAGAAAGAGGTCTTCCTCCACAACCTGGCTAGTATGAGAAGAGAATTTCAGGAAGAATTATGGATAGTAGGAGGGGACTTTAACATGATAAAGTCCCTCGAAGAGAAGAAAGGAGGAATTCGCCGACATGACCCAGATATGGATATGTTTAGGGATGCAATATCGGAGCTCAAAATGGTGGACCTACAAACCAACAACAGAATGTTCACCTAAAACAATCAGAGAGGAGGTCAAAATCAGATTGCGTCCAGATTGGATCGCTTCTTAGTCTTGGAACAGGTCATCTCCAGAGACATATACATGGAAACCTCCATTCTCCCTGGAATGGGCTCGGAACACTGGCTGGTAAGACTAGAAATCGACCTCAAAATAGGACCAAGAAATAATCCCTTCAGATTTGAATCATTTTGGCTCTAAGACCCTAAGCTATTGGGGCAACTCGAAGAATGGTAGAATAACAACGAAGTGGTGGGAAGAAATCTTATGCATACATTCCAACTCAAGCTAAAAGAGATCAAGAAAAGGATCAAGAAGTGGAACAAAGAGGACTTTGGCAACATCTTAAAAGACCAGGAGGAGTTAAAGGATAAGATAGAGACTGTACAACTGCAGATTATCACAGAGGGCAGATCAAAATTTATAGTAGAAGAAGAGGGGCGGCTCATAATGCAACTAGAAGAATGCTAAAAACAGGAGGAGATACTCTGGAAGCAGCAATATGGACTCAACTAGTTGAGGGAAGGAGAGAAGAACACACGCTTCTTCCATAAAGCAATGGTCCAACACAGATAACATAACAGGATCTTCTCACTGAAAAATGAGGCCGAAGACAGAATAGTATGTCATGAGGACATGGAAGAACTATTTTTACATCACTTTAGGATTACAAATTCAACAAATTAGGATTTGAGAAGGGAATTCATCATTTTTTTTGAAGGCTCCTTGCGGGAGGAGGCAACCTTTGTTTGCGTTGTTGTCTGCTTCCTTGTTTGAACCTCTGAGTATGTGAAAAAATTAGTATGAGGAGAAGTCTAACAATGTGTACTTCAACCTTCGAAGGCTCTTGTTTAGGATAAATTCTCAATGTGGACTTAAGGGATTAGGGTTTAGGGGCTTAGGGGTTAGGGGATTTATGCGATGTTAGGGGTTAGGTGAATAATGAGTTAGTGGTTAAGGGATTAGGGATTAGGGGGTTGGGGTTAGGGGATTTAACAATTAAGGATTTTAGGGATTAATGGGTTATGGATAAAGCATTAACAATTTAGGGGTTTAGGGGTTAAGGGGTTAGGGGTTTAGGTGTTAGTGGTTTAGGGGTTTAAGGGTTTAGAGGTTTAGGGTTTAGGGGGTTAAATGGGTTAAGGTTTTGGGGGTTTAGGGGTTAAATGGGTTAGGGGTTGGGAATTAGGGTTTAAGGGTTTAGAGGTTTAGGGTTTAGGGGATTAAATGGGTTAGGGTTTAGGGGTATATGGGGTTAAATGGGTTAAAGGTTGGGAATTAGGGTTTAAGGGGTTATGGGTTAAGGGTTAGGGGTTAGGGGGTTAAATGGGTTAGGGTCGGTTTAGAGGTTTAAGGGGTTAGGGGATTTAGGATTTAAGGATTAGGGTTAGGGGTTAATGGGGTTAGGGTTTAGAGGGTTAAATGAGTTAGGGTTTTAGGGGTTTAGGGGGTTAAATTGGTTAAGGGTTGGGAATTAGGGTTTAAGGGGTTAGGGGTTAAGGGTTTAGAGGTTTAGGGTTTAGGGTATTAAATGGGTCAAGGGTTTAGAGGTATATGGGGTTAGGGGATTTAGCAGTTAAGGATTTTAGGGGTTAGGGGTTAATGGGGTTAGGGTTTAGGGGGTTAAATGGGTTAGGGGTTTAGGGGGGTAAATGGGTTAGGGGTTGGGAATTTAGGTTTAAGGGGTTAGGGGTTAGAGGTTTAGGGTTTAGGGGGTTAAATGGGTTAGGGGTTTAGAGGTTTCCCTCTCATATCCATATTTGTTTAATTTCATGATTAATTAGGCATTTTTAATGTGTCACTACTCGGTTAATTAGGATTAAGTTATACCACTGCTCATATTATTGTACTGTAATTACACAATAAAATGCATAATTAAAACCTCTCCAACATTCCCTTTTCACAATATACTCAGGTGCTTTATACCTCAATCAAAATCTAGGGAAATTTCATTAAATAGCATCGATCTACCTTGAAATCGGTACTAAATTTCCAGTCTAGTGAATTTTCATTAAATAGCATCGATCTCTCTAGTGAATTTTCTCTCTTTCAAAACTAGGTTTTTTGAAAGCACACATCTCCTCAAAACACTTTGTAGCTAATGTTTTCCCTTTAATTGACAATTGTGTTTAATGTATCTTTAGTGAGGCACATGTCTTCTAAAATATGTGTTATTTTAGCACGTAATACTCAGAATAGTGCATTAAATGTATGAGCAACAAGTCAACACAACACTGTGGCACTACTTCTCCATGATATCTATTTTTTTCTTATTATGAAGTTCCAACCTAGTAGAAATAGTTTAGTATGGTGCCCCCCTTGTAATAAATTGTTCTTTTCCTTTAGTAACCATATATATATCTATTGATTTTTGTTTGTAGGGATGAAATACAAACATTTCCTAGAATGATCCTCCTTGAGCACACCCTCTCCAAGACTGTTCACCGTTTGCATGGTTGAAACGCGAAATATGCCAATAATAATCCCTTTTGACTACATCACCTCTCAATATTTACCTTTCTCATTGTAATAATTAACATGTGTGGATTAAAATAGGACTAATTTGACTTCATGAAGAAAAGAAACCATGCATATATGGCTAGGTTGAATTGCATCATGTGGAGTTTCCAAAAAGAGGCTCACATGCAAGGTGTGGGAATAAAGGTTTATTTTCTCTAAAATAGTATGATGCATAGAGAGGCTAAAATAAAAAAGGATAAGGTGTATAAAAATAGCAAAAGGCCCTCAAGCAAGGCATCGCTTCCTAGGCTAGATTAGAGCTATAGGCATCCTCCAATTTTGAACAAAATACGATGGTGGAATTTCAAATAAATTGATGCCCTAACTATCACACCAAGAGGGAACCCTTGATGCTCCTTTGACTTGAGGATTTTTTGAAGGTTTGTACTTTGTAGTTCATCATTCAAAACCTATTATCTTAACTATAAATGATCATTGGATGAGCCTTTACCATGGTATATCTCCCAAACCTTAGTCTCTTATAGTATTTCTCTCAAAAAACAATTCATGGAAAGTCACCCTAGATTCTCCCAAAGCTCATACTTTAATTGAATTTTTACTTGCCTCACTTTGAAGCCTAGTATAAACACGTCAATCACAAGAGAGGGATTTTGGAAGTTTTGATCTTAGGCATTCATCATTTTTTAATATTCCTAAACTCGAGGTTAGGGGTTTAGGGGTTTAAGGGTTTAGAGGTTTAGGGTTTTGGGGGTTAAATGGGTTAGGGTTTTAGGGGTTTAGGGGGTTAACTGGGTTAGGGGTTGGGAATTAGGGCTTAAGGGGTTAAGGGTCAGACATTTAGGGTTTACGGGGTTAAATGGGTTTAGGGGTTTATAGGTTTAGAGGGTTAGGGGATTTAGCAGTTAAGGATTTTAGGGGTTAGAAGTTAAGGGGTTAGAGGTTAAGGAGCTAGATGTTTAGGGGGTTAAATGGGTTAGGGGTTTAGAGGTTTAGGGGGTTAGGGGATTTATCAGTTAAGGATTTTAGCGGTTAGGGGTTAAAGGGGTTAGGGGTTAGGTTTTGGGGGTTAAATGGGTTAGGTTTTTAGGGGTTTAGGGTTTACGGGGTTAAATGGGTGAGGGGTTATAGCCATTTATTAGGTGAACAAGGCATAATCTAGTTGTAGTAACCATAACTTGGTCAAGTTGTTATAGTCAAGGCAAGACTTGGTTGGTTTCCCAAGTTCCAAAAAAGTAAGGGTAATTGTGAGGGCATGAGAAGTAAGGAGTGTCAGTGTGTGCCAAGGAATGAAAAGGCATGCTAACACATGCTAGAAAGTGTCAATGGATGTTGAGAAGTGTTAGGGAGTGCCAGGACATTGCAAGGGAGAACTAGGCCAAAATGCATGGAAATGAACGAATAAGAGTGTGTGCCAAGTAGTGTCAACGAAATCCAAGTGTCTCAAGGATAAAGTGTGTTAGGGGAAGGTCAGAATAAGACTTGTAGGAGGTAATCCTATGGTTACATAAAGGGTTGCACAAAGTAGTTTCAGACAAAGGGAAACTTTGGGTTGGGCACAACATTTATTTTCCAATGACTTGGTTGGGTTCCCAAGTCGCAAAAAAAGTAAGGTTATCTATGAAGGCATGAAAGCTAAGGAATACAAAGGTGTTTCAGGGAATTCCTAGAAGTACTAACACATGTTAGGCAGTTCCAAGGCATGATAGGCATGCCAAGATGTGGCAGGTGCCAGGGTGTGGCATGAATACATGCTAGGGAGTGTGAGGGCCAAGTGTCAAGGAAACACAAGGGAGCACTAGTTTACAATTCATGGAAATGAAGTATCAGCCAGTTCCAAGTGTGCTAAGAAGGGACTGACACATTATTATAGGCACTGCCAAGGCATGTTAGAGTGCTAGGGAAGCATACAAAGATGTTTCAAGTGCCAAGGTCTGCCAATGCATGCTAAGGAGTGTTAGGGAGTGCCAGGAAAACATAACATAGCACTAGGTCAAAATTAATAAATGAATGAATAAGAGTGTGTGACAGGGAGTGTTATCGAGTTCTAGGTGTTGAGATTCAACAAGATGATGAGCTTAGTGAAAAGAGTCACCTTCACTAAGTGGGCCCGCAGGCTATTTTTGGCACAAGTCTATTTTTAGACTATGTCTATTTTTAGACATGGAGACCATATTTCAGAAGTTGCAGGATGCTATTTGTGGATGGTTGGTCAAGTTGGAAAAATAGATGGATTTCTATTTTTAGACATATTGGGCGAAGTCTATTTATATATCGCTGATCTAAAAATAGAAGTGTCGATTATTATTAGCTCTTAATAATAATTAGACCCTAAATAACAACTTATTCTCTTGGAGCACTTAATTTCAGTTAACAGGTGTGGTAGATCAGCTAGCTGAAGGAATTATGCAATTCCTAGGGTTCACTGGTGTTCATGCATGGAGGACTCAAGTGGCAGAGTTATGATGGAGTTGGTGAAGTAGTTCATGGAGTTTGTTTCAGTTTAACTACATTCTTGGAGTTAAACTCAATTGAACTAATTGTGTCTATTTCTAACTGATTGATACATTAGTGGGAGTGGAGTGAATTAATTAGTTAAATTAATTCACAAATAATAACTCATTAATCAACTGAACAGAGACAACAGTTAACTACTTGCATGGGAGTTCCAATGGAGACTCAGTGGAGAGATAGGTAAAAGGGCAGTGTGACTATCAGTTGTGACTATGTTGATGCATCCAATGCATCACACATCCATTGGAGATGCCAATGAGAATTGCGCAGTCAAGGCAAGGGTAATTTGAAGTCATTCAGAGCTATTCAAATCAGGGTCAACCCAACTAAATCTAATTTGGGGGTTCCACTACAACAACATTTTCCCCACAACACGCACAAGATGAAGCCAACATGTGTGATGTGTGCGTTTAAAGAGATGGATAGGTACCAGGTTTACCCTTACAAGAACATGGCACCTTAAAATTTGACCACGATTACTGAGTGCAAGCATTTTTGAAATGGCATTATGAGTGGAGCCTTTTCCAAAAGATATTATTCATTTACATTACAATATATACAACATGCAGTTAATGTTCCATCCATGTTAGTGCACACACTTGATGGTATCAATCCTTAAACTGGTACAAAAAAATGATTTTATATATTCACATACAAGATAGTCACAAGATGTTAACAAAATCACATACTTATCGAAATCCTCAACCAGGAATATGCTACATTGCTTCTTAATGTGCTTTCAACTAGGTAGGCATCAATGACAATCATTAAAATGGGTTAAGGGGATCTAAGAGAGAATTATGTAAGGAGTTCCTTCTAGGTAAAGGCCATTGGTATTACTATTGTTAAAGGGGGTGGCCTACAAGGATACATTGGTAGCTACTGATACAAGAGCATAATTTCAACAATTTATTTCAAAATTTGTATTTGTCCTCCATAAGGTCTTAGAGATTTATAGAAGAGGAAGTTGGTTTCCTTGTTGCCCTATAATTTTGTAGAATTTCTAACTTCATATTTGGGATAGGAAATTTTAGTAATTTCAGGCATAAGTTAAGATGTTTTTATTTTTATTTTTAAGGCCTCCTATTCATTAGGAAAGTTGAGTCTTATGATTAGGATTACTTGTGGCATCCTATGTATTTTTCAATCTCCAATACACCAAGGCAAATATGTGGAGGACATTTGGGGGAAATGTGAGTGTCCATCAAATGTAGATCGGATTTGGGGAACTTTAGCTCTTTTCCTTGGACCCTACTAGTTCTTAGAGGTTGTATTTGGACCAGTTAGCAGGAAAAAGAATAATATGCCCAAGAATATTAGCATTGGAGCACCTATGGTTTGGGATAAAGGATAAGGGGTTCTAGGAGTTAATGGGTTTAAGGTTTTAGGAGCAAGGGGTTAAGGGTAAAGGGTAAAGGGTTAGGGCTTATGGGATTTAGAGGTTAGGGGGTTTAAGGGTTAGAGGTTAATGGCTTAGTGGTTAAGGGATTTAGGGGTTAATATTAACCATCAAGGGCTTACATGTTAGGGGATTTAGGGGTTAAGTGCCTAAGGTTTATGTTATTTAGGTGTCAGAAGGTTAAGGGGTTAGGGGTTAATTAGTTTAGGGGTTAGGGGTTATGGGTTAAGGGTCAAGGTTTAAGGGGATATGTGATTAGGGTTTATGGGGTTCAAGGATTCTAAGTTAGTGGTTATGGGTTAAGGGGTTGATGGCTTTGGGTTTAAGGGATCAAGGGGTTAATTTTTTATGAGTTATGGGTGTAGGGATTAAGGGATTGTGGCTTTGGGGTTAAAGGGATAGGGACTTTAGTGGTTATGGGTTAAGTGCGTATGGGTTGTGATAATGTGGCCCCTAATCCCCTTGTCACAACTATTGGGGGTTCCCCTATCAATTTCTCTCATTGCCTTACCTATAGGTCCCCTAGCCCCTATGTCATAAGGCCCTAAGGCTCCTTCTCATTCTCTAATGTTAGGATTATAGATCTCAGTAAACCATGCTCGAACCTCTCACTTCTACCCATCCATGCTACCCTTATGTCCCCTTGCCTCGCTCAATACACCAAAAGACCCCCCTCCCCCAAAATTCATGAGAATTGAACATTTGGAGGCGATCATTTAACAACAATTTCACAACTACTCCATTTATAATGGTGCCTTGGAGCTATTAGATGTCATTTCATTGAGCTACAGTGATAGGTGAGAGCTATGCATAGCTCACTAAAGGTGTATCAAGAGACTATTAGTCTATTGGCTATATAATATGACTCTTTTTTTGTAACTTAGCGAAATGGAAAAGATATGGAGACAATCTCCATTCTTATTCTTTCACCGGGCCATGTAAAATAAATGAAGCAAATAGTCTCAACCCCTTGGAGAAGAAAGTTGAGAACAATAATTAGCATGAACAAACAAAGAATCCAATGAGTTAAGCTTAGAGGGGTCTCCCTTTGTAAAAAAACATCCATAAGCTTGTTAGAGTTAGTATGAATCTTTACTAGAGGTTGAGTAGTCTTCACATACCAACCCCTACAATAAAAATGATGTCTCCAAATAAGGTGTAGTTAATACCAATAATATCACCTTATGAATCTATTACAATATGATTTGGAAAGTACGTTTCCATACATGTGTCAAAGAAAAAATCCATTTAGTTAGCAAAAGGAAGTCTTTTTTAAGACCTCCAGAAACCCCCTTGAAGGAGACAAGAAGGGTTTGAAACCATATAATACAAGTCGATCTATGAACCCTATTTCTGATGTGTTCTATGCATGTGTTTGTTCACTCGGTTTGACATGTGATAGAAAATATATGAAGCCTTTTTTTCCACGTATCATCTTCATTAGATATCATGTTGCTAAGAATGAAGTGTCTGGATTAGAGTTAAAGTTCCTATTTTAGTTTGTTGTCTTTTTTTTGTCTTTTAGAGTACAAATCTTTCTGGTATATTGTGCTAAGGTAGTTTGGCTTTCAAATATTCAAGGAATATGTGAGCTAATTATATAAGAAAATATTGTAATATTTGAAATAACATGATGAACTATTTAGCACAATTTATGGTGTTGGATCGATTGAGATGTTTATTTTTGGATGGATGGATGTACATCTCTTTAGCCAATAGACAAAAATCATTAAGCATTGTTGCAAGTATGTTATTGACATGTTGAAGTGCCATTGAGACTTAGAGGTAGAAGATTTAGACTTGTATGTTTTCACCTATCCGAGTGTGATGATACCTTGTGGAGGTAAGCAAAATTTCCATTTTTTAAACTTTTGGATATATTCTATATGCTCTTGAGAGAATTTCAACCTTTTAAATAAAACTACAAACAAATGTACATTCATGCAATAATTACTAATTGATTTGGGGGTGACTCAAAGAATTGTAGCATGTTGGCTTGTTGAATTTGTTAGTAAGTTAATTAGGGCTTGATAAATTTGTAAGCTTCAGTGGGATTTATTGCAGTTGTATGTGTTTTAGAGAAGCGAGTTTGGAGTGGTGGTTGTGCTTCCTTTATTGAATTTGATTTCTTTGGTTCTTCTTCTTGTGCATGCCCACTGTGGTATATTCTCGTTAGTGGTTAAGGGGTTATGGATTGGGGGCTTAAGGGTTAGGGGCATAATGAATTAGTATTTAAGGGATTAGGGATTGGGGTTAGGGGAATAATGAGTTAATGGTTAAGGGGTTATGGATTGGGGGTTTAGGGGTTAGGGGATTTAGGCGCATTTAGGAGTTAGAGGAATAATGCGTTATTGGTTAATGGATTAGGGATTGGGGGCTTAGGTGTTAGGGGATTTAGGCGCAGTTAGGGGTTAGGTTAACAATGAGCTAGTGGTTAAGGGATTAGGGATTAGGGGCTTAGGGCTTAGTGGATTTAGTAGTTAAGGATTTTAGGGGTTAGGGTTGAGGGGTTAATGGGTTAATGGTTAAGTGTTAACAGTTTAGGGGTTTAGGGGTTAAGGGATTAGGGGTTTAGGTGTTAGTGGTTTAGGGGTTTAAGGGTTTAGGGTTTAGGGGTTAAATGGGTTAGGGTTTTAGGGGTTTAGGGGGTTAAATGGGTTAGGGGTTGGGAATTAGGGCTTAAGGGGTTAGGGGTTAAGGGTTAGACGTTTAGGGTTTACGGGGTTAAATGGGTTTAGGGGTTTAGAGGTTTATGGGGTTAGGGGATTTAGCAGTTAAGAATTTTAGGGGTTAGGGGTTAAGGGGTTAATGGGTTAGAGGTTAAGGGGTTAGAGGTTTAGGGGGTTAAATGGGTTAGGGGTTAAGAGGTTTAGGGGGTTAGGGGATTTAGCAGTTAAGTATTTTAGGGGTTACGGTTTGGGGGTTAAATGGGTTAGGGTTTTAGGGGTTTAGGGGGTTAAATGGGTTAGGGGTCGGGAATTAGGGTTTAAGGGGTTAGGGGTTAAGGGTTTAGGGGGTTAAATGGGTGAGGGGTTATAGTCATTTCTTAGGTGAACAAGGCACAATCTAGTTGTAGTAACCGTAACTTGGTCAAGTTGTTATATTCAAGGCAAGACTTGGTTGGGTTCCCAAGTTCCAAAAAAGTAAGGGTAATTGTGAGGGCATGATAACTAAGGAGTGTCAATGTGTGCCAAGGAATGAAAAGGAATGCTAACACATGCCAGAAAGTGTCAATGGATGTTGAGGACTGTTAGGGAGTGCTAGGACATTGCAAGGGAGAAATAGGTCAAAATGCATGCAAATGAATGAATAAGAGTGTGTGCCAAGTAGTGTCAACGAATTCCAAGTGTCTCAAGGATAAAGTGTGTTAGGAGAAGGTTAGAATAAGACTTGTAGGAGGTAAGCCTATGGTTACATAAAGGGTTGGACAAAGTAGTTTCAGACAAAGGGAAACTTTGGGCTGGGCACAACATCGATTTTCCAATGACTTGGTTGGGTTCCCAAGTCACAAAAACAAGCAAGGTTATCTATGACGACATGAAAGCCAAGGAATACCAAGGTGTGTCAGGGAATTCCTAGAAGTACTAAGACATGTTAGGCAGTTCCAAGGCATGATAGGCATGTCAAGATGTGGCAGGTGCCAAGGTGTGGCATGAACACATGCTAGGGAGTGTGAGGGCCAAGTGTCAGGGAAACACAAGGGGGCACTAATTTAAAATGCATGGAAATGAAGTATAAGCCAGTTCCAGGTGTGTTAAGAAGGGAGTGACATGGTATTCTAGGAAGTGCCAAGGCATGTTAGAGTGCTAGGGAAGCATATAAAGTTGTTCCAAGTGCCTAGGTGTGTCAATGTGTGCTAAGGAGTGTTAGGGAGTGCTAGGAAAACATAACAGAGGCGCACTAGGTCAAAATTCATGAATGAATGAATAAGAGTGTGTGACAGGGAGTGTTAGCGAGTTCTAGGTGTATCGAAGAGGGAATGACACAGTATGATAGGAAATACTAAGTCATGTTATAGTGTCAGGGTGACATGCATCCAAGATTTTATATATTCACATACGGGACAGTCACAAGATATCAACAAAATCACATACTTATCGAAATCCTCAACCAGCAATATGCTACATAGCTTCTTAATGTGCTTGCAACTAGGGAGGCATAAAAGACAATCATTGCAATGGGTTAAGGGGATCTAAGAGAGAATTATGTAAGGAGTTCCTTCTAGTTGGTAAAGGACATTGGTATTACTATTGTTAAAGGGGGTGGCCTACAAGGATACATTGGTAGCTATTGATGCAAGAGCATAATTTCAACAATTTATTTCAAAATTTGTATTTGTCCTCCATAAGGTCTTAGAGATTTTTGGAAGAGGAAGTTGGTTTCCTTGTTGCCCTATAATTTTGTAGAATTTCTAATTTCATATTCGGGATAGGAAATTTTAGTAATTTTAGGCATAAGTTAAGATGTTTTTTTTTTAATTTTTAAGGCCTCCTAGTCATTAGGAAAGTTGAGTCTTACGATTAGGATTACTTTTGGCATCCTATGTATTTTTCAAACTCCAATACACCAAGGCAAATATGTGGAGGACATTTGGGGGAAATGTGATTGTCCATGAAATGTAGATCGGATTTGGGGAACTTGTAGCTCTTTTCCTTGGACCCTACTAGTTCTTAGAGGTTGTATTTGGAGCGGTTAGCAGGAAAAAACATAATATGCCCAAGAATATTAGTGTTGGAGCACTTATGGTTAAAACACGAGATTCAAAGTTCAAATCCCCTTGAGTTTCCAACCAAAAAATGATATTTTTTTATCTATTTATTTATTTTAGAATGTGGTTTAATGAAAAAAGAAAAATATAGTATAAAAGAAATAAATATGACATGATTAATTTTCATGTAGTTTGAATATCGATTTTCAAAAATAAAAAATATAATTTTATCCACTATCTACTCATGGATATTTCAATGCAAACTTCCCAATGCTAATGATTTTGTCTTAATTGCTAACTATCTTAAATGGGTTTCGTCTTAATTGTCATTGTATTAAGTCACCATTGTCTTAAATATAAAGTTATGTCTTAAATATTTTTGTCTCAAAGTGCTTTTGTCTTAAATCTAAAATTTTGTCTTAAAATATTTTTGTCTCAAATTGTTTTTGTCTTAAAATATATTTGTCTCAAATTGCTTTTGTCTTAAATTTAAAGTTTTGTCTCAAAATATTTTTGTCTCAAATTCGTTTTGTCTTAAATATAAAATTTTGTCTTAAATATTTTTGTCTCAAATTGTTTTTGTCTTAAATATAAAATTTTGTCTCAAATTATTTTTGTCTCACACTATTTTTGTCTTAAATTTTATATTTAAGACAATTCAATTGATATTAAATTTTAATATAAAATAACTAAAATAAAAAGTGACTTTTTAAGACAAAAGATTTCTTTTGTCTTAAATAAATGTCTTAAAATGCCCTTGGTGTAGTAGTGTGATACACCAGAATGAAAAGAATTCAGTGGCTTAGGAATTGGTAACTCAAACAGTTGAACTCCATGTCGTCCAAATATGATTGGCAATGAATCCATCCAAAGATGTCTGGAAACATCCGGCGCATTAAAGTCCGGCCGCCCAATGGACAAGCGCCTACTCTCATTTCCTGCTTCTGCCTTAGCTTGTTTGCCTTCACCATCGTTTTCTTGGAATCTGCTTCAAGGAAGGAATATCTAGGGGTCCAAAGTCACTTTTGTTTTTCATAAGTATTTTTAATTTTGTAGTGTTTTTCTTTGATTACCAATATGTATGACTATTGTAACTTTCTTGTAGTGAAGAAGGACGATAATGTTGACCTAAGTGAGAGAGAACTAGGGTTTCTCACAAAAGATGCAAGATGGAAAAGTGTTTCAACATATACTCTAAGAACTAGTTAACCATAAAAAAGGCACCGCATCAAAAGGAAGGAGGGAAACGAGATGTTGGTTTATGCAAGAGGATTAGGGTTTCTATAAAAGCTACATGACTATGGTTTCAATGAGATCAAACCTGGATCCATTCAGGCTACTAAAATCCAATGGCAATATCACGCACACAGCGACAGAAGATGATTGGATGCAAGCGTGGAACAATAGCAAGAATTTCAATTGTTCATGCAAGTCTCCATTAATTGAAAACAATGTGGCAACGATAAAAAACTCCAACGTTTCTCAAAAAATATTTTTTCTCTCCTCACATCATCTCTCATATCAGTATTGAAAATGTGCTCATCATGGTGTCAGCAGTTACATTGAGATCAATTCACTGTGTACCAGGGATTAGGCCTAAGAGAGCAGTGAGGAAGTGCGAGAGTCATGAAGGTAGGTCAAGGGTCATTGGAGGTGAACAATCACCTCATCTCTATAAATGTGCTCTCATGCCTCATTGGAAATGGATTTTTAGCACTTGAGTTGAGGTTAGGATTAGATAGCTGATTTGTGCCTGAGAGATAGAGGCACTCAACTCTTGGTAGCTAGTAGAGTGAGTTGTAATGAGGCTAGGTTTTGCATTGGGCAATGATGTAAGGAGCTCACGTTCCACTATTGGGTTTTGACCAGTTGCAAGATATGTACTTGAAGTTGCAGCAACATTAATAATATTTTCTCTCTATTTTCCATTGATTCCCATGCTTACTCATGGTGGTAGTATTGGTTGTCTTATACTTTACTATATTTGTATGTGTGCTTTCATATACACAATATGTTATGGAATGATTCATAGTGGTTGTATATATGTTTTGCTTTTGAATCTGTGTTTACTTGTTCCTTGCCATACCAATGATATATTGTGAACTAGTTTACAGTTAACTTCTGGAATGTTCTTGTTCATGTATTTTTGATTGGCTTTGCCTCATCGATCCCTCTCATAGCCTACCCCTTCTTATTTCTCTATCTGTAGTTTGTCAATATTAGGCTGATTTTGTTTCACTATCTGGGAATTTCACTCTTGTCCCCTCTCTGACACCTTCTCATTTGAATGCCAAGAGCGCAAACATTCATGGTGGTGGTCGAGCCCAAAATGGTGTGAGGTCTAATTAGGACTTCACAACATGGAGACCCCCTTATTTTTGGTAGCACATTATAGCCCCATCAACCAAATTGGCACTAGAAGGAGGGCTAGATGACAAGTTGAGCCCTTGGAGCCTACAGTTTAGTCTCATAAATGTAGATGTGTCCATTCAAAATCTTACTCTCGAGGTGTTTTCTTGTATAGTTTTCTCCCTCACTCTTAAAGGTCATGTCAAGAAATGGTTCCACATGTTGCCAACATCTTCCATCCATTTGTTCGAGCAATTCATCAGTAAGCTTTGAGAAGTTCACAGGTATGATTTTCAATATGTGTCTACAAGGATAAACAAGCTTAGAATGAAACTCGAAGAATCATTAGAGGATTTTTTTATTAAGTTTGTTCATCTTTGTTTTGAATTACCTGAAAGAGATGTCGATTGGGTGTATTTAAGTGAACAATTTCAATGGTTGGTTTTCGTTTCATTGTGTTGACACCTAATCCTATGGATGGGTGTGCATATTTAATATTGTATATTAATTAATATTAGGAAATAAGGAAGGCCAAGAGTCATTGGGAGATGAATCCCAATAGCCTCACCTCCATGTATAAATCCATGTTCATTCTTCAGCTAATACACATTCTGATTTTGAGGAGTTACCTCCTGGTTTGACATGGTATCAGAGCCAGCTCCACTATTGGCATTTATGTCTGTGGTGTAACTCCCTCTCCTTTGCTCAGTCAATTTTTTATTAATAGTTTTCTGCTGCTCTTAATTTCTAGACTGTTATTCTGCATTTTTTTTCTCTATATAGCCCTGACATTTGCAGCACCAGCTCCTGCAGCTCCTGAAGACTGCAGGCTCCTCTGTCATTCTGCAAATTGCAGGCTCTGTCATTCTGCAAGATTCCATTTCAAAAAAAATTTTGTAACGGCCTTTTGGGCCTCCTCCATTCTCCATCGACTCACCTCCCATCCCTCACACAACCTGCGCCCTCTTCATATCACAGTTTATACAGTCTACGCTCCCTTATCATCCTACTCCCGCTCTTCACTTTTTCCTCACTCACTTTTCCCTCGCGCACAGTCTCTTAACCTACAGCAGTCTCCCCATGGCCTTTCGGCCGTCCCTGCCCTTCATAACATACGTTCTCTCCATATAATAGTTGTGTCATATAAATATTACAGCACTCTGTAATACGCTGTCACATTACACCGACTGTCATAAGAACACTGCCTCAATTCACAATATCGCCGTGTCATATTAAAACGCCCCTCCTTTGCAGAGCACGAACACAGCCTCTGTGTTTACTCCAACGCATTGTTAATACGTTGTCACATTTATAAAGGTGGCTATGTTTAATACACTGTTATGGTAACGCACCACTTCTCCTGGTTTGACAGCGCTGTCTCTGCATATGTAATACCGTTGCACAATATCACATTTCCATTCCCACGCTCTGTCCATATTACAATACCGCTCAATTACCCTCACATTACCGCTACAGCATACCGCCCCTCCTACGTTTAATACGCCCTCCTTTCATTTATAATACCACTATACCGCCTCCCTTTTAATACCATTGTTAAATACGCTGTCCATTCTTTTAATACGCTGGTTTTATTGACAGTGAATACGGCATATGACAATCATCTCTCATATATATCGGTTTTATTGACAGTAGTAATATGGTATTGACATATGACAGTAGTATGGTATACCATTTCCCATTCATATTTTTAATACCATTTCCCATTCATATTTTTTAATAACGTTTCCCATATATATTTCCGCCCCATTAATACTTGTGTAATACCGATTTCCCATATATATTTCCGCCCCATTCATACTTTTGTAATATCCCATATATTTCCGCCCCTCCCAATTTTTTGATACCACCCCATTCATAACATTCCATATCGACCTCCCATACAAATTTTTCTCCAAACAAAACAAAAAATACACATATTTTTTGGTGCAGAATTCAGTTTTTTTAGCAAAGAGCTTGTGTTTTTTAAATTCAGTCTTTAGAAAGAGTTTTTTTAAACTCAGAGTATTTTATCCAGCAAGAGTTTTTGTCCCCTTTAATTGAGCAGATTTCAAGAATTGAAAGTTTTTATAGCAGAAAATTTTCCTCTTCAGAAGATTTTTTTTCCAGCAATCTAATGCATTCTCTCATCTCAATTGTTGGGGTGGTTCTCTCTGGCAAAGAGAACTATCTTGAATGGTCTCAGAAGATTAAACACACACTCATTTTTAATGAGCTGTGGAAAGGAATCTGTGAAGGACAAGAAGAAAACCCACCAGCAAAGCCCACTTCAGACAAAGAGCTTTCCATTTGGGAAAATAAGAACTGCAAGGCCTATGCCTTGATTTGAAGCCTCCGTAAGTGAAGAGGTGAGTCGCCATATTTCATCATTATCAAATGCCTATGAAGCCTTGAAGAAGCTAAAAGAACTCTATGACTCACATTCAGAATTAGAAAATGTTCAATTGATGATTAAGTTGTTCAGTCTTGAAATGAAGAATGATTATCCCCTTGCTTTAGCTTCAGAAGTAAGATCTATAATGCATGACATTGAAAACACTGGTGTAAAAATGGACATACCTCTCATAGCATATGTTAAGGCATTATATCCGACTTACTCACATTATCTTGAGTCTTTGCAAGAAAGTGGAAACTTTCAACATATCACCTTTGATACACTTGAGAAAAAGTTTGCAGAAAGAGAGAAAGCTTTTGGGAAGATGATAGTCCCTTCATCTTCCGAAGAGGCTGCATACTTGGCACATAGAGAAAAGAGTCATGCTCCAGATTCATCCAGAGGAAGAGGTGGCAGAAAAGGAAGAGGAAGAAGAAACTTCACAGAAAGGGGGGGCAGACAAGCTGACAAATTCAATATTCATTGCACACGTTGCAATAGAGATGGACATGATGCATCCAAATGCAGGACACCATGGGAGAAAATTGAGCAGCAAAGAAATCAAGAGAAAGGTAAAACTAATGACAAAGACAAAGGTAAAGCACCTAAATCCGCTCACTATGTTCTAGCACATTGTAACAATGGAGTAACTGAAAACCTATTTGATGTTTCATTTACTTCATGGAGAGATGATTGGTTGCTAGATTCAGGAGCAACATGTCACATGAAATTTAGAAAAGATTTTTTTGATGAATTCACTGACAAAGTTGATGGAGCAGTATATTTCGCAGATAAATCCAAACTCAAGCCATCAGGGCTTGGCACAGTCAGGCTTAAACTGCCTGGTCTTCCTGATCATGTCCTACATGAGGTTCTATACCTCCCGGAGTTGAAGAGAAACTTGCTGTCCCTGATCGAAATCCGGTAGCAAGGACACTCAATTCACTTGTTTGATGGCAAGGCAGAGGTCAGAACAGCATCAGATCACTCACTTGTCATGGAGGGAATAAAAGAAGGGAGACTCTTGAAGCTGAAAGGTTCATCTGCTCATGCTCAAAACTTTGCATTCAGCTCACATCATGATGAAGGTACATTTCCATCAAGTCTTTTATGGCATGCTAGATTTGGACACTTAAAGTATGACAGCCTTCGTTTGTTGAAGAAAAATGGTGTTGATGGACTGCCTACAATTCCTAGAAAACCTAAGGAATGTGATGCTTGTATTCTAGGAAAGCATAGAAAACAGCCATTTCATGATTCACACTCAAGAGCACATAGGAAACTTGAACTTGTTCATTCAGATTTATGTGGCCCTATGCCTATTGCTTCTGCAAATGGAAACAAATACATGATGACATTTATATATGACTACACCAGAATGTGTTGGATTTACTTACTGAAGAAGAAGTCTGATGCTTTTCAAACTTTCAAGAATTTTCATGCATGGATTGAAAATGATGCACAAACACATATTGGCTCTCTACGTACTGATAATGGAAAAGAATACACTTCAAAAAAATTTGAAAATTATCTTCGTCAACATGGAATCAAACATCAAAAAACTGTGCCATATAATCCACAATAGAACGGTGTAGCTGAAAGAATGAACAGAACTATTTTAAATATGGTCCGCTCCATGTTATTTTTCAAGAATGTAAAATTGATGTTTTGGGCTGATGCAGTTCTATGTGTTGTTTACATAAATAATAGGTGTCCTTCAAGTTCAATTAGAAAAAAAACTCCTTTTGAAATGTGGCATGGCCACATTCCTTCGGTAAAGCATTTCAGGGTCTTTGGGTCCACCTGTTATGCCTTGATACCCAAGGGTCAAAGGAACAAACTTGGTGCTAGAAGCAGAAAATGTATCTTCTTGGTGTACTCCAATACCTCCAAAGGATATCGTCTCTATGATGAAGCAAATAATAAGTTTGTGATAGCAAGAGATGTCATATTCCTTGAATCTTCCAAGAGTGAAAAAGTTGTTGAGCGGCAACTTGATCGCCTAGATAGATTCACACATGCAAAGTCCTTCCAAGAATTTGATAATGTGATTCCACATCTTGAAGGGGGGATTCCGATATTGAATCAAACTGTGGAATCATGTCCTGAAGCACTCTCTCCCACACATGAAGAAACAACCACGGATGACACATTGGATGATGTGATTGACAGAATTGGGAGATTGAATCTTGAATCAATCCCAACTCAGTCAAGTGACCAGCCTGGGCCATCTCAAAAAGGTCCTCCCAAATGGCTGACAAAGACACTGGAGGATGTTCATCCTGATGAGGTTGGAAAAACAGGAACAAGAAGTTCCACTCAAGAAATCGAAGGTGATGTAGATAATTCTGATTCCCCCGTTGATATGGATATTGCTTATAACTGTGAATTGAGTTTGTCTACAGATCATGAACCAAATTCCTTCAAAGAAGCCGCTTCTCATGATGAATGGAAAGAAGCAATGCAGAAGGAGTATGATGCCTTGATAAAGAATGGCACTTGGAAGTTGGTTGATCCGCCTTTGGGAACGAAACCAATTGGCTGTAAGTGGGTCTACAAGAACAAGTACAAAGCAGACGGCTCACTTGACAAGCACAAGGCCAGGCTTGTGGAAAAAGGATTCGCACAGAAAGAAGGAGTCGATTATGAAGAAACTTTTGCTCCCACAGCAAAATGGACCACCATCCGAACTCTCTTTGCCTTAGCAGCTCAGAGTGGATGGAAAGTTCATCAGATGGATGTAAAAATAGCCTTCTTGAATGGAGATCTAAAGGAGAAAGTTTATATGTCCCAGCCAGAAGGATTTGTGATAAAGGGTCAAGAACACAAAGTTTGCAAACTTGTAAAATCCTTGTATGGCCTTAAGCAAGCACCACGAGCCTGGTATGAGAAATCGACCGAGCATCTTCTGAAACTTGATTTCAAACATTTTGATCTTGATGATGCAACTTTGTTTGTTAAGAAAGTTGGAAAAACAGTTGTATATCTTGTGGTATATGTAGATGATCTTTTGATAACAGGAAACAATGAGAGCTATATTGGATCCATGAAGAAAGAGTTGAAGAAAGGTTTTGAAATGACTGATTTGGGTCATGTTCATTACTATTTGGGTATTGAAGTAATTCAACATCCTAAATTCATATTTCTTTCTCAGAAGAAGTACATTGGAGATCTCTCGAACAAATTTGGCATGGATGACTGTAAACCCTGCGACCCAATGGAACAAAACTTGAAGCTCACATCTATCAAGGGAAGGGAATTCGTGGATGCAACTAAGTATGTATCACCAGAAGTCTTATCTATCCGACCACCACCGTACCCTCGACATTCTTCATTTCCGTCAAGCAACTCTCTCAAGGTTCACAAACCTTGTGAAGGACATTGGTCTGCTGCAAAAAGAGTGCTAAGGTACTTGAAGGGGACTCAAGACTTTGGACTCAAATATACACAGGTAGGCGACTTCAGCTTGATCGGATACTCTGATTCAAACTTTGATGGCAACAAAGAAATAGGGGTGTCTACTACAGGTTACACCATGAGTCTTGGATCAGGAGCTGTCTCATGAAGATCACGCAAACAGTCAGTTCCAGCAGATTCCATGACCGAGGCAGAATATGTGGCAGCAGCTGAAGCAACAAAGGAAATTGTGTGGCTCCGGAAAATCCTGGAAGATTTGCAGATGAAACAAATGTATTCCACTCCACTCATGATTAACAACACTTCTGCAATAAAGTTGGCCAAGAACCCAAAGTTCCATGATCGAACAAAGCACATCAATACAAAGTACCATCTAATTCGACATCATGTTCAGGCCAAAACCATCCATCTACATCATTGTTCCACAAATGAGAAAACTGCTGACATCTTCACCAAAGCACTTGGAAGAGAAAAGTTTGAAAAGTTCATATCGATGCTTGGACTCACCAACATCCCTTCGGATTAAAGGGGGGAATGTTGACACCTAATCCTATGGATGGGTGTGCATATTTAATATTGTATATTAATTAATATTAGAAAATAAGGAAGGCCAAGAGTCATTGGGAGATGAATCCCAATAGCCTCACCTCCATGTATAAATCCATGTGCATTCTTCAGCTAATACACATTCTGATTTTGAGGAGTTACCTCCTGGTTTGACACATTGCAACACCTTCAATCTGAAATAAATCCCAATTCTTATGGCTATCATGATAATATTCAACTTACAAATTGTCCCGATCTTGCCCCTAATCTTGTCTTTCCTATCTCTCTGAGTCAGGAACAACTTCAAGCCAGCGAGGAGGAAATCACTGCTTGTGAGATTTCTCATCCTCCTCCTGATTTTTTACCTAATGAAGTTTTGGTCACAAATAGTTTAGGTGATTAAACATACTTGTAGGGAAATGAACCAACTTGTATCACCTCTAAATCCCTCATTCATCCGGTTTAATTTGAACCTGAAGATAAAGCTAATTTAACACCTCTCCCTATTGATGAAATCAATCTTGAGTTCGTTGAACATATGCCTAAGTCTAATCCTGAATCTCATTCACCTGTTGGTAATAACTTGGGTCTTGTCCTGGATGAATTTGGTTGTCCTATAAAACCCACAGACCATGAAATGCATGTTGGTTCATTATTCCCTCTGGCTAAAGCTAATGTGCTAGATGAGAGTCCTTGTATGATTGGTAGCCCTTCATCTGAACCATCTCATCCATTACACACTAATTTATTTCATAAGTCTACTACATAGTGACTTATACAAACCATTAAATACTTTCTCTTTCTAATGTTGGTTGCAGTGATGTAAACAAGGGTGATGTTTCACAATTCCATTATGAGAATGATGAATCTCCTATTTCCGATCTATTACATCCACAATATTTAACTGGTCAAGAAGGAGATCTTGGGTCTCAAAAATTTCAAGATGACTCTCTCACCGATTCATCCTCACTTTTAATCCAAGAAGAGCCTAATGTACCAGATACCCGACCTGATAAAATTGGTGGCTTCATCGATTGTCATTTTACCGAAAACATATTCACTCACACCTCTGGTGATAGTCATTTGTATCCATCTGTTGATATGTTCTCTCTATTTGACATTGATTCCCATCCTTGCTCATGGTGGTTGTAACGGTTGTCTGATACTTCACTATATTTGTATGTGTGATTTTATATACATAATATGTTATGGACTAATTCATAGTGGTTGCATGTATGTTTTGCTTTCGAATCTATCCTTACTTGTTCCTTGCCATGTTGGTGATCTATTGTGAACTAGTTTGCAATTAACTTCTGGCACAATACTTGCTAAGGTTTTGCAAATGGGGTAGCAAGCTAAGTGGGCTTGATTGTGGGGAAAAAATCCACAATTAAGCACACTTGAGCCAGAGGAGTTTTGGGATCGGTGACCTCCCGAGAAGTTCTGGTTACCGAGTGCAAGCCTCGAAAGTGATGATTGCCGTTATGTGATTCATTTCAGTAGTTTCAATCCCACTTCTTCACCACTGTGAGAATCACCCGATATAATGAGTTCTAAGTGGAATATTCAAAAATCATGAGAAATTAGTCAGTTACGACTACCTCTTATGGAAATGGTTATAGATGAAAGACTTAACGCAGTTGAATATATCTAATATAATGCACTATGGAAACCCCTCATAGTTAAATACAAAGAGTAAAGGGAGCTCTACTTGAATGGTTTATGAGGCACAATACTTGCTAAGGTTTTGGAAATGGGGTAGCAAGATAAGTGGGCTTGATTGTGGGGGAAAACTCCACAGTTAAGCGCGTTTGAGCCAGATGATGGGTGACCTCCCGGGAAGTCCAGGTTCCCAAGTGCAAGCCCCAGAAGTGATGATTGACACTAATTCACTAGTTTCAATCCCACTTCTTCACCCCTATGAGCTAAGTGGACTATTAAAAGATCATGAGAAATTAGTGAGTTACAACTACCTCTCATGGAAACGGTCATAGATGAATGACTTAACGCAGTTGAATCCAAAAAATGATATCTAATTCTGGCATGTTCTTGTTCATGTATATCTGATTGGGTTTTGGCTCACCGATCCCTCTCATGACCTACCCCTTCTTATTATTGCTGAGACTTGTTTGTATCTATGTTTGTAGTTTGTCAATATTGGGCTGATTGTGTTTCACTGTTTAGGCATTTCAATCTTGTCCCCACTCTGACACCTTCTCATTTTATATCCAAGAGGATAAACATTCATGGTGGTAGTTGAGCCCACATACCAGATGGGGCTTCTATCCCAAACGGTGTGAGGTCTAATTGGGACTTCACACCACGGAGACCCCCTTGTTGTTGGCGGTACATTCCATCCCCGTCAACATGTTCATTTATCCAAGCACAAAAATATGGTATGTTTTCATTCTTTTTCATTAAATCGTTTAGACCTTGCAATGCAAGTTGCACATTTGCACATAGAAACATTTGGTTGCTTTTTTTTCCAATCTCTGCGGGATCTATGTCATTGTGAACAATGCTTGCACGACTTCTGAATGAATCCAATTTACCAATCACCCTATCATCAAAGTGAACACCAAAAGAAAGCAACTGATCCCAAAATCCCAAAATCCTATTAAAGTACTGGCCACTAGAATGCATGTATGATCTAAAAATTCTCTGAGTTCCTGACAAGAATTGAGGCAACCCCCACCAACATATAGGACAAGTTTTTTAGAGTTAAACACCAAGCGTAGGATATGCTCTAACTGAGAAATTTGTGGGGCTTTTGGGAGACTGTTAATATAGGTATGAAGTTTTATTTCCTTGTTCCAATCTAGAATAGTTGCCTGTTGTTGAACATCCTTTGGGATATCAACTAATACAAGTGTTGGCCTCCTAGATGCTGCAAGATAAAATGCCTCTCTGATTAGTCAGAGGATATCATTAACATCCATGATCAAGTAATTCTGCTTTATGCTAGACTTAGTCACATCCACAACTGGAGTTTCTTGAAAGGAATCTATCCCTATCATTCTCCGAGGCACCTGACCAGTAATAACATCCAAAGGAATGTTGTCAAGTAATGCATCTACAAGACTACTTACCAGGATGGTGGCACCAAGACGAGAAGCTACAATGCAAACACCAACCTTTTTAGTAGACATGGAATACCCCTCTATTTCAAATACTTCTCTTAGCTCATGAGGACATAGGAAATTTTTTATGATCTTGGATCCAGTAAGTGCCTGGTGAATTTCCATAGATGCAACTCCAGGGTAGGAAAAGACATCTTCAACAACCTCCCACTGTAGAGCTCTACAATGACATCTGCACCTTTTCTTGGCTCATTATCTGCATAAGGTGAAGTGAATGAGCTTGGAAGAATATTAAGAGATGTTTTTGATGGAACATTCAATTCCACTATAGATCACTCCATTCTTGTAATGTGCTCTCCACAATTAGAGACATAGTTTTAATAGCCTGAAGTCGAAGATCCCTTTTTGCATGATTTTCTCCATCATGACTAACCATTACTGGCACGAAATCCTTTTGAAAGGATTTGGTGTTATTTTCTAGCACACAACAAGGTACCATAAACTGTTGGACGTAATTTCAAACAAGCCATTGACATGGCCAAGTATGCCAAAAGACTTGAGGCCTTGCTTCAGAACTCAACTCTGAAAATCTTCTTGATGACCTTGACTAGATCTCTTTAGATAAAATAAAATATTTATAAAGTTTACTTAAAATGATTAGGCAGAAAAGTTGAGGCAAAAGCAGACAAGCTGAGGCAAAAGCAGGAAACGAGTGTAGACGCTTGTCCATTAGGCGACCGGACTTTAATGCGCCAGATGTTTCCAGACATCTTTGGATGGCTTCATTGCTGATCATCTTTGGACGGCATGGAGTTCAACTGTCAGAGCTACCAATGCCTAAGCCATCGAATTCTTTTCATTTTGGTGTATCACATACTAACAGTGCTCCACCTGCAGATATGTAAAGTGCTCCTGCAGCTTCACTGCTCTGCAGTAGTATAATGTCGAATTCAGAGAAAACAACGATTGAACCTAAGAGAGAGAAGCGATCCACAATCTTAAATGGACAACGTCAGCTCCATGGATCCATGGCTGTGGATTGACCTACCACAAAAGATGATTGTATAAATTCAAATTTAATTTTGATTCGTTGACAGAAATATTAAATTTTATATTTATTAAATTTTAAAAAAGAATAAATGGATTTTGAATAATATAAATGGATTTAATTTTTTTTATTAAATTTTAAAATGGATTTGAATTAAATTGGTATATAAAGGTAACTTGGTCTAATATTTAAATAAAAAGAGTATCAATTTCATGAAAGAAACATTTATGATTTTTTCTAGTTTTATTTTTTATAAATTAAAATGTAAGGATGCTTTAATTGAGTTTCATAATAATTCAAATTAATAAATTAATTACATTTTATTTTAATAAATTATTATTTATTAACATATTTTGTGAATTTTGTTGTTTGATGGGTTATAGTTTTAAGTATATTATATATTTTTTTTATTTTGACAAATTTTTCTAAATATAAAAAATATATATTTAATTTTATTATATTGATAAAAAAAATATTTATATTAAAATAAATTAAAAACACATTACTTTTTTTCCAAAATTTCCTATAATCTCTTTTGAATACAATTAGAATCAATTTCACTTAAATTTTAAATTTATTTAGGAGAAAAAAATATAAATTTATTTTTTAAATTAAATTAAATTATATATATATATATATATATATATATATATATATATATATATATATATATATATATATATATTATTTTAATAGATAATTTTTCCAGAAATATTAGTTATAAGCATGTTAATGTTACCTTTGTTATCTCATGAATTATAATTTTAAGTGTATTATATATATTTTAATATTTTGCCAAAATTTTCTACATACAAAAGGTGTATTTGAAAGTGTAAACTTATGTGATCTAAATTCAATATCAAATAAATTCTAATCACATCAGAAAATAGAGTCGAATGATTTCGAACTACAAAGTGTAATTCATCATCGTAAGTTTATGTTTAATTTTATCTTTTATTTCTTAAGTTAATAGTAAATAGATATTTCAACTAAATAATAATGTTAAATATATCAAAATAAATTAAATATACATGTTATGTTTTATTTTATTTTTTCCCAAAATAATTTAAATTTAATATATTATTTCATTTCATTTTTTATTTGAAGTGATTTCTTTATCTATTTTTATTGAATCCCTAATATATATTGTGAATAATCAATTAAGTATTTCTCATTATAAGAATTTTAAACATTTTTCAATAATAATTTTACTTATATAATTTAATGATAAATTAATACAAAAAGAATATATATATTCAATGATGAAAAAAATGTCTAACAATTAATAATGTTTTTATTATCATTATTCATAAATCAATTTATCTAGATGTTCATTTTGTACTCTAACAGGAATTAGTTCCTTCTCTTATACTATTTCTCACACTAAATTTGTCAATTCATCATTACCCATGTATCAATTTACTACGGTGTTGCTTTTGTACTCTCTAAAGGGATTAGCTCTTTCTCCTATATTGTTTTCCACCCTAAATTTATCAGCGAATCAGTATCTATACATCAATTTACTACAATGTTCTTTTTGTACTCACTAAGAGGAATTAACCCTTTCTCCTAAACTATTTCACATCCTAAATTTATGAGCTAATCATTATACATACATCAAATTGCTATAATGTTCTTTTTGTACTCACTAAGAGGAATGAACCCTTTCTCCTATACTATTTCTCACCTTAAATTTGTCAATTCATTAAGGAAAATAAAACTTAGACCTATATATTTTTTTATGTCTCTTACAAAAAAAAAAGACTTCCTAAAATATATACGAAACAACAAAATTATCACATAAATAATAAACATTTATATTATACAATTTGGATTCATAATTATATTCTATAAAATCTAGAATATAAAAACTGTTTAGTATAATTGATAAAAATTATATATTCATAAATTTTATTTTAATTTAATTAAAAACAAAATTCTAAATTTCTTTTAATATTTTAAAACATTTTTATTTTTAAAAATATTTAATATATTTTGTGCTAACAAACTCAACAAATCATTTAAATTATTTAAATTTACATTAACCATGATAATAACTCCCTTTTTATTCATTTAAAGGTTAGGTGCACTGCAAGACCAACCCATACCTTCTAATTCACTATAACAAGCACTTTTCTTCAACCAACACTAAAAATATTTGTTGCTGCATTTTTCCAATTACACAGGAAAGAAGTATTTAAAATTCTGTTGTAGTCGGTATTTAAAATTTTGCTAAACAACTTTCGTTGTCTCATGCTCGTTTTAATTGAAAAGATATTTGTCATTAGCTGCAACATTGTTGCTAGAGAGAATAAAATGGTCTTAATTGAAATAATTAAATAATAATCAAGACATGTCAGCTGAACCGTACAATATCAGTGATAATCAAGGCAACCAATATTTTAGCTGCTATTGACCCATTAATGCCCCTTCAGTACCAATGACCATGGCAACCCAATCCATGCCATGCACCCCATGTCGTTGAAACTCCGTCTTATCATCCGGTACTTGTCTTTATTTGCATCGATCCAGACTGGCGTACGTTACAGTACCATTTTTCCCAAAGGATGCATTTATACATACATGAGACGGCCGGTACGCATCCTGTGGCTGTGTCTCGGCCTACTTGCCATCGTATATACATATACGATATACGCCACAATACAATGTAGACATGGGTGTTTGAATTTTGAAATTCAAATTTGAAAACCCGCCCATTGGAATTTGAAATTTTAAAGTTTGAAATATTGTTCAGGCGCACGTTTTTTTGAGATGAAATATCAAATTCGGCTCCTTGCCTTCTTCGTTCGGGCCGTGCATCATTGTTATTTCCATGGTGCCAGGCTTACTCTACAAATTCAAGTTCGTTGCAGCAATTCAAAGCATTGCTGGTTCAAGTTTTAAACAGCGACAAATGCCCAAATGGAAATATTGGAAGTTTTTTTGAGATGAAATATCAAATTCCAAAGTTTGAAATATTGTTCAGGCCCACGTTTTTTTGAGATGAAATATTTATCCGATTTGGAGTAGCAGAATGAGTGTCGATTCCGATTTGGAGTAGCAGAATGAGTGTCGATTTCGATTTGGCGATATTTGTAGTTATTTTGTATTCATAATGTTGTTAATGGGTAGACCATAATAATTTTACTTTTCTCAGGGATTGTAGCTGCTATGGGCTTCTCTGGTTTTCTGTGCGGTGTGGCCGTCTCCACAAGCAGATGAAGGTACGTAGCAGAATAATTTTCATTGCCTTCCAAAGATGTGGCGTTCTCATCATACAGTATGGAAGCGGAATGCAGCCACGAGACTTCATTCTTGATGATCTGAAGATTGGTGTGTCTCTGACTTTACAGGATTTTCCACCCTTGGATGTGTCTCTGGACTATTTTGTGTTTCTATCCCACTGGACGAAGAATTGGGGTTTTGGGGTTTCTAGAACAATATTCGCTGCTGGAGAATCTGCCATGAAAAATCCAGTTAAGCTTCATGAAAATAGGAGTTAATATTTGTTCTTATTCAGACATTCATGATATTATGAATTAATGGCCACTTTCCACATAAAATATTCTTGTTGAAAATCTAGTTAAGCTTTATTCTTCTATGAGAAATTGCGGAGATTAATAAACTGATGCGCCATTCCATAAATGAGAGCCTGAGTCGTTGCTTGAAAATGGAGCCATTTCTGGTAACAAGCGGATCTTAAAACGTTGTGTTTGGCGAAATAAGGATGATGAGAGTTTTAAGTAAGGATCAGACTAAGTTCGACCCGAGCGTTCTAAGTTTGGGCAAATTTGAAAGGATGATCGGACTTTTGAGTTTTAGCCCAATTTTAAGGAATGATGAGAGCTCTAAGAATGTTGGAATTTATCACGTAGGTGGGTGGAACTTTGCTGCGAAGATCTGGTTCTAGTTCATTGCAAGAAAAAAATATATTTTGATTGTTATTATGTTTCCTATTATTTAAAAATATATAAATAAATTTTGATGGATAATAACGAAATTTAACACAAAATGATGATGTAAGTTTATTTAAAGGCTTATTTAAATATATGGAAAATTTTATGAATAGTTTTAAATTCATAAGTTTATGTTATTGCGGCATAAAATATGGCGCTGTAATGTTGAGATTGCGTCATAACCCATTGTAACTGATATGCTATAAATTTTGATAGATAATAACGAAATTTAATACAAAATGATAATATAAGTTTATTTAAATATATGGAGAAATTTATGAATAGTTTTAAATTACTAAGTTTATGTTAATGCGGCATAAAATATTGCAGTGTAATGTTGAGATTGCGTCATAACCAACTGTAACTAACTGATATCATACTGTGAATAAAAGAACCAAATTGGTTATACTTTATTTCACTTTAATTTTTTAATTGATATTGTTTTCTTATTGTTAATTTTGAAATATGTTTATTTTAGTTATATCAATATATAACCTATTATAACTTAATATTATTTCATAGTTTGAATTAGAAATTAATGTATTATTTATTATTAAGTTTATGTGTTATTGTATTGAGAGGTGCATTCTACAATTTAGTAAGAGATTTTATCCATACTGAATTTAAAATTGACAAATGTTTTTTCTAAAAGAAAAAAAAATTATATATATATATATTATTGAAATAAAGAAAAAATGTTTAATATGATAAAAAAACAAAAATGAATATACATATTTGGTTACTTTTAATTAAATATTATAAATATCAATATTTCCATTCTCACTGTGCTCACTTTCAACTATAAATAATTTAAGTAATATAATTTTATATCAACTTTATAAAGAGAGAGAAACTAATATATACACACACTTTTTTAGCATGAAGAAGTTTTATTATTCTTATACATTGTAAAATATTTCAGTATTAAACTTAAATAAATTATTTCAATATCTATAATAACTAATTTAGTTGAATATCAATTTATATTTATATAAATATCTATAATAACTAATTTATTTAAATATCAAATTATATATATAAAGAAAATGAGTAAATGAAATTAAAAAAAAGAAATCAATGGCTTCCAAATATCAAGAAAATGTGTAATTCATTTAATTCTTAACATGAAAGTAATATATAATTCTTAATATGAAATTAATATATAGATTCTTAAAAATATTATTAATAAATAAAATTCAATATGGCTCATAAATAAAACATTTAAATATAATATTTTAAATGGAGTAAATATTTAAAAATTTATAGTTAGAACATTTCAAGTAGTCTCACTATTTTACATTTTGGTCCTTTTTCAAGAATATTTTTGGTAGATTTTGTCTCAAATCTAGAAAATATTTGATGGAATAGCAAATTTAAGTTGTGCATTGTACACAATCCAAGTTTGAAAGGAATTTTCAAAGGCATTTGAGTTCATTTATACATTCCAAAATTCAATTTAAATAATATATATATATATATATATATATATATATATATATAGAGAGAGAGAGAGAGAGAGATGTATTTTATCCATGCATTTAACAATTGTATTGAGGGATTAAATATTTAGAGGTGCAAAAATAGGTTTGCACCTCAAGAGAGATTTGATCCCTTTGGATGGTTGCTTGATCAATAATTAAGATGGATATTTTTTTTTCAAAAAAAAAAAAAAGAAAAAACAAAAATTTCATTAGTAAAAATTGTTCAAATTACATGGGTATTCAACTATTTACATACCTTTGATGGCAACCATACTATGTGAATCATGAATCTTTCAAGGTTCTAACATCAATTGGAATTCTCATGACTTTACTTACTGATACTTTTATGCGGTCTAATTGTTAGCAAAATAATCATCACAAAGTTCATTGTAACTCCTCTATATACAAAATTAGCTCAGTAGAGCCTAAATATACCATACAATAATCAAGAAAAACACATTTGTTAGCCTGATCAAAACCTTCAAACTGAAATGAAACCTAGATGGATTCTTTGACAAGAACTAAAAATTTGATCCTACTCGGATCTATGTTGCTTCCCTCTTTTGATAATCCATCTTCCACTTTTGAGCATGGCCCAACTTGGTCCAATTTTAGTCAAAAGACTCTGCAACTCAAGGAGCGGAGTGCGTGGTCCAGTGAGGATAAATCAACCGCACAGAGTTTAGGGACTTTTGGGCGAGTCAAAGCCCATCTTTTTGTAAAGGGATCGGGTTTATTTTATTAGTTTTGTGTTTGCCCATGGTATGTGGACCATGGTTTTTTTAAGAGGTAAAGGCTATATAAACAAATATCATATTGAGTCGAAGTTAATAAATTGTATTTCATGGTCGAAGCAAGGTTGTAATTGTTTTATCTTTTTGTGTTTTAGGCCAAGGGAAGGCTCTTTAGGTGTGTGCACAGAGGCCTTGAAGAGTCTGTAGCTTTGTGCGCAGACCACCTGCAGCTGTGTGTGTAGGTCGACGAAGTATATGTACTGAAGAGTTTTACCAATTGAAGACATCTATGTGTGTATACATTGTATTTGCTTATTATCAGTGTTGTGAAGTTATTTATATGCTTTATTTATGTTTTAATTATAAAGGCGTAGTGCGCATAAGTATTGGTAGGTGAATGAAATATAATATGTTAGAGTAGATAAATGCATCTGCGCAGTTCCAAATAAGCATAAGTAAAATTTTAGCAAAAAATCCACATCCTACTTTCCCTCTGGATGCGGAAATTTGATTCTGACATCCCCCAATATTGTCTCGGTTGAGACTGTGATCTGCGCTACAGGTCACTGCCGAAAGGGCTGGTAATAAAGGATTCTTTTGGTGCGTAGCAAATTCGAACCTGGGTCGAATCCCATTTGAGCCAAAAAATGGTTCTGTTGTTGGGACTGAGATCCATTTGAGGGATATGTAGATGTGGCATCTGTCCAAGAAGGAAATACAAGACTAGGAAGAACTGAAAGAACGGGAATTTTCAGTTCAAGAAAACAGAAATCTGCCACTATCGACTGAAGCTTGGTTGTAGAGGTACATTTTCAAAGAACAACAAGAGATTTTCTTCGCGACGCTTGCTAATGAACTTCATAAATGATTATCAAGGTTGACTGAGAACAAGACCATTTTTAAGAACGATGAGCCTATTGCATAGAGCCTTGAATTGTTACAACGACTCAAGGAGATCAATAACAACATATCAAGAGATGTTGATTTCTGGATCAAAAGTATACTGGGAGGATTTATTACTGGATTCGCAATAGACACATTTGTATCTTACAGTGAAGCTTAACGAATATTTTTCAAGGGTCCACGAGATAAGTATCTAAATTCTTTGAAGTTGTGGATTAAAAAAATATGTGAAAAGGGTGTACTACGAATGTAGTCAAAGTGAATAGGTGCCATTAAACTAAGATGTGAATAGGAATTGATTTGGTATGTTCACTGTCCAATTGATTTTGGAAAGACTGAGTGACAGGGATGTTGTTTTTATTTTGAGTTGCTTTCAAAGACTGAGTAGATTTTTATATGTATGTGCCAAATAATCATAGCATTTCAATTTAAGTATTGTTGATTTTGAGAGTGATTCTAAATTCAGTAAGACAGTGAGTGTGATTCTGAATGAAGATAGTGTGAAAGGGTGAATTTTTTTTACGGAGTATTGAAATACATTTTAAGTTAATATTTTCAGTTGTGAGTGAGTTCAATTGCAGTAAGAGTGTGTGAGAATTTCCAATTTTAAATTGGGTGAGAATAGTTTTTTTTACGAAGGATTGTTTCCTGTAGTTTACTTTTTGAATAGATCTATATCACAGTGTTGTATTTGATGGTTAATTTGATAAATTTTGAAGTTTGGGAATTTGCATTGGTAGATAACAGAGTGTGATTCATTTCCCTTGAAAGAGAGAGGTTCCAGTTTCATTTGAATTTCATAGATTACTTGAAGAGTGAAGGAGATAAGTCCACGTCAAGTTGTGATGTAAGTTGAGTTTGAATATCAGTATTGTCTTTCAATTGATTTATTCTTATTGCATTTATGTGTGTGATTAAATAGAATTTCTTCGTTCTACCTTGCCTTTTATTTCTGAAAATAGAGTTAGGGTTTAGTGAGTTATTTTCAGTTTTGAAAATAGATTCAATATTGCTTTCAAGGGTGTTGAAGAGAGTTAAAGTGTTTGTTGAGTCTTAGAGATCCGAGTTGTTAATTTCATTTGATTGAGTGAGTGCATAATTCTTTAGAGATTAGAGTTGAGTTGTTAATTTCATTTGAGCGGGTGTGTACACAATTCCTTAGAGTCATGGAATTTAGATCATTTCTTAGCCAGCATTCCCTTTTTGTTTATTTTTGAAAGAAGCATTAAAGTTTGTGTATGTGGAGCTCCTACCATTTTAGGGTTTTCAATTTCAAGTACAGTTTTAGGGTTTAATGCAAGGATTAATTTTGAGATTTCAGTTTTAAGTTTGTTTGGATTGAGTTGTGGTTAAATACATTAAGTTTGCAATTATTTACTTCAAGTTCAAATTTCATTTGAAATAAAAATTAGCGTTTCACTTAAGTGCATTTTCCTGAGCAGAATTTGATTGATTCAATAAAAATCTTAAGATCTAAATCTGAATTCGATTATTTTTAGTGGGATGGTTTGATTCCCTTTCTGAAAGTTGTTTATTCATAATAATTTGTGTGTTTTATTACTTAGTTGATCATTATAAAGGAAACATTAAAGCTCTGACCTACAAACTGACTCAAGAAGTGCAGTGTAGCTCATGTTTACGAGCCCGAATTGACAATTAAATATTAAGAGCTTTAATTCACCGATTAAAACTATCAACATTTTGGCGTCATTGTCGGGGAGTTGTAATTTTTTATTCAAGTAACTATTATCATAGTCTCAGGATCTTGCAGGGTTTTCAGAGGGCGAAGAGTGTACGGTAAGACATGAGTGAAGAGCCACGCATCCACTTTTGTGGGGTTGCTCCAAAGTCTGGCTGATTACTGCTTGTTCTTGAGTTTTTATTTCCTTTTTCTTTATGCATAGAAGTAAAAGTATACCTAGGGATAGTAAAGTTAGATTCATTTCCAGTGCTTTTTTTCTTGCTTTTTTTAATAATATTGTAATTCATTTTTAGAGTTTACAAATATTCACAATATTATAAATGATCCGACAATTTGAACAACTAAGACAAGTGCTAATTATGGTACATTATAGTATAAATTAGAAAACGAGTAAAATGAAAAGGACATTGATTTTAAGAAAGCATTATTTTTTTTTTTTAAATTTAAGAAAAACCTATTAATGGTTGTCACTTACAACTTTCCTATTAATGGTTGTCACTTACAACTTTCAAAAAACAAAAGCCCATGAGAAATTTATATGATACCTTATAAAAATCCACGACTGGTGCATGGATAGGAAGTTAGGAATAAGAGTGTCACACCCATCCATATCCAAACACCAAAGATTGCCAAAAGAAGGGGCAAGTGCCTAGTGAAGTGGGCCCATAACCACCACAGACATCCAAAATAAATAAAGGTGTCACGTCCAACCATTTCTAGATAAAAAAGATTGCAAAAGAAATAAAATAGTGCCCAACAAAGCAAGCCAAATTTGTCACATGAAACACAACGTTGCGACCAATCTAAGCAAACACAACTCGCACATTAAAAGGCTAACAACTACCATGCATAAAACAAATCGAGAACCACCTGAAACCACCATACTGCACCAGCCACCATCCATGCTCATTGTTTGCTTTCCAAAGACAAAAATATTTTCTAGAACCCTTGAATTGGAACCAGGAGTATCCATCTGGTCCCCATCATCTGAATCACAGGAAATATGACTTTCCACATGTGCTAGGCGGGAGTCAATCCTATCCAAGAAAAACCTTTGATTCCTGAGCATCCTCTTGATATCCTATAGGGAGGGAAACATATTATATTTATCCACATGCTTATCTCTCAATACCAGGCCCAACGAGGTCTTCATTAGCTAATGAAGGACCACAAAGTTTAGGTATTGGTTCATCCTTCCCTTTGTGTGCCTAGGGTTAGGAACCCTAACTGAAATGTCCTTTAAAATCTTAGAGTCTAAAAGGAATTACCTTTCCTCCCCCACTTTAGACTCAAGTTCACCAATTTTCTTTCCAGTATCTCGCAAAATTGCATTGAAGTAAGTGGATGTTGAGTCATGATAAAATAGTCTTGCCCCTCGTTTCCTTGGTCGAGCTCTTCCACCTCCTCCAACTATACACCTCATTCCTTCTCTTGGCGACATCACAAATACTCGGGGACGAAACTTATTGCGACTGCAATTATTGCCACTAACTGCAAAAGGAGAATAGGACAGAGGACCCACCAGATAGGACAGTGGATGAGTCTTCCTTCATCAAGACCCCTTCACTATTGACCATTGAAATGTAGAAATTTTAATAGAAATTATGTATTGCCTGGATTCTCCTGATCTAAAAATTATATGCCACTGTTAAATACATAATCGTTTCTACAAAAATATTTGCAGAATTTAAACACGATTGTTAATTGCAATATCATGAAGAAAGATCAATCACACATAACACAGATGTTTTTACCGGGAAAGAATAAAGCAAAAAACCCACTATCATATATTGTGTATATATCATGGATCATGAAACAATCTCATACAAAGCTCCAATCCAAGAGCTCTCAGTACAATATACAATCGTCTCACACTGTCATATAAAAATTGGAAAATTCATGTGCCAATTTACTGCCTCCAGACAGCCTGCCTCCACTGCACAATCCTAGCTGATAGCAATCCCTCAATGAATGGAATCCTACTTGCCTTGACTGCACAATCCTCATGGGCATCTCCAATGTGTGTGTGGTCGCATCTGTGCACCCATTAATGTCACAACTGATAGTCAAACTATCCCTTTCACCTACATCTCAATTGGGTCTCCACTGAATCTGACATGCATGTAGTCACAAGGGTATATATATGAAATAATAGAGAACCAAAATCTAAAAATTTTACCTGACAAATCACAAATCTTAAATTCCAAAGCATGTCTCTGTGAAAGTATAGTGAAGATAAGAAATTAGTCTCGAAAAAGGAAAAGAGTGGAAATGGCTCCAAGAAAATGGTGGGGTTTTGGTATTGAGTTTTACAATAGGGTTTCATCTTGTTTGCAGTAATAATGATTGTTTTGCAGAGTCTGAAGTACACCAATGGCAGCGGCTTCTTGGGGGAGGGGGAGACCCCCTCCTACAGAAATATCATGATAGGGGAAAGTAGTGGGCAGTCTCAACCTGGTAGTGTTGGTCCCGTACTTGGGGCCCAATGGAAAGCCCAGCAAAGAGGTCAGTGTCTGCCTAAATCATCCAAGAAACCTCGTTTTATCATTCCTCCAAATAAACTTGATCAGTATCGGGGTTATATGAAGGATCATGCTTTGATTTGTAAGTTTATAGGCATCTGGACCACTAAGAAGGATCTCCTTAAATGGATTCATCTTAAGTGGCAACCCAAAGGTCATCTTGATATCAAATTTGGTGCTAGAGATTTTTTTATAGTTATTTTTACCAACTTACTCGATAAAGAACGTGTTTTTGAAGGAAGTCCTTATTTTTACTAGTATGCAGGCTTTTCTTGCGTCATTGGGAAGAATGTTATAACCCTAACAAGGAACAGTGTCTGTCAGCCCCGGTGTGGGTTCGATTGTTTGCTCTTCCTATGGATTTTTGGGATTCAGAAATTTTAGAGGGCATAGGAAATTCGCTTGGCCGTTTTGTTAAGATCGTTGAGATGCTCGGAGAGGTCGTTATACATCGTTTGCTTGTATCTGTGTTTATATGAACATTTCTGAACCTCTTCCAAAATCTATTGAACTAGAGTATGCTGGGGAGCTATGGAGCAACCGTTGGATTATGAGCATATTCCTTTTCGCTGCCGGTGTTGCCATGAATATGGGCACTTGTATAAAACCTGCCCTCTTAATGAGTTGGCAGCCAACCTGAAACAACCAAAGTTTGAATCAGAAGAACTTAAGGAGGCGGATTTTCAGACAGTTTCTACCAAGAAAAAACAACCGGGGTGCGCTCAGCGCAATCCCCCTGTTCAGAAGAAAGTGCCTCGACAGTCAACAAATCGATATGATATTTTACAAGAACAAGATCAAGGGGACAACGAGATGGATCCACCGGTGGAATACATTCGGCCTCGTCAGCAGGCTCTTCGGGCGATGGCTAAACGCAAAGCCCCTTTGGAACATTTGGACAGTGAAGGGCAACATGAGCAACAGGAACAACAAGAGCATCAAGAGCTTCCGGAACACGATGAAATGGATATTGTTGTTTTGAAGGATGGCCTTACGAAGGAAGAATTACTTATGAAACGCTTACTTAACGATTGGAAAAATCTGGATGATCGATTCATACCGGCTGATGAAAAAGAATTGTACAAAGAGACTTTTGAAAGGTATCTTACGATCCAGGCACGTCGAGAGGTGGAGGCGGCTAATCAACAACAATCTGTGGATGTAACTACTTTACCATTATCTCAGCGAGGGACTAAGCCGAGCCACGAACCTTCTCAGAAGGTTAAATATGGTAAGAAACACGGTCGCAAAACCATACAAGAGTCTATTAAGTTGGTAGGTAAAATGTTAGTAAACTCTGGACACATCGCGCCAATCTCCACGATGTTCCAGAAACTTAACAAATCTTCCTCATGATTATACTCTCCTGGAATATTCGTGGCCTTCATAGTAAAGGAAAACAAAGACATCTCTAGGATAGAATTGTTAAGGATAAACCCCACATCATTCTCCTTCAGGAGACTAAGCTATCTGGGGACAGATTAATGCTTATTGCTTCCCGATTAAAACCACGTTATGATGTTATGGCTATTGACGCTAATGGTACTGCAGGGGGAGTTGCCATTTTGTGGAATCCTGTAGACTTGGAGGCTACTGGTTGGTTTGGTTTGCCTCGACTGCTCTCTGGTAGGTTTAGGAAACTTGGTACGAAAGAGTGGTTTGTTGTCTCCTCTGTTTATGGCCCTTTTGTTCCTGGTGAGCGGCCTGACTTTTTTACCAATTTTAAGACTCTTAAACTTATTAACCTTGATAAGTATTGGATTGTTGGCAGTGATTATAATATGATCGCAAGTTTGGATGAACGAAAAGGTGGTACTGGTCGATACCTTCAAGAGATGCAGGACTTTACTAATCTTATTACGGATACTTCTTTGGTAGATGTCCCCACTACGAATGGCAAATTTTCTTGGAATAATCGCCGAGGGGGAAAGCATCAAATTGCTTCTCGCCTTGATCGTTTTCTGGTATTTGAGGATTTTGTTAGCTTGGATATTTTTTACGAAGCATCTATTGTGCCCTGTCTTGGCTCTAATCATTGCCCTGTTTGTTTGGAAGTGGATGTTAAACAACAGCAGAAGAAATGACCTTTTCGTTTTGAAAGCTTTTGGCTCCGCGATGCTTCTTTTGTACAGAAAGTTCGTAACTGGTGTGAAGGGAGTAGGGTTACTGGCCGTAATCGCATGCACACTTTTCAATTAAAGCTGAAGGACGTCAAACAAAAAATTAAGAAATGGAACCAACTTGAATTTGGTAACATCCATAAAGAGAAGCATAAACTTGAAGGGCATATGCACCAAATTCAGCATCAAATGATATTAACAGGGAGAACAGACGACCTTATCCGAGAAGAGGGGCGGATCCTTAGTGAATTGGAGGAAAGGCGTAAGCAAGAGGAATTTCTTTGGAAACAGAAATCTTGGATTCGTTGGCTCTGGGAAGGAGAACAAAATATGAGTTTTTTTCATAAAGCTATGATTCAGCGTAGGCAATATAATCAAATTTTTTCTCTCAAAACAGTGGATGGAAATTGGGTAGTTAAACATGAACTTGTTATTCATTTCTCAGGGCTCCTTTCAGAACCTAATCCACATCGATCGGATGCTATTGATAAGATTTCCGCTGTCATTCCTAAGGTGGTAACTCGTGATCAAAACTTAGCTTTACTTCGGGAAATTACTTTGGCTGAAGTTGAGGATATTGTTAAGGCAATGCCTCGGAATAAAGCTCATGGTCTAGACGGATTCACAGTCGAATTTTATCAAGCATGTTGGCATTTTTTGGGTCCGGAAATTGTGGGTATTTCTGAGGAGTCGCGCTAGCTCCGTCAGGTTTTCCCTGGCTTAAATCCTACCTTTCTCACTTTGATTCCGAAAACAGAGAAATGTGATACCCCTTCCGATTTCCGTCCTATTTATTTATGTAATGTCATCTATAAAATCCTGTCTACTATCATGGTAAATTGCTTGAAGCCTATTCTACCAAGTTTGATTTCACCTGAGCAGACTGGGTTTGTCAAGGGGCGTCAAATTCTTGATGGTATTATCACTACGCAAGAGGCTATCCATTCCCTTCGCCAACTTAAAGCTAAAGGAATGTTGATCAAGCTCGATTTGGCCAAAGCTTATGATAGTCTTAATTGTACTTATCTCCAGCATGTTCTCTTATCGTTTGGATTTGATATTCGATGGGTGCAGTGGGTGATGTCTAGCATTTCCTCTGCACATTTCTCTATTTTGTTAAATGGTTCTCCTTCGCGATCCTTCCGTGCTTCTAGGGGAATTCGGCAGGGTGATCCTTTATCACCCTTTCTGTTTATTCTTGCAAAGGAGGGTCTTGGCCGGTTGATTCAACAGAAAGTACAGGATGGTGAAATTCAAGGACTTAATTTATGGGGTCCCCAATTAACTTTATCACATCAACAATTTGTTGATGATATTATGTTATTTTGCCAAGCTACTCTTCGGGAATGCAAAGCAATTTTAGATTTTTTAAACACTTTTATGCAGGCTTCTAGGACGCTGGTGAACAAAGGAAAGTCTAATGTTTTCTTTTTCAACACGACTCATCAATCTTAGCATTTTCTCACTCGAACACTTGGTTTTACTTTGGGAGCTTTTCCTTCCAAATATCTTGGCATGCCTCTATCCGAGAATGTGGTCAGAGCAAGCTGTTGGAAAGCTCTTTTGACCAGAATTCAAAAATGTATGCTCAATTGGTCTTTTCGTGCCCTCAATTTGCCAAGTCGGGTAATTTCTCTGTGTGCGGTACTTCAAGCTATCCCTATCTATCAGCTATCAGGTATGGCTTGTCCTCAAAAGACATGTGCAGATCTTGTTAGTCTGTATAAAAAAATTTTATAGCAGGGTGTGCAGGAGAAGCGGAAATGGGCATTTCTTTCTTGGGATAAGCTTATTTTACCTAAATCAACTGGGGGGATTGGACTGCAGGATCCTTTCATTCTTAATCAGGTTATGGGTGCTAAGCTCTGGTGGCAGTGGTTACAGCGTGGAGTCGCGTTATGGCAACATTTGGACTTGGAAGTACCATATGCCTCCTACTCTTAAGGAGTGTCTTACTTGACCCACTGTTGAAAAAGGCTCGGGGATCTGGAATCTTGCGTCTGCGAATCGTCATCTGATCAGGCAGCATAGTTTCTAGGAGGTTCGTGATGGTTCTCTGGCAAGATTTTGGGAGGACTCTTCGCAGCAGCGGGAGAGGTTGTTCACCAGATTGGATTTCGCTGAAATATTTTTGTTTACACAAAACCCTAATTTCCCGACAGTTCACCATTATTGGGATGCTCAACCTGATGATCTCTGGAGAAAATGGAAAACTAAGAAGCATTGGCCACAAGCCCCAAATACACAGCAATGGCACAATTTTGATACTGAACTTCGGACTCGAAAAATCCTCCTCCAGGAGGGTTTTGATATTTTGCGTTGGGGGTATCGACCGCGGGGTATGTTTTCAATACAGGAGGCTTATCACTTGCAGGCACGACATTTTGATATCCCAGTCAATCGGTTATGGAAAAATATCTGGGAAACTCAGCATTGGCGAAGATTCAACATTTCTTATGGTTGGTAGGGCATGGGAGGATCCTGACTTGGGATCAACTGCAGAGGAAGGGACTGCATGGCCCGTCTCTGTGTGTTATGTGTGAATCTTCTTTCGAGACGATGGAGCATTTGTTGAATACCTGCCCTGAAATGGAGCAGTTATGGCTTAACCTTCATCGTTTATTTCAACAGACTGACAGACAGGCTCATAGTGTACCTCAAACTATTGCTAGCTGGCAGAAAGGGAGTTATAAAAGCCCCGTTGTTAACAGAGCATGGGTTTTGATAGTGGGTTTTCTCCTCTGGTTCCAATGGAAGGAACGCAATCGCAGGATTTTTCACAACTGTAAGCTTCCTTTTGAGGAAATCTGGAATCTTGCTAAGCAAGGAGTTCGTGAGACCATTTTGGCCGAACCATGGAACCATGATGATTGGGTGGTTTTCACTCAAGAGAGGAGAATTCTTCAAAAATTAAATTTGGCCAAGGAAATGGTGGCACCCTCCAGTTGGAAATAGGTGCCATTACCCTACCAAGTCAGAGCTATTTTCTTGCGACCTTAGCCTGGTTTTATTAAATTGAATTATGATGGTGCGTCTAAGGGGAACCCCGGACCAGCCGGGGCTGGTGGTCTGTTTCGGGATTGTTCAGGGATGACTCTCAAAATTTTTGCCACTGAACTAGGGCATTCTATGAATAATGAAGCCGAATTTCTTGCTATTAAGGTGGGCCTTCAAATTTCCCAGAGGGAGAATTATAACGAGCTTTTAATTGAAGGAGACTCTGCCATGGTCACTGGCATTCTCCAAAAACTTCTACATGGTCTAAATTGGGAGTCAATTTCTAAAAGTTGGCGTACAACCCCACTGATACATGATATTCAACAGCGAATTCGGAATGTTCAATATATCATACCTATGCATCTGCGGCGTGAAGGCAATCAGGCGGCCGACTATCTTGCAAACTGGGCTTGTCGCCATGTTTCGAGTTCTCTAGATCAGCCATGGCGTCGGGAGGTGTTGCATACTATGCCAGAGTTGCATGCAATCCTAACAAAGGACTTGGATAATTCCTCTGCCGATTCGGGTACTCTGTGTTATGGCGGTGGGGTACCTCGAACCGAGAGACCATTACTTCGCATAAGGACTAACATGTCAACCCCGGTTAATCGTGATAACGTGGCTGTTGTACGCCGACGTGGTGTAGGGTCGGCAGGAATGTTATGCCTACCACGTCGTGCGCACATGCAGTGGGTATGTGGTGATCACTGACGAGACATTCCGAAACCCCCCCTTAAATGATTTTCCTTTTTTCGAGCTCCCAGCTGGATCGGCCAGCTCGCTTGTCAGCGGTATTTTGGAAAGTGCGCCGAGGTTGCGGGGTTAATATTTCTCTGGTTGTATTCTTTCTCATTGTCATCTGCTCTGTTTGGCGTTTAGCTCTCGCAGTTACTCGTGCATGCAGTGGTGTCAACTACCAGGGTTTCAGGATGACGGACTTCTCACAAGGATCTCATTTTCCATCCTCTCAATTCATGCATCTACTCTCCTCTCGACTACGGATTTTTCATAAGGTGTTTATACCAGATTTGTGGGAATGGCGATATGGCCGCTTCTGGCTAGAGTTTCTGAGGCCGGCTTATGTTCTTCGCTGTTGTCATTGGTTTCTTCCGTTCGTAGCTGTTCATCCTTTTCAGTTCGTTAGTTCTATTTACTGCTTTCTGTGTCATATACTTTCGTCTTGAGTGGGTTGGTTGCATTACCATTCTGTTTCGTTTCTTTCGCGCTCTCCTGTTGGGGATAATTTCTGCATTTGGTTTAGATCTGCTCTTCTGCCACTGGTTGGTTGTCGGGGTGGCCTTTTCCGTTGCATGCCTCATGTCTACATGATGGGTTTTCGAATTTATTCTCATACTTGTCAGGCATGCTTTGTCTGTGTCTTGTCCGCTATTATTTGGCGGCGTGGTTGTTGTTGTCATCCTACAGACCTTCAGTTTCGTTTGGGTTGTCCCAGCGCTAGTTTTTCGGCCAATTTTGATATGGGATTTCTGCTTGGGCCGCTACATCATGGTAGCTTTTGTTATGCTACAGGTATTCTGTCTGGTTCGGGTTGTCCTAGTGCTCGATTTTGGTCAAATTTTGATGCAGGGTTTCTGCTCCGATTGTGCATTCTCAGTGGTCTTCCCTACTGTTTTGTTGCAACTCATTCTCTGTTGCAGTGTACCCAATCTGGGCTATTTCTGACACCATTAACTCTGCGCCTTCTTGTGATGCTGGACCTGGCAGCTGATGCTGATATATATTCTCTGGTTTTCTCTGGTTTTTCTGCGGTTGACCTCTCTTCTTTTATGGGTGGAAGTTTCAACAGATTGTTCAGGTGACTTTGCCATGGCTAAACGCGGTCGTAAGCCTGTTGGGGGGAAGGGGAAGCAGGCCTCTCTTGATCCACATAGGAAACGTGGTTGTAAAACAGTTGGGCAGCACCTCGAACCTATGGTTCGTAATTTCATGCATGACATTCCTCCTCCTATCCGTGATCGTGTCTATGGGTGGGAGTCTGAGATCTTGGATACTCTTGATTCACAGGATGATAAGGCCTCCGTAGATATGCAGACAGTGTCCCCTGAACCTGGCCATACTCGAGGTCGCACATCTCTTTATTAGCAATCAGTCCGAACTTATTGGGTCATTAAATGTCTCCTTGCTAAAGCTATTATGTCACTTGCTGAGCCTAAGCTTGATTTTAAGTTGGAAGCCATTCTTGCGGATATTAACAGAAATGTTCAGGAGATTAATTTAAGACAACTAAATCAGTACACCCGTCTTGCCAGCTTGGAAAAAGAGATCAAAGCATTACAGCAGGTCCCTGTTGAACTTCCTGGCGCTACTTCCACAACGCCTGCACTAGTTGAATCTGATGAAGATTAATCTTCTTCAATGTCTTTAGTTTTGTCGGTAATGTTGCTACTGGTATTTATGATGTTTTATTTTCTCTGTTATGATTCTCGATAGCCTATGGTTTTTCTATGGTCTTAAGTATATACAGATCTAGTTCTTGTTACTAAGACTCTTTATGTTTTGGTTGAACTATTTCGAACTCAGATGGCCAAAATACCTAGTTTTCTACAGACAGGTTGCGGTCTAGTTTTGTATCTTTTGCCCGACTTTTATTAATAGTAAATCAAAGGTACCACCTTAGCTTACAAAAAAAAAAAAAAGTATAGTGAACCAAAATCTGAAAATTTAACTAGATTTTTCACTTGATCTCTCCTCAAAATGCTCAAAATTGCACCATTTGAATCATCCCAAAAAATTTGTTGTAGAAAAAATTCCAAGATGAATCATCCACTCCATAATTTACATTTTTACCCCCCACATTTTCCTTTCAATACTTTTTCCATTGTCATAACCCTTCATAAAAAGACATGTTAATTCATTAAATAAATAAATAATTCTCTTTATTTCACTTTTCCAATTTAAATTAAAAATACCATGGGAGATACCATTGGTTTGAAACCATCATTTCCGTTTTTATTTTGACTTCCTTTTTTCATGAACCCCTTTATATCTATATATATATAGGCATCAATGACAACATATTTTTCTACACTTGTATTTTGATCCATAGCCACAATTTTTTGAATGTGCTAGTGTTCTTGATCCATCATTGGAGCTATTCAACAAACTACTAAAATTACAAAAATATCTATTGGTACAAAATGTCCCAAAAAAATATCAAAATAGACATACATGCAACTAAATCTAACTTCTACCTTTGTGCTATTGCCATTGTCTATATGTAATAAATTATTAATAACATAGTTATCAACCTTGCATTTTGACCCTTAAACACTAGTTTTCCAATGTGCTAGTGCCTTTCAGCCATTTCCCATTTGAGTTGTTTAGCCAACTACTCTATTACTAGAGGATCTATTAGTACAAGAGATCATGTGCCCATAAATATCAACGCAAATATATGAAAATGAATCTAACTTACATATTTTTCTCTTCTTATTTCTTACCCGTAATAATAATTTCACTAAAATTAACTATTACTAATCTCATAATTATTAATTTATTGTCTTTTATCTCGAAGACATCTAGAAGTTTTCTAGTATGATAGTGCTTTTGGCCCATTTCCTATTAAAATTGTTCAGCCTAATAGTGAAATTACAATACTAACACAACTCTATAAATTAAATAATTAATTAATTTTCATAATCAACCAAAAAAAAAAAGTTTAACAGCTGCCATTTAATTTGTTTTCAGTCTTTCAAAAAAAAAATTCTGTCCACCTGTCTTGAGTGGGTTCTGCATATTTTCAATAAAAGGACCGCTTCAATGGCAATTCAGACCAGCAGAATACCACTACTCCCTTCATTCTAACAATGGAATTTGCGAGCCTTCATATCCAAATAGTCTTGGGAAATTGAAGGCGTTGAGACGGATTCATATAAATATGAAGGATTTGTCGAATAAATCAAACCATATTTGTAATGCCAATAATTTGTAATGTAGACACAACATACACTGCATATACATTTTTAATAGTAAATATTGCATAATTTGTCAACACGAACTTTTCTTGGAAACTTTTATTGGTATTTGATACAGTGCATAAGTTTTGAGTTTTGAATAGCAAATATTGCATAACTTTTAAAACCAAATAATTTTTGGAAATTTTTGATTGGTATAAAATATTTTCATAATATTGAATTTACATCATTTATATATTAATTATTTAGAAAACTTATTCTAAAATTAACCACACTTATTGAGGAACACAAAACTTATATATAAACAAAATAAAAGTAAAATATAAATATAAATGCCAATAAAAAGTAAAATAAATTTTTTGAATAAACAACAGAATGCAACCTTCCTATAATGACAATATGCAATATTGTTCACCCATATCGAATCTTTTTTGATGTATGATATCTAAACAAAACTGATTTTTCAAATTTTGGAACTCTATAACCCAATTCAACCAAATTTTGTAACTACAATTGAAACTAGTATTTCACCTACCTACATTGAGTCTTTCTTTCTAATAACATTAACATTTAGTTCCTACCTGCTTTGGCTCAAATCCACTGCATCTAAATCCCCATCGAAGTTATTGTAAATGACTCTTTAGTTATATTCTCGCTATATAAGTGGTCTGAAATGTTAGAATATAAAGAAACTACATGTGTATCAAGACCAGGTTTACAGACATTCTCAAATATTTTATACTCAAGTCGGATCAAGAAAGAACAGGTTTTCAGAGATTCTAAAATATTTTACTCTTTAGTCGATTTTATAAAAATCCAATGTAGGAATTCTGAAATATTATATGCCCCAGTAACAAATCATTGGTATGCCAAAATATATACACTGCAAATATAACCATGCAAATATATACTAGTCTTATATACTAGTCATTTGTATCCCAAAATATATACATACCAAAATATATACAGTGCAAATATAACTATGACTGCAAAAACTTTGCCGCTCTACTTACATCAACAAAACAAAACTGTAACTATGGTTCGGACAACTGCACCTATGTAAAAGGTCCTCCAAAAACAATCCCGTGCTTCTTTGATACAAAAGATATGGCTGTAATATTTGAAGCTCCACATCAACCAAAACTATCCCTAGTTTGGACAAGTGCTCCTGAGAAAATGTCTTCCAAAACAATTATGTACCCTTTTTTAATACAAAGATATGGCTGTAATATCTTCAGCCTCTGCAACCAACTCAAACGATATTTGAGCAGTAAGTCCTATCAACACCTATTATATCATTTCAATGATTCTTTCTTCACGTGATAAGCTCATGAACGCTCTTCAGCCATGCACAACCAATCAACTGAAACTTAATTAACCCCTGATTAAACCCTAAATCCGTGCCTCTTGATCTTGTTCCGTCGCTTTCGGTCTAGGGGATCATGTTCCATGATCACGACAGTGACTTTTGTTTTACTAGAATTGTCATTAGTGGCTATGGCTTCAATCTTCCTGATACAACATGCAGGTTGTATTCGACTGGATCCAGTGGAGGCATTTTTCACGGATACAAGGAGACTATATTGAGAAACAAGTTGAGTCAGATTTTTGTATCCAAGATGCTTAACATCCAGAAGCTTCCCTGTAGACTGTTCAAATTTCCGAGGCAATCGGGACATCCGGAAACCCTTAGAGAATTCACCCCCCAGCAACATTTGATACATAAATGCTCTGAAATCATCCTTCGAGGCTTTCTTGTTGGATGCAAATCTTGCATTCGGATTTGGATTGGGTGCACGAAGTGAAAGTACGAGGCTTTTTTGTTTGTTCTGTTTCACCGTGAAAGCCAAATGACATCCTTGCTTGAATTGTTGTTTCAGTGTTGCAACATCCTTGCATTCCTTTACAAGATTGACAGTCTTTGAAAATCCCAAAGACTTTGCATCCAGAGGCTTTCCTATTGCTGGCTCGAAATCGACACGAATGAAAGCAATATTATATCCATTTGGGCATTTGTCGCTGTTTAAAACTTGAACCAGCAATGCTTTGAATTGCTGCAACGAACTTGAATTTGTAGAGTAAGCCTGGCACCATGGAAATGACAATGATGCACGGCCCGAACGAAGAAGGCAAGGAGCCGAATTTGATATTTCATCTCAAAAAAACGTGCACCTGAACAATATTTCAAACTTTAAAATTTCAAATTCCAATGGGCGGGTTTTCAAATTTGAATTTCAAAATTCAAGCACCCATGTCTACATTGTATTGTGGCGTATATCTTATATGTATATACGATGGCAAGTAGGCCGAGACACAGCCACAGGATGCGTACCGGCCGTCTCATGTATGTATAAATGCATCCTCCGGGAGAAATGGCACTGTAACGTACGCCAGTCTTGATCGATGCAAATAAAGACAAGTACCGGATGATCAGACAGGGTTTCAACGACATGGGGTGCATGGCATGGATTGGGTTGCCATGGTCATTGGTACTTAAGGGGCATTAATGGGTCAATAGCAGCTAAAATAAGGCTTGCCATAATCAAGAGCACTGAAAGGATTTGTTGCTGAACTGTACAATATCATTGATAATCAAGAGACCATATCTGTCTTGACATATCTATATAAACTGAAATAGCGAATAACGCAACAATTTCTGCATCATCATGACCGAGATGCACATTATCATGATTTTGTACTCACAGCTCGCTAGATGATATTGAAAATGTATCAGAATATAATTGAATCAAATAAACCAGTAGACAAGAATTACCACTAGATCGGCTAAAGCATTAGAACCTCAGCAATTCTTTTCTACCTGAGAAAAAACCACAACGAAAATTCAGAAACTATAAATTTAAATTTTATTGTACTCATAAACTGCAGAGATAAAGATGTTTAGCACATGGATAATATTTTCTGTAAAAAGAAATCATACGGTGTCTTCATGAGTGTAACCCAAAGATTAAATAGTGAGCTAAAGAATTCTCATCGGATTGGGGTTGGGCGGTGAAGAAAGCTAATGGTATAGGGACTTTTGACAGCGATTAGGAAGCGAAGCTACTGTGGCCGAAGAAGTGTGCCGCAGAGCGTCGAGAAGTCAGTGGATTAAAATTTTCTTTCCATTCTTGGGGCGGGAATCTCCAAAGGAGAAAGGGTTTGGTAACGTGAGAGAAGAGTGGGACAACTGGCATCAAAAGCGTTCGAGCTCAAGCGTGCCATAGACCTGAGGTAGTGGAGAGAGCAGGCAGGCACAACAGTCCAGCAGAGACAAATCAGCTCTGCATTGAAGACGCCCAAACACTTGGCTGCTCCCGGCACCATAGGCGGAAGTGTTAAAACCCGTGAACAGTGCATTGCGAGTTAGTATGTAGAAGAGTTTTTCCAGGTTGCACTAAAATGCAGAGCCATTCCAATACTTTTCCACGTTTGCAACCTGAGTAGCCGATGAGCTCGTTCTACGATTCTTCAGTGGCTGTGGATGCAATATGGCATTCTACTTTGCAATTTAAGAAAAACAGTAATGTGAGTTTGAGAATAAAAAGTGCCCCACAATTGAAGGGCGCTTTCCTTAAGCGGGGAACATGATGCATACTGGCAGCGGAGCGAACGCCTCTGTATGTGTTAATTCTCCTCGAGTTAATCGCAATATTTGTGCATGATCCAGCGCAAATGTAGTCTCTGGTTGTTTATGGAAGCGGAATGGAGCCTCTACTCGTTCTTCCATTCAAATTAAAAATAGATTTCTGGTAAAAGGCGGTAATTTTAAAATTCAAATTTCATTTATGATGCTCGATGTATCATTAAAAATAAATTTCTGATAAAAAGCGGCAATTTGAAAATTCAAATTTCATCCATGATGGTCGATGTATCCATACATAATGAACGACATGCTACGGGTACCGGACAACGAGTAGGGCATAGCGCGGTGAACCAACGTTGACGGGAAAGACAACTACGGCATGGGGTGAGGGAACTGCAGGGAATGTCACATCAACCAGAAAAAATTCGGAGGAGTCTTTCGCTCTACGAAACGGAGGGTAACGGGACAGCTCCGGGACTGTCCCTCCGGTGACTCTCCGGCCTTTCCGAGATTCAGGTGGACCCGGCCAACTTCTATCTAGCCAGAGCTTATACCTCACCCAATGACTCTTTGACAGAGCTAGCACAAACACCAATACCACTACCCTTACACTAAGACTCATTTACACTACCCACACTTACTACTACCTTACCACACTCACTCTGTAACGTGTAACAAGAGGTGTTAGTAATACGTAATAAGAGTAATAGATCCATCATATTCATTACTGTATTGGTTACACTCGGCATTACTTATAAAGATAGCATCATATTACATAGAGATTAATCATGGTATTACTACTAGTGTTACATATTAAGCCGAGTACAGCTTAACCCTTATAACCAGCTTGGTGATACTTATGCCCTATGATCTCAAGGTCATGTGGTTTTATTCCATATGGGTATACAGTAAAAAAAAGGTAGTAATCTTGAGCTTGGTTAGTACAGGTAAGCTGTATGTGATAAACTTATATACCTTAATGTGTGATATAGCATTACTGTAATGTTTGGAATATAAATACCTATGGAAATCATAAATCCAAGTAGTAGTGGTTGGCGACTCCCTACCTATTGAATTGGTTAGTTCATTTAGGAGTGGAACGAAACGAATGCTTTATAGATCAAGCCAATGAGCCCAACTAACCCACCACTTTTTGAATGTAGGAAGAATTCCTCCGCTCCGCTCTGCGCCGCTCCTGTCTCATTCGCCACCCCCACTCACTCCCCCACTCCGTGATGGTCGTACATCAATTCACAGTTCCGCTTTTATTAAATTTAAAATTTGAATTTTGAAAGTCCGCCAGAACTCTTCATGAATACGGAAAGACCGCCTTTCTGGTTGTTGATATGGAGCTGGAGCCGAGATGCATTCTATCACAATAACAGCAATGGCAACTATCTTTCAGATGGAAGACAACCGCCATAAAGTTCTTCAGAAATGGATGGAAGCGAAAGATAAAGCTCGCGCTTCAAGAGGTCAACGACCCCCGCACAAAGCGTGCATCCCTCACCCCGGACTCGTGCTTTTGGGCACATGTAGAAGAGGCTTGCAAAGACCTGAAAAATCTAAAACAAGGCCAACACGAAAGCTTACAAAAGCTTGAAAATTTTGAAGAGTATGTAACAAAGATGGAAAACGATCTCAGCATTTCTCGAGATGTTTTCTTTGAAGCAAGCAGCTTCATGATGTGCTGAGAAGAATGGAAAGAGTATAAGAAAATCAATCCCCTGATTGGAGCTCTCCTTTATGTCAGAAAATGGAAAAGTTGCAAGTTTTTTGAATGGAAAAGCTGTTTACAACATGATCTTCACCTGAATGGAGCTCTATCCTAATGAAAAAGCTGACTACAACATGATCTTCCAGTTAGGTTGCTTGTAATGTTTTCGAGATTCAAGGAAGAGGGTCTTCTGCTAATTAGATTGCCTGTTTTGCTTTAGATATGCAATTTCTATTTCTATCTCCAAGTAAAAGGCCTTTTCTAATGAGGTTGTTTCTTCTCTCCAGAAGGGGAAGCTTCTCCCAGTTGGTTATTTTTTTTGAATCACTGTAATATTTTGATTTCTATGTGTATTTTGCTTCTAACTTTCCAGTAAGAATTGAACTTTTCCCTCCGTACCAAATTCCAATCCTAATGTTTGACAAATGCGTCCCCTCATGTTTAAACCAACTCTTGCCATTGGATATGCTTTATAGTTACAATATAAAGTTTGTTAGTCCCTGCAGTCGGCCATGGCACTATATTAATGGGAATTGTTATGCGACATTAGTTCGTTTGATAATTAAAGTAGAGTTTTTAGCCCCTGACGTCTATATAATATATTGCAGCAAATTTTTTTAGTGATGTAGAACCAGTAAATTTTTTCATTTTTTATTTGGCGTGGAGAGGCTATATATTAGATCCGTTCCATTTGTATTTTAGAACTGCAAAGTAATATTAGCTTTAATTGACAAGGATTAAATGCTATGTTATTATTATAGAAAAGACTAAAGTCATTTAAAACTGTTGATATACCTATTCTAAACTTCATTGTATTTATTTTATAATTGCAAAATAATGTTAGCTTTAGTCTACAGAGATTAAAGCTTAAGCTATTATATAAAAGACTAAAGTCATTTAAGTGGTTGATATACTTATTCTAAACTTTATTTTATAATTTTTTTGATATTGAAAAATGAGATAATTGGACACAAATTTTTTTGTCAATAAATTATTGATGAATTTTTATCAAATTAATAGTTATTTTGATTTATTTATTTTATTTATGTATATATTTTATAATACAAGACAAAATGAGAATAGGCATTTTTATGTTGTATTTTAGATGTTGAGAAATATGATGGGAGAAATCATAGAATATTATATCACAAATTTTTAGGTTGATAGGCATGTTTATTTTGGAATAGGCTTCAGGTCTGTTTCGTTGATAGTGGTTAGGTTTGGGGTTATGCTTAGGGTCAACTTAACTATACCACTATAACCCCTAGGTGTCTAAGTATGTTTCTTTCACAATCATGGGTAAATAAGAGAGATTTGAACTTCAAACCACCTAGTATATAACACTTCATTTTCATGATCGTCGCCAATTGAGCTGTCTTTGGGGAGCTTTCTATGTTTTTTTTTTTAATGTACATATGTTTACTATTTAACTTATATTTCAAATTTTAATAATAATAATAATAATAATAATAATATAGTTGTTTTTTTTATGATTTTTAAAATTTTAGCAACATGTAAGTGTTTATTATGGATTGATGTCTATCCATGTTTACCATTTAATTTAAATATAATTATTAGAAAATATCATATAACATGTTACCTTATATTTTAATAATTTTAAAATATTATTGGAAATAGTAGCCATGTTATTTGCTCATAATAATTAAAAAATAATAAAATATTATGTAAAAAAACTTACCTTCATTTCAATTACAATTATTAGAAAATCCCATTTAACATGTTATAACCCTTCTCCATATCTATTTCTAAGAACAAGAGTGGTAGTCTGGGATCCATATATAATGGAAAGGCCCTTCAACCACTTCGTAGAAGGTATTAAACTAAGTTGTTAGATAAAACTAAATTATTATTAAGTGCACTTATTCTTTTTCCACTACCTTTACCATCATTTTGTTTCTTACATTACAAAGCAAGATGGATCTCCTTTTGATGCAGGAACATATATCTCTAACCTTAAACCAAAGGGGTCATATAATTTTCTAAAGGAGAGAAGATTCCATAAAAACAATGTTAGGGATGAAATAGGTAACAGTGATGTTACCTACTTTTTTTTGGTAGCACAAAAAGCACTTGATTTTGAAAAGTGGTGATGCAGAATCACCATTTTTTTTTTGTTCACATTTTTGACACTCATATTTTTATTTATGAAGTATGAATATTTGTTTTAAAATGTTAGTGATTTTCATGCTAATTTTGAAATGTATTGATGCAGCATCAACTTTTTTTTTAGAGCGGTGATTTTCATGCTAATTTTGAAACGTATTGATGTTGCATCAACCTTTCTTTTTAGAGTGGTGATTTTCATGTTGGTAATAAAACACAAAACTTAGATAAAATATATATATATATAAAAACAATAAAAAAAAACAATAGAAATGTAAAAAAAACAAAAATAGCTCGTAAAAATAAAAAATTTAAACAAAAATAAATTATAAAAACAAAAATATTTGAAAATTATATCAAAGGAAATGATAAAATTTGGAAAAAAAACACACACACACACACACATAATTTAAAGAAAAAAAAAACAAAAATTGACAAAAAAAAATTTAAAAAAAAAAACATCAAAAACATTTTTTTTCTAACTTATTAAAAAAACCATATATATATATATATATATATATATATATATATATATATATATATATATATATATATATATATATATATATATCAAAAATAATTTAAATTACAAAATTAAAATTTAGATTTAAATAAAAAAATAAATTTAAAATTTAAATTTAAAATAATAATAATAATAATAAGAAAAAAAAAAAACAAATTTCAAACCCAAAAAAAAAACAAAAAACAAAACAAAACAAATTTTATTTTAAATATTAAAAAAAACATATATATATATATATATATAATTGTTGGAAAAAAAAATTTAAATTTAATTGAAATAAAAAACAACTGTCGTGGTGGGGGCTGGGCGTAAGTGGCGAGGCCGACTGGCTCGCCCGTGGTGGCCACCCGACCCGCCCGCCTGGGCATGGTCGTTGTGGGTATGCCGATCCAGCCTCACGCGCCCGCTCGCTCCCCCACCATCACCTCACTGTTTTTTTAATATAGATATATATATATATATATATATATATATATATATATATATATATATATATATATATATATATATTAAATTAATTTTTTTTTTTAAATTTTATTATTATTATTATTATTATTATTTTATTTTATTTTTTTGTTAATAATTTTTATTAAATTTTTCTTCTTCTTTTTTTTATTTAATTGATTTTATTTTTTAATTTCAAAATTTTTGTTTATTTTTTAATATAATTTTATAAAATTTAATAAATTTTGTATTTTTTTAAAATCTATTTGGATTTAATATTGTTTTTTAAATGTTTTACCTTTTTATTATTATTATTATTTTTTAATTACATAAATTTTTTATATTTTTTTATTTCAATTAAAATTGTGTATTTAAAATTAGATTTTTTTTTAATTAAACTTAATTTTTTTAAATTAATTTGTTTTTTAATTATATATATATATATATATATATATATATATATATATATATATATATTCAATTTTCCATTTTTAATTGATTTTTAAAGTTTTTCTTTTAACAATGATTTTTTTTCTTTCTTTTATATTTAAAATTTATTTTTTCTTTCAAAATTTATTTGTTTATTCATTTATTTATTAAAATTTAATATTTTGTTTTTAAATTTAATTTGTTATTTTAATTTTTTTTTTTTTTAATTTAAGAAAATCTGATATATATATATATATATATATATATATATATATATATATATATATATATATTTAAGTTCATATATATTTTTTATTTTTTATAATTTAAATTTAATTTATTTTTTATAGTTTATTTGTTTTTTTAATATATATTGTTTTAAATTTAATATTTTCATTGTATTTTATTTTTATTTTTTATTGTTAATCAATTTTTCATTTTTTTTACTTTTAATTTTTAATTTAAATAATGTTGTTGTTGTTTTTTTTTTTAATTTAATTTAATATATTTCCTTAAATTTAAATTTTTGTTTTAAATTATTATTATTTTTTTTAATTTAATAAGCATTTTCTTTTTCTTTTTTAAATTTAATTTCTATATTTTATTTTTTATAATTTCCTTCTTTTTTTAACTTGTTATTTTTTTTATTTTTAAATTTAATATTTTTATTTTGTTTTTATTTTTATTTTTTAATTTCTATATTTTTTTAATTTTAATCTTAATTTTTATTATTATTATTATTATTATTATTATTTTTAAATGTTTGAATTAAAATTTTTATTTTGTTTTTGTTTTTATTTTTTTTTATCTTCATATATTTTTAAATTTTAAGCTTTCATATGTTTTTATTTTTTAAATTTATTTTTTTCCTTAAATTTTAGGTTTTTTTTTTAATGTTTGAATTTTAAAAATTAAAAAATGTTATTTCTATTTTTGAAAATGCCAAAAGTATGACACAATTTTTTTTTTGTTATTCCAGCATCAACTTGTTTTGTTTTGAGGGTGTTTTTTCAAGAAACAGTTTTGTTTTTACCATAATTTTATAAAATGTTGAAATTTGACCTTCAAAAAAAACGAAATGCGTTCTGGAATACACACTTTTTGTTTTTGGGGTGTTTTTTCATGTTTTTTGAGTCTTTTTGGGCTAGATTTCTCGTTTTGAGGTCAGGTTACCTATTTGATCGATAACAGTGTTTAAATTATAAATAGTGAATTTCTCATGTAAATACAAGTGTCTTGGTTCCTGAAGGAATGTAGTTTGTTAGAGGAATTTTGATGAGCTAGCACTCTTGGCCATGTGGAAAATTGTAAAAAGGGACAAATTGTCATGTACTTCTAGAGATGAGGACATGTATAGTTAAATTAGTGAGATGTTGGAAACATACTCCATCTTGTCTATTGTAATGGTTGTTATTTTAATAAGAAGCGGTTGAGACGAGCTAGCCAACGGTGACCTGCCATAAAGAGCAATAGGAAGTAGAAAGAGAAAATAGTAGGAATAGGAGAGGCCAAGGCAGAGTACGCCCATTTTGTATAATTAGGCTATGAAATTCTGTGAACACGGAAATTGGTTATTAAAAGCATATTTACATGCTTTTGTGTTCATCTTTGTCTAGGTATTTATAGTGAAGTGATTGTCTCGATTTGAATGTGAATAGCAATATGAATGAGTGTATGATTGTTTACTCAAGAATTTGTGTGTTTCCTGTAATGACAAATGAGTGTACAATTTTTTTCTTAGGAATTTTAATATAGCATAAATGTAGGGGTTTCGATTGTTGGTAAGCTTTTTCAGTGGAAATTGGGTACAAGAATATGAAATTCATGTATTAGGGTTTGGAACGTTGATTCAGGAGTAAAGTCAATGTGATTATTTATGAATCAGTGTCTCTGAGTGGTGAGATTCTAGTTGTAGGGTTTAAACACCGTTTGAAGTGTGGTTGTAATTGCATTGGCTCAATATTATTCTACTTTGTGGCAATATTGTAGATCCAATGTTAAACTGAATCCTAGGTTTGAATTTTGGCAATAAACCCAACAAATGATTATGATCAAGGAGTGGTAAAAATGATGATAAGAAATCACCAGTGATGTGCAGGGTAACCAAAAATTTGTTGGTTGAGGATCCATGTGGATATCTAAAGAAAATTTCGTTGAAAGCTGAGGAGCGCAGTCATATTTGGGTAGAGCAGGAAATCAACCAGTGGAAAAACAGTCCTAGCAAGAAGTACCTTGGGTAAGCTATGCTAGTTGAGCAAGGTTTTTGGGAAATCACCATCAATGTACCAGTTAAACAAACTCTGTTGAGTGAAGACTTCTTGGGGATTTGGAGACTACGTTGAAGGTAAGAGGGATTTGAGTGTGGTATTTTATTTTTATCATATCACTGAAAGTTAAATCTTGAGCAATGGTAGGAGGAGGCGTTGCATGGGGGTTTCGATTCGCTTGTACAAAGGTAACATAATATTCCTCACAAGTCCAACTGTAAAATGTGAGGGGAAAAAGTAACATAATATTTACTTTTGAGATTTAATAACGAGTGCTTTTGATGATCTAGAATGTAGTTGTCTATATCTATGTGGAATACATGACAAATACAATGAGATTTGGATTAATGGAAAATGTGGATCTATAACATTCTAATTACAGGAACAAAATTGAGTTATATTGTCATTTTGATGGTGAATGTCCAATGAATGTACCCAGTTCAAATATGAAGTTTCCCTGTTGTAAAGACTGGGTTTTTTTTACATGCCAATATATACATTTTAGTTAGTGAGAACATATTCAAGCCTAGATGGAGCCTTGGGATATCAATTGGAATGAGATCCTAAATCAAGCGTACTCCTAGGAACTATAATTTCATGTAACCATGAGTTAAGGAAGGAGTTTTGGTGAGCAAAGTTTGTAGAAATTAATTGTAGATTCAATACGGCTCATGTAATGTTTTAAAACATAAGACTCAAATCTACTCTACTCATTTACGGAACGCAATTCACGATTGAAAACACATATCAAAAGCATGCATCATGATTTAACATACATACACGATGATTTATCTAGGGGAAATCAATTGCTCAAAACCGGTTCCTGGTTGTATTGCATTAGTCAGAAAATAGATAAAAATATACAATGTTTTCTCAAGCCTGAGCAACCTCTACACAAGTATAATCTATCTCCCTGCTTCACAAGCTGTCTCTGGCCAATACTTAACCAAATTAATGCTTGCCCAAGTCCCTATTTCCTTGCGTTTTTTCCTTGGGAATTATCCCCTATTATATAGAAAAATTCCTTATCCATAACTGCATAATCCCTATAGGCCCTCCTCTGACTGCATGCACCACCTTTACAACTTGGATAATTATAGAACTGATAGTACACTTCCCTTGAACTCCAATCTCAACTAGGTAACTCGAATTTCATGCATGCATGAGTTAGTTATTAGCTAATTGATGAGTTAACTGGTTAAACACTAACGTTGCACCCCACTGCTAGACCTACTAGTTCCTCCAACAATTGGAACTAGTTTAACTGACTTTAACTCGATTTAATTGAATTAAATTGTTATAACTGAAATTAAGCTCAGCCTAGGCTCCTAAAATTTAGGAATCAGTGTACACAACTCAAGTTAAGCCCTCAAATTTAACTAACTAAGATAACTAAGTGATAGTAACTCAACTAACTCATTCAAGTTGTCTTGTGACATGGAATTACAATTTTCTCCTAATTTAATTCAAGGGAAAATTAAATTATGAATTTCTTGTTGAATTTTCAACACTGCCTCTCAACAAGAAAGGGATTATCAGATACCTAAATCCTTCTTATATGGAATTCAAATTTTCCTCTTGAAAAAACCTTTGTCAAAATATCTACATCTTGTTCCTATGTAGGAATGTATTCCAAAAACATGGTCTGCCTCTAAACACAATCTCGTAGATGGAAATACCAGATGTCATTATGCTTGGATCAATCATGAAAAATTGGACTCTCAGAGAGTTTGATACAACTCTGATTGTCACAGTAAATCACTGTGGGATCCATCATCTGACGAAATAACCCAACAAGAATCTTCCTTATTTTGATAGCCTCACAATCTGCTTGACTAGCAGCCATGTACTCTGCTTCTGTTGAACTGAGTGCAACTGATCTATGCTTCATGTTGTACCAAGAAACTGTTGCTGACCCAATACTGAAAAATCCTCCTGAAGTTCTCATCTAATCTGATGGACTACTCGCCCAACCTGCATCTGTGAAGCCTTGCAGCTTCACTACCTTTGTCCATATGTACCAAATACCAAACTGAGTAGTGCCTCTGAGATATCTCAACACATGTTTTGCCGCATTCTAATACATTTTGGTTGGCTTAACCATTGCTTGACTAAGTTTTTTAACTACATAACACATGTCTGGTCGTGTGTTCACCAAATACATAAGTGAACCAACAAGCTGTTTGTAAATAGTCGCCTCCACTTCCTCACCTGAAGTGGCATCCTCCTTCCTCCAACTACCTACTAGAGGAGTTTTCATTGGCTTGCCAAAACTTCTTCAGTATCTTATTAGCATACTTTCTCTAAGAGTCAAATAGTTCCCTATCTCCTTGCCCTACTTCCAAACTGAGGAAATAATGCATGAGTCCCATGTCATTCATCTTGAATTCTCTTGCAAGATCCTCTTTGTAAGGTTTGATCAACTTCTCATCACCAGTTAAAATCAAATCATAGACATATAATACTATAATCAACAATTTACCTTCATCAACAATATGGTAAAGGTTTTCATTTGCTTCACTTTTGGTGAATCCCAACCTGGTGAAATAGTTGTCGATCCTAGTGTACCAAGCATGGGGTGCTTGTTTCAATCCATACAATGCTCGTTTGATTTTTCACACACGCAACTCTCTATCGAAGGTCTCAAATCCTTCTGGTTGTTCAATGCACACCTCTTCCTCAATCACTCCATTGAGGAATATTGTTCTCACATCCATCTAATGGATCTTCCATCCCATCTATGTTACAAGTTCTAGATATGATCTGATAGGAGAGTACCTTGCTACAAGAGCAAAGGTCTCCTCGTAATCAGTTCCCTCCACCTGTGAGAATCCCTTGGCCACAAGTTCAGCCTTGTGCTTCTCGATGCTTCCATCTATTGCTTGCTTCACCTTGTAAATCTACCTCGAACCTACCATTGACTTGTCCTTTGGTCTAGGGACCACATTCCAAACAATGTTTCTGATTATGGAATCATATTCCTCTACCATGGCATCAACCCATATTGGTTGTTGCACTGCTTCCTCGAATGAGGATGGTTCTCTCTCAACTAGATCACTCATCAGAGCCATGTACCCAATGTACTAATTTGGTAACCTCCTCTTCCTGCGTTTTGATGTGGGTGCTCCTGCATTCTCTCTAGCATCATGCAATAATCTGCCATCTTCCCTAATGCACTTCCTTCTTTGGCTGCATCTGCATGAGTGGGTGTCTCCACTCTCTACTCCTCTACTTGTGGCTACTCCACAACATCATGAGGTTTTTCTTTTGGAGCCAAAAGCTACTCATCTGCATGCAACTAAATCTCCCTCTCAAGGGAACACCTCATTACCTTCTCTTCATTGAACTTCACATCTCTACGAACAAATGTCATCCTGAGAGATGGAAGGTACACCCGATAGTTGTGAGGTGTATCAGTGTAACCCAAAAATATGACCAATTCTGATGTCGACTCTAGTGTTTTCCTTGTATCCTTGGAAACATTACTATAAATGGATGAACCAAAGATCCTGAAGTGTGACACGTCTATTTTCTTCCCTGAAAAAGCTTCTTCTGGTGTACTCATCATGCGAATCCGATTTAGACTTATATTCTGCAATACTATTGTGGTGCATGCTTTGGACCACAAGTGTATAGGTGGGCCTTGATCATACAACATCGCCCATGCAACTCCCACAATACTTTTGTTCTTCCTCTCACCCACCCCATTTTGTTGTGGTTTATGGGGTGTTATTAACTCCCGTCGAATGCCTTCCTTTACACAAAAGTTTTTAAACTCATTCGACACATATTTACCACCATTATCGCTCTTGAGAGCCTTCACTTCCATGCCAATTTCTTTCTCAACAAGTGCTTTAAATTCAAAAAATTTGGATCGTGTTTCTTCTTTCTTTTGCATGAAGAAAATATAGCACTTATGTAAGAAACCATCTAAAAATATAACATAATACTTGTGCTTGGCCATGGAGGTTGTCGAGTACATGACAATTTGTCCCTCTTTACAATTTTCCACATGGCCAAGAGTGCTAGCTCATCAAAATTCCTCTAACAAACTACATTCCTTCAGGAACCAAGACACTTGTATTTACATGAGAAATTCACTATTTATAATTTATGGAATCTTCTCTCCTTTAGAAAATTATATGACCCCTTCGGTTTAAGGTTAGAGATATATGTTCCTGCATCAAAGGGAGATCCATCTTGCTTTGTAATGTAAGAAACAAAATGATGGTAAAGGTAGTGGAAAAAGAACAAGTGCACTTATTAATAATTTAGTTTTAGATAACAACTTAGTTTAATACCTTCTAGGAAGTGGTTGAAGGGAATTTCCATTATATATGGATCCCAAACTACCACTCTTGTTCTTAGAAATAGATATGGAGAAGGGTTATAACATGTTAAATGGGATTTTCTAATAATTGTAGTTGAAACCAAGAATGGGTTTTGAGTAATTGATTTCCCCTAGATAAATCATCGTGTATGTATGTTAAATCATGATGCATGCTTTTGATATGTGTTTTCAATCGTGAATTGTGTTCCGTAAATGAGTAGAGTAGATTTGAGTCTTATGTTTTAAAACATTACATGAGCTGTATTGAATCTAAAATTAATGTCTACAAACTCTGCTCACCAAAACTCCTTCCTCGACTCGTGGTTACATGAAATTATAGTTCCTAGGAGTACGCTTGATTTAGGATCTCATTCCAATTGATATCCCAAGTCTCTATCTAGGCTTGAATATGTTCTCACTAACTGAAATGTATATATTGGCATGTAAAAAAAAACTAGTCTTTACAACAGGGAAACTTCATATTTGAACTGGGTACATTCATTGGACATTCACCATCAAAATGACAATATAACTCAATTTTGTTCTTGTAATTAGAATGTTATAGATCCACATTTTCCATTAATCCAAATCTCATTGTATTTATCATGTATTCCACATAGATATACACAACTACATTCTAGCTCAATGAATAATCAAAAGCACTCGTTATTAAATCTCAAAAGTAAATATTATGTTACTTTTTCCCCTCACATTTTACAGTTGGACTTGTGAGGAATATTATGTTACCTTTCTACAAAGGAATCAAAACCCCTATGCAACACCTCCTCCTATCATTTCTCAATATTTAACTTTCAGTGATATGATAAAAATAAAATACAATACTCAAATTCCTCTTACCTTCAACGTAGTCTCCAAATCCACAAGAATTATTCACTTAACAGACTTTGTTTAACTGGTACATTGATGGTGATTTCCCAAAAACCTTGCTCAACTAGCATAGCTTACCCAAGGTACTTCTTGCTAGGACTATTTTTCCACTTGTTGATTTCCTTCTCTACCCAAATATGACTGCGCTCCTCATCTTTCAACGAAATTTTCTTCAGATATCCACATGGATCCTCAACCAACAAATATTTGGTTACCCTGCACATCAATGGTGATTTCTTATCATCATTTTTACCACTCGTTGATCACAATCATTTGTTGGGTTTATTGCCAACATTCAAACCTAGGATTCAGTTTAACATTGGATCTGCAATATTTCCACAAAGTAGAATAATATCGAGCCAATGCAATTACAACCACACTTCAAACGGTGTTTAAACCCTACAACTAGAATCTCACCACCCAGAGACACTTATTCATAAATAATCACATTGACTTTACTCCTAAATCAACGTTCCAAACCCTAATACATGAATTTCATATTCTTGTACCCAATTTCCACTGAAAAAACCTACCAACAATCGAAACCCCTGAATTTATACTATATTACAATTCCTAAGAAAAAAATTGTACACTAATTTGTCATTACAGGAAACACACAAATTCTTGAGTAAACAACCATACACTTAGTCATATTGCTATTCACATTCAAATCGAGACAATCACTTCACTATAAATACCTAGACAAATATGAACACAAAAGCATGTAAATATGCTTTTAATAACCAATTTTCGTGTTCACAGAATTTCATAGCCTAATTATACAAAATGGGCGTACTCTGCCTTGGCCTCTCCTATTCCTACTATTTTCTCTTTCTACTTCCTATTGCTTTTTATGGCAGGTCACTGTTGGCTAGCTCGTCTCAACCGCTTCTTATTAAAATAACAACCATTACAATAGACAAGATGGAGTATGTTTCCAAAATCTCACTAATTTAACTATACATGTCCTCATCTCTAGAAGTACATGACAATTTGTCCCTCTTTGCAATTTACCACATGGCCAAGAGTGCTAGCTCATCAAAATTCCTCTAACAAACTACATTCCTTCAGGAATCAAGACACTTATATTTACATGAGAAATTCACTATTTATAACTTATGGAATCTTCACTCCTTTAGAAAATTATATGACCCCTTTGGGTTAAGGTTAGAGATATATGTTCCTGCATCAAAAGGAGATTCATCTTGCTTTGTAATGTACGAAACAAAATGATGGTAAAGGTAGTGGAGAAAGAACAAGTGCACTTATTAATAATTTAGTTTTAGCTAACAACTTAGCTTAATACCTTCTAGGAAGTGGTTGAAGGGCCTTTCCATTATATATTGATTCCAAACTACCACTCTTGTTCTTATAAATAGATATGGAGAAGGGTAATAACATGTTAAATGGGATTTTCTAATAATTATAGTTGAAACCAAGAAGGGGTTTTGAGCAATTGATTTCCCCTAGATAAATCATCGTGTATGTATGTTAAATCATGATGCATGCTTTTGATATGTGTTTTCAATCGTGAATTGCGTTCCGTAAATGAGTAGAGTAGATTTGAGTCTTATGTTTTAAAACATTACATGAGCCATATTGAATCTACAATTAATTTCTACAAACTTTGCTCGCCAAAACTCCTTCCTTAACTTGTGGTTACATGAAATTACAGTTCCTAGGAGTACGCTTGATTTAGGATCTCATTCCAATTGATATCCAAAGTCTTCATCTAGACTTGATTATGTTCTCACTAACTGAAATGTATATATTGGCATGTAAAAAAAACCCCAGTCTTTACAACAGGGAAACTTCATATTTGAATTGGGTACATTCATTGGACATTCACCATCAAAATTATAATATAACTCAATTTTGTTCCTTTAATTAGAATGTTATAGATCCACATTTTCCATTAATCCAAATCTCGTTGTATTTATCATGTATTCCACATAGATATACACAACTACATTCTAGATCAATGAATAATCAAAAGCACTCGTTATTAAATCTCAAAAGTAAATATTATGTTACTTTTTCCCCTCACATTTTACAGTTGGACTTGTGAGGAATATTATGTTACCTTTCTACAAAGGAGTTGAAACCCCTATGCAATGCCTCCTCCTATCATTGCTTAAGATTTAACTTTCAGTGATATGATAAAAATAAAATACCATACTCAAATCCCTCTTACCTTCAACGTAGTCTCCAAATCCCCAAGAAGTCTTCACTCAATAGGGCTTGTTTAACTGGTACATGGATGGTGATTTCCCAAAAATCTTGCTCAACTAGCATAGCTTACCCAAGGTACTTCTTGCTAGGACTCTTTTTCCACTGGTTGATTTCCGTCTCTACCCAAATATGACTGCGCTCCTCATCTTTCAATGAAATTTTCTTCAGATATCCACATGAATCCTCAACCAACAAGTTTTTAGTTACCGTACATATCAATGGTGATTTCTTATCATCATTTTTACCACTCCTTGATCACAATCATTTGTTGGGTTTATTTCCAACATTCAAACCTAGGATTCAGTTTAACATTGGATCTGCAATATTGCCACAAAGTGGAATAATATCGAGCCAATGCAATTACAACCACACTTCAAACGATATTTAAACCCTACAACTAGAATCTCACCACTTAGAGACACTGATTCATAAATAATCACATTGACTTTACTCCTGAATCAACATTCCAAACCATAATACATGAATTTCATATTCTTGTACCCAATTTCCACTGAAAAAACTTACCAACAATAAAAACCCCTACATTTATACTATATTACAATTCCTAAGAAAAAAATTGTACACTCATTTGTCACTACAGGAAACACACAAATTCTTGAGTAAACAATCATACACTCATTCATATTGCTATTCACATTCAAATCGAGACAATCACTTCACTATAAATACCTAGACAAAGATGAACACAAAAGCATGTAAATATGCTTTTAATAACCAAATTCTGTGTTCATAGAATTTCATAGCCTAATTATACAAAATGGGCGTACTCTGCCTTGGCCTCTCCTGTTCCTACTATTTTCTCTTTCTACTTCCTATTGCTCTTTATGGCAGGTCACCATTGGCTAGCTCGTCTCAACCGCTTCTTATTAAAATAACAACCATTACAGTAGACAAGATGGAGTATGTTTCCAAAATCTCACTAATTTAACTATACATGTCCTCATCTCTAGAAGTACATGACAATTTGTCCCTCTTTACAATTTTCCACATGGCCAAGAGTGCTAGCTCGTCAAAATTCCTCTAACAAACTACATTCCTTCAGGAACCAAGACACTAATATTTGCATGAGAAATTCACTATTTATAATTTATGGAATCTTCTCTCCTTTAGAAAATTGTATGACCCCTTTGGTTTAATGTTAGAGATATATGTTCCTGCATCAAAGGGAGATCCATATTGCTTTGTAATGTAAGAAACAAAATGATGGTAAAGGTAGTGGAAAAAGAACAAGTGCACTTATTAATAATCTAGTTTTAGCTAACAACTTAGTTTAATAACTTTTAGGAAGTGGTTGAAGGGCCTTTCCATTATATATGGATCCGAAGCTACCACTCTTGTTCTGAGAAATAGATATAGAGAAGGGTTATAACATGTTAAATGGGATTTTCTAATAATTGTAGTTGAAATGAAGGTAAGTTTTTTTACATAATATTTTATTATTTTTTAATTATTATGAGCAAATAACATGGCTATTATTTCCAATAATATTTTAAAATTATTAAAATATAAGGTAACATGTTATATGATATTTTCTAATAATTATATTTAGATTAAATGGTAAACATGGATAGACATCAATCCATAATAAACACTTACATGTTGCTAAAATTTTAAAAATCATAAAAAAGACCAACTATATTATTATTATTATTATTAAAATTTGAAATATAAGTTAAATAGTAAACATATCTACATTTAAAAAAAAAACATAGAAAGCTCCCCAAAGACAGCTCAATTGGCGATGAACATGAAAATAAAGTGTTATATAGTAGGTGGTTTGAAGTTCAAATCTCCCTTATTTACCCGTTATTGTGAAAGAAACATACTTAGACATCTAGGGGTTATAGTGGTATAGTCAAGTTGACCCTAAACCTAACCCCAAACCTAACCACTATCAACGAAACAGACCTGAAGCCTATTCCAAAATAAACATGCCTATCAACCTAAAAATTTGTGATATAATATTCTATGATTTCTCTCATCATATTTCTCAACTTCTAAAATACAACATAAAAATTTCTATTCTCATTTTGTCTTGTATTATAAAATATATACATAAATAAAATAAATAAATCAAAATAACTATTAATTTGATAAAAATTCATCAATAATTTATTGACAAAAAAATCTGTGTTCAATTATCTCATTTTTCAACATCAAAAAAATTATAAAATAATGTTTAGAATAAGTATATCAACCACTTAAATGACTTTATTCTTTTATATAATAGCTTAACCTTTAATCTCTATAGACTAAAGCTAACATTTTTTTTTTTTCTAAATAAGTTTAATCTATTGATAATCAGAAACAGATATGTACATCAGGAGTAAACCAGGTCTAGGCCTGAGTAGGCCTGTAGAGCAGAAAGTCAAAAAACTTGGCACTGCCCGTTGAGGGAAACCAGTGCAAATAAAGATCCATCAAAAAGACCCACACAGGGGCAATGTTTAAGTCTAGAACCATACAATGACAAATTGCAAACTGAAGACAGTGCCATAGCAAAAAAACAAAAACCTGGGGCTGAGTAAGATCACTCATCCGGTTCCTCTTCCTCGACTCTGCACCAAAACTCATCTGGTTCTCCATCAGAATTGTAGAGGTCCGCAGTTGAGTGAAAGATCTTGTCAGCAGCAGGGGTGCGCAGTCCATCGCCCGGATGTTGCTGGTGCGGAGCGTTTGCATTATCCCGGTCTTGAATTGCATTATGCTGCTCTTCCTGTATCATCTCGATATCAACATTCATGCCAATGCCCTGTCCTTCAACATCCTCGGTGCTGGCTCTGTTCCGTTCGGGCATATCTTCATCATTCTGCCCACCAAGACCAACCCGCTCTTCATCAATCTGCACACCAAGACCAACCCGCCCATCATCATAAGGGGACTCTCGGAATACCATGGTGACAGTGGCTGTTATACATGGGCGAATCAAAGCACTTTGAAAAACGAAATGCCTGGTTTGAGAGTGAGCTGGAGCATTCTCGCCGATGGTGTTCCAGTTCTCAGACCTAAGAATACGACCACGGGCAACATGAGATGTGCTGGCTGAGCCAGTAAAGTCCGCAGCCGAGGTACTAGAAGACGGGGAGGAGCGCCTGTATACCCTCCTGGAAGGACCCCGACGGCATCTCATTCTGTGCCTTAAACGAGGCATACTGTCAATCGTTGCAGGAAAGCTTGGGGAATGCTGAGATCCAAGCTGAGCGTTGGTTGAGTGAGAGAGCGTGGGAGCTATGGGAATGCTGAGCAGAGTCTCAAGCCAAATCCCGGACTGATGCATACAATTACCAGCAATGGAGAAATGAATATTTTCGCCCAGGACAAGGCAGCCATGAAGTTTGGTGCGCTTGCCTGTGACGGTGCGCTCGGAGGAGAGCCTCACGGTGGGCGAACAATACACAGCAGAAGGCCGAGGGAAGCTGCTATTAGCATGCTCGTTCTCCATTCTGCAATCAAATACCTCGAAGCTGTTGCCGTCCCAGCATATTAACTGCGCCATTGAAGGAGTGATTACCAGATCTTTGTTACCTTGCATAGAATGATCTCGAATTGCGTTTGGAGAATTGTGAACCGCGCCCATTAAGTTTTGACATAAATGTCTCACGCCGGAGTACAGTCACCAACAGACATTTGCAATGCGATGAGGCCAGCTGCAAACCGTAGTGCCGCTTGGCTCCCACTTGGTTCCTATATTAATCACCCGCATCCGGGTTTTCTGCTTCACGATGGAGCAGTGAGTAGTATTCTTGTCGTTGTTCCTCATTTTGAAAAATCTCAGGTGTGCCTGTGATAAGGTAGTGTTCACTGTCAACTCTAGCATTGGCTAGAAGATCGGCCACCTTGTTCCCTTCCCTTCTTGTATGCTTGAAAGTGATAGCCCTGTTTTTGAGGATCCAATCCTCAATGTTTTGCAAGCGTGTTTCCAATCTCCAACTTTGGGCAATTTTCTGTGCAGGGGCTCCGTTGAGAAGCTTTTTGGCCATGTTAATGAGGATTTGAGAATCCCCTTCAATCTCCAGAGGATGAAGGTTTAATTGTTGAGATAGAATCAGACCCTGATGGAGACCTTCAAGTTCAGCCGAATTGTTTGTGTCCCAACCGATCTGGCCCAAATATATGACTGAGGGAGTGCCTTTGTGGTCTCTGATAATGCCTCCGTACCCAGCTTTGCCTGGATTACCTTTGGAGGCTCCATCAAAATTGAGTTTGAAGGTGTGCTCCTGAGGGGGCATCCATATTCTCTTGCTTTTATCATCTTGAGGGGTTTTACTTCTTGGCTCAGAATAGTGAAGGTTAAATCCCCAATTGTCCCAGATGGTCTTTTCCTTGGCCGTGGTGGGGAGATCATTTGTATCCCAGGAGCGCAAGTTGAGGGATTCTTCTAAGTTGTGATAGAAGGTTTTCCATATAGCTTCCAGAGGTGTGATTTGGTCTCTGAAAATTCGTTTATTGCGCTCCTTCCAGATGGACCATAGAAGTAGCCCCGGGATAAGGCTCCAAAGGTGGTTGAGGAGAACACTGGTGTAGGGGTGCTGATGCCAGTCTCTAATGGTCTTGATTAGATCTTCAGAGGGTCTGCAGCTGCGTTGGCATCGAAAGCTTGCTTTTTCCCATAATTGTCTTGCTAAAGGGCATTCATTCAATAAATGTTTCTGCGTTTCTTCTTGGGCCCTACAATTGAGACAGATTGATGGGCCTTGAAAGCCTTTTTTGATAAGGTTATCCCATGTAAGAATTTTTTGATGCCCGAGAAGCCATAGGAAAACTGAGACTTTTGGCCATATCCAGGGTTTCCAAATTTTATCCCATATAGGATCTTTGGATCCGGGGTCATGAGTTATTAATCTGTAAGCTTCTTGTGAGGAGAAGGTGCCTCTTGTATTATAAAATATATACATAAATAAAATAAATAAATCAAAATAACTATTAATTTGATAAAAATTCATCAATAATTTATTGACAAAAAAATCTGTGTTCAATTATCTCATTTTTCAACATCAAAAAAATTATAAAATAATGTTTAGAATAAGTATATCAACCACTTAAATGACTTTATTCTTTTATATAATAGCTTAACCTTTAATCTCTGTAGACTAAAGCTAACATTACTTTGCAGTTATAAAATAAATACAATGAAGTTTATAATAGGTATATCAACAGTTTTAAATGACTTTACTCTTTTCTATAATAATAACATAGCATTTAATCCTTGTCAATTAAAGCTAATATTACTTTGCAATTCTAAAATACAAATGAAACGGATCCAATATATAGCCTCTCCACCTAGAAAAGAGGCCAAATAAAAAATGAAAAAATTTACTGGTTCTCAGACATCACTAAAAAAAATGCTGCAATATATCATATAGACCTCAGGGGCTAAAATTTTTTGTTTAATTATCAAACGAACTAATGTCGCATAACAATTCCCATTAATATAGTTCCATGCCCGACTGCAGGGACTAATAAACTTTATATTGTAACTATAAAGCATATCCAATGGCCAGAGTTGGTTTAAACATGAGAAGACGCATTTATCAAACATTAGGATTGGAATTTGGTACAGAGGGAAAATTTCAATTCTTACTAGAAAGTTAGAAGGAAAATACACATAGAAATCAAAATATTACAGTGATTCAAAAAAATAACCTATTGGGAGAAGCTCCCCTTCTAGAGAGAAGAAACAACCTCATTGGAAAAGGCCTTTTACTTGGAGATAGAAATAGAAATTGCATATCTAAAGAAAAACAAGCAATCTAATTAGCAGAAGACCCTCTTCCTTGAATCTTGAAAACATTACAAGCAACCTAACTGGAGGATCATATTGTAATCAACTTTTTCATTCGGATAGAGCTCCATTCAGGTGAAGATCATGTTATAAACAACTTTTCCATTAAAATAACCTGCAACTTTTCCATTTTCTGACATAAAGGAGAGCTCCAATCAGGGGATTGATTTTTCTTATACTCTTTCCATTCTTCCCACCACATCATGAAGCTGATTTCTTCAAAGAAAACATCTCGAGAAATGTTGAGAACGTTTTCCATCTTTGTTTCATACTCTTCAATTTTTTAAAGCTTTTGTAAGCTTTAGTGTTGGCCTTGTTTTAGATTTTTTCAGGTCTTTGCAAGCCTCTTCTACATGTGCCCAAAAGCACGAGTCCGAGGTGAGGGATGCATGCTTTGTGTGGGGGTCGTTGACCTCTTGAAGCGTGAGCTTTATCTTTCGCTTCCATCCATTTCTGAAGAACTTTATGGTGATTGTGTCTTCCATCTGAAAGATAGTTTCCATGGCTGTTATTGTGATAGAATGCATCTCGGCTCCAGCTCCATATCAACAACCAGAAAGCCGGTCTTCCCTTATTCATGAAGAGTTCTGGCGGACTTTCAAAATTCAAATTTTAAATTTTAAAAAAAGCGGAACTGTGAATTGATGTACTACCATCACAGAGTGGGGGAGTGTGTGGAGGTGGCGGATGAGACAAGAGCGGCGTAGAGCGGAGCGGAGGGTGAGAGGTGGCGGCCGTCAGCCAGCGAAGCTGGCTGGGTCCACTTGAATCTCGGAAAGGCCAGAGAGTCGCCGGAGGGACAGTCCCAGAGCTGTCCCGTCACCCTTCGTTTCGTAGAGTGAAAGACTCCTCCATTTTTTACAGAATCCTTGAGAACTTTCTCACTAGTTACAACGTATACTTCAGGATTCTAATGATTGTAACATCTTTTTGCGATTCAAAACAAATCTAACTATAATTTGACATTCAATTAGTGATACATGAATGACTATTTTGTGCTAAAATTGATCTCCCATTGTTTACGGAAAGCCTTATTTTCAAGTCTATACGCCCATTAATACTCCAAAAGAACCAATGGACATGCCATGGTCATGCCAGCCATAACCATGCAGACTCTAAATGAGTATGCGCTGCACCAGGCTATAGGATATTTAATATACAAATAACTGCTTCTGACATCTGACATTTCTTTTCGTGAGCGCACCCATCTTGACATCCTTTCTACTTTCCAGCAAAATATATCTCTGTTTCCGGTCGGTCCAAATCACATGCATCATGTTGTTATCCTCCATATGTCCATCACATTCCAAAACACATGTATATGCTGCTATCTGTGGTAATTTCATCCCATACTCATCCATACAACGCATACCTGCACATTTGAAATTTATTCGCGCCCTCGGTTGATGTTGATGAGTTGATGCTGCACCCACGGCACTTATTACAGGCTATAAATATACACGTACAATTTTAATCTCTTAGTTGGGAAGAACTAAAAGATTAAAAAGTATTATGGATAGAGGCAATTTTCTATTTTATCATTTTATTATATTAATATTTTGTTTTTTTATTAATATATTTATGTTTTATTGAAATTTACAAGTTGAAATTTTATATAATTAAGGTAAAGTGGATTATAGTGTTAATTTTGAATGAAATTTCGTATAAATAAATATAATATTTATTTTATGTATTTGTTAAAGATTATATATATGTATATTCTATAAATACAAAGAGTGAATTTTTTTTATTTAGAATTTATTATTGAGAAGTTTATATTTATTTTTTGAAAATTATTGTTATTCAATTATAATTGTTATTTGGTTATTTTGATTTAAGTTTTAATGAAAATATAAATCTTAAGTTTTGATTAAAAAATAATAGTTTTGATTTATCTATATGAAAGTAAAATAAACATAATTTAACATACTATAAATATAGAATATACAAAGTTCATGAAAAATAAGTTATTGTTGTATATGAAATATTTTAAAAGATGTTTATTCATTTATTTGTTTTGGATAATTGTACAAAATTGTCCTGTATCTATTTAATCGTAGTAGGGACTTAGTTTACTTATGGCATCATCTTTAGGTTCATGTATAGGTTGTAAGAGAAAATGAATTCTTCTATGGAATATAGAGGTTGATTCTTAGACCTTTTGGCATCACTTACAACATATTGGAATTTAGACTCTCTATACAGTCTCCTCTCTTGACCTCCAATAAAAATATGGTTGCATAGGATAAATCCACCAACAAGATTCTGCCTAATTTTCTGGCCCAAGATCTAGAATGTGACATGGTATAGACCACTGGAACGTTAGCCACAACAATTTCCATGACCACGCTCTTCATGGGGATTTGGGCGAGAGAAAATGTGGAAAATCCACATAGATTCAACTAATCTTGTAATATCTTAAAACAAACTACATGAATCTATTCTACAAAATGTGGAAACTAATTACGATCATAAAATCATATGAACAAGAAAGAGAAAGAATTTCAATCGCACAACACAAAGATTTATCTAGGGAAAGCCTCAGTTAAAAACCTTGCTCTTTCTCCTCTAAGTCACTGAAGAGATCTCTATTACCCTTCATATGGAACGAGACACCGATGTCGAGATACCACATGCTTCCCATTACTGTGCTTTCCATGCATGCAATGAGAGTAAAATTAAGCTCGAATTATGAAGCTAAAGCTTCACCTGTTGTTGCAACTACAGGTTCCTTCTTACTTGCCTTCTTCTGTGTATATATCATGGCATAATGCCCGAACACATGACAGTGAAACCACTTGTTATTGGACAAGTCTTTCTTCTTGCCCTCTTCACCTTGGGATTTCTTTCCCTAGGCTTTCTTTCCTTTGTTGGCTAATGCAAAGTCTTCTTCCGCTTCTTTGGAAGATGTCTCGTCTTTAGTGTTTTGCCTTATTTCTTATTGCACCAGGTCAAACCATAATCGCTCCCACTCTGGTAACTTCTCCCTCCCATTTACTGAATCCTAGTAGCTATGCTAGCTCTTGGGAAGGCCTAGAAGTGCTAGGCTCACCATATCGTCCTCAACAATGATAGCACCAACACTTCCAAGCTCATCCCGATATTGGGTGAACTTGTTCAAGTACTTTGGTATTGTGTCGCCCTCCTCCATCTTCAATTTTCTGAGTTTTTCCTTTAGCACCAGCTTCCTATGGTCGTTATTTTTATGAAAAAAAATTGTCAAGGCCTTCCACATATCATATAGAGTTTCCTTTCCATGGAGGTTCGAGACAATATTATCTTGAACTCCTTCCAAGAGAATCCTTCTTGCCTTCGCTATGTTCTTCTTCCATGCTGCTAGATCTTGAGCATCTACTACTAGATCTTGAGAATCTGTTGTTGTGGGCTTAGGAATATCACTATCTATGAACTCCTTTAGCTTCTTTTCTTCGAACACTGCTTTTATCCTATCCTTCCAAGCTATGTAACTTAAACTACCCTCAAGGGCATATTCGAGTCTCAATCCAAAGAAAGACATCATGATCCTGAGGATAGTCTTGAAGAGTAGATCTACAAATTCAATTCACCTTCTCCAAACAAACTCATATTCTTCTCTTCTATAGTGATTCATGCTCTGATACCATGTAGAAAATCCACGTAGATTCAACTTATCTTGCAATATGCTAAAAAAAAAGCACTTGAATCTACTCTACAATTTGCATAAACCAATTAGGATTACAAAATCACATGAACAAGAAAGAGAAATAATTTCAATCGCACAACACAAAGATTTATCTGGGAAAAGGCTCAACTAAAAACTCAACTATCTATATATTGCATAAGTCAAAGAATATGAGAACAATACAATTCTTCTCTCAAGGTTGAGAGCTCTCTGCACTATCTTTGTTTGTCTCATTGATTCCTAGGCAAGCTTGGTTCAATACTTAACTAATTTCTTGGCTTTAGGAATCCCTATTTCCTTGTGCACATTCCTATGGAATTAGGCCCCTATTAACAAGGAAATTCCCCATAATTATTGTGTAATACATCAAGGCTCTTCCTCTGGATCCATGCACCACCTGTAAATTTTTTTTATTATACAACTGAGAGTACACTTCCCTTTAACTCCAATCTCAAGTAGGTCTCTCTCATTGTGTACACAACCGAATGTGGCCTCTGAAAATTCAACCATTGAATCAAATCATCCTTGTTAATGTCCTCCATTTTCCCTTTTCCCACCTTCCCTACAAAGCTTAGCCGAAACTGGGCCAGATGGGCTTCTGTGTCATTTTTCTCATGTGCCTTAGGTGAGTAGGCTAGGGGTATTCGAAAGTATTAATGAGAATTACCTAGCAATGACCCAGTGATTGTACGCTCCGAGCGATGAACTGTTGTAACAGGTTCGACATCTAGGAATTGAAGAAACTGGTTGTTATCTTGTTCTTACTGAGTCTGACGGGACTCGAAAAATTCATGCCGAGAACAATGTTGTCCCCTTCTTTCTACAACGCATTGTGAGATATTGAAGCCGCAACGGAGTTGAGGAGGGTCATGGTGAATGCTCTGCATATATTGAACAAAACTCAAGGCACACCATAATTTTTCACTTGTCTATAATGTCCACATTGTCATGAAGATGTTAGTGATAATAAAAACCAGTGTGATCCCAAGGATATAAATTTGAGGATACCCAACGCTACCAAATGTGGAGAAAAAATGATAAAATTCAAAAGAGAGTGAGTGCGCATCCATCTCAGTGGGAAAATTTAAATCTTGGATCCATCATGCGCATGGTGGATCATATGGCATCGACATAATCCATGGATAATGAATGTGAATACGTACAAAGACAAAAACCCATTTCCTATTAATAAAAAACTATCCGCTGGGGAAATTATGTACACGGGTTGGCCTCCAAAGTTGATGACTGAGCCCTTCTCTCAATATTATCCTTTATGGTGTATTAATGGCTCTATAGCCTTATAAATATTGGTTTCCATTTTCTAGTGGACCGTATATTAGAAGATGTGCTTAATTAAATTGCAATCTGACATGGTCTCGGGATCTGAGGTCACTGTGTTTTAATTTTGACAAAATCTCCAGGGTCTCTGCTCACTGAGTTTTAATGATATTTCATTCGAATCTATCAAATATGTTGCATACCCTATTCAACCGTAACAAATATTTTTGGAGTTATAGTTCTGATCCAGGTGGCTCCAGAGATTCAAATAGGGAAAGAGGACTTTTGAAAGCTCAAAAATCAAAGTGTTTGGATTGCTTTCGAACTAGGACCAGAGCATAGATCTCGACGTTCTGATTGTGGCAGTGTGAACGGTTCGTCAAACTAAGCTCGTATGCGAAAGCTAGAAGCAATCAAATTTTTGGGTTGACTTGGATGACTTGGTAGCTTAAGGAGGCAACAAATCCGCAGCGATCCGGCCACCGGATTTCGGTCCGATTCCGGGAAAAATTGCGAGACACTTGATTTGTCTCCTTCGGCCTATTTTTGGGTATTTTAAAAATTGCTTATTGTTGTTAAATAATGAAAAAATATGAAAAATGGGGGTGGCGGGCCACCACCCCCAGCACCCCACTCCACGGTATGTCATATTATAAAAATATAAATATCATGATTCGACGGGCTGTGACCCCCCACCGAACCATTGGAACCCACATCGTATATAACATAAACATTGTAACGGGGGCGGGCCACCGGCAGTGGACCCGGCCCCCACACCACATGTGACACATATCAATGCCACCGTTAAACATATGGTTCCGGTGGGTGTCGAACCCGCCCAGCTTAATAGTCAGCGGGCCTGCTGGCGAAACCCCAAACCAATGTAAAATTAAAACAAAAACATGCCCATTTTAATCTTTGTTTTATATGCAAACAACACTTTTCGAATTTGGGTGGGCTCGATGGGGTTGGAACCCCCGACCTCCGACTTGACAAGCCTGCCCACAACCAACCGCCCAACGGGCTTGATATTGTTTAATCTGCCACAAATTTCAATATAAGCCCTCATTTTTACTAGTGTGGGCAGAGCAAGTTGAAGAAGAGGAGTGGCACAGATTTCAAGGGCAGAACCATGAGCCTAGACAACAGGGAGTAGAACCATGATTGAGCTCAACCTTTAGGGGGGCGAAATTTTTCCAATGTCCAAATGGGATAAACTTTATGTCGATTTTGCACTATTCGACGCCATGAATCTAATGGTGTATTCAAATTTTCTATTTGACCATTCCATTTTTCGGCCACTTTTCAAAGTGGAATTGCAGGTGTCGGCATTCAATGTGTGAGCAGTCGTTTTCACGATATTCGATGCCACGGTTGATGGTACATCCAAATCCACCAGTTTATCATCCTTTTCTTCAGATAGCTCCAGGATATGAGGTATATACCGTGTGATCATTTACTTCTTTGTCTCTTTTCTATGAGATGCATTGTGTTGTATAGATCCATGTTTTATGTTTGATGCTTGATGTGGGATCTTGTTTTTCTCTTGATGTGAGATTTAATTTATGTCGTGGATTGTTTTATGTTGTTTGAGATATTTTTGTTGCCATGTTGGTGAGATACTCATTGTCACATGTATGTTTGATTGAGATCCCTTTATTGCCATGTTCGGCAGGATACTCGTAGTCATCATCCATTTAGTGAAATTGTCGTGCTGATAGGAGTCCTTTTTGTGAATGAGAGTTCATGTAGTGGAACATCTCGTGGAGAGGTCCAGCCACTCCTATGTGAGGGAATTTTCCTTGTATGACGGAGAAAAAATACCATCCATGTACATCATCACTCTTTCCAGCACTTAATGCAGTGGCCTACACCATCTTGACACCGAGGCCGGGAGACGTAGTCCCTCCTGGACGAACTCTGTTATCAATATCTTGTGTTTCTAATGCTCGTTATGTTTCTCTTCTTTACAACATGCAGATATGTTCTTTTATGTTCATTGATGCTTTGATGCAATTCTAACACATCAGCCGAAGTAAAAGGTCTTGGTTAAAAGGGTATCAATAATTTAATCGGATCAAGTTCCAATAATGCACTGGGATAACTACGATTTTTTGGTTTGGCAGCAAGGCAGATTCTCGGGCTCTCGTGGATTTAATCTTTTGAACGAGAATATTTATATACAACTCTCACCCGAAACATCACGACGATACGATGAATCTTCGCAAGATTCTGTCGGTTGACGGTAAAATGTTTCGATTAAACTTCTCGCCTGAAAGTTTAATAGAATCTCGGGCGAGAAGTTTAATCGAAACATTTTACCGTCGACCGACGGAATCCTACGAAGATTCATTGTATCGTCGTGATGTTTCGGGCGAGAGTTGTATATAACTCTCGCCCGAAATTCTATTAAACGTTTGGGCAAGAAGTTTAATCGAAACATTTTACCGTCGACCGACGGAATCCTGCGAAGATTCATCGTATCGTCGTGATGTTTCAGGTGAGAGTTGTATATAAATATTCTCGTTCAAAAGATATATAACTCTCGCCTGAGATTCTATTAAACTTTCGGGCGAGAAGTTTAATCGAAACATTTTACCGTTGACCGACGGAATCTTGCGAAGATTCATCGTATCGTCGTGATGTTTCGAGCGAGAGTTGTATATAAATATTCTAGTTCAAAAGATTAAATCCATGATATTCCACACACCATTATGAACCAAATAATTGAAGTTTTTTTGGGTGCGAATTTTTTTTTTAAAGTAATGTTTTTTAAACATTCAATTTTTTTTTAAAGAGCACATATTTTCAAGAAAGGGAAGTGAAAATTTTATGGGGAAAAATTACATTTTTATTTTTTGTAAGAATTTAATTACTTGATATTTTGCAAAATGTCTCTATGAAGGCATGAAGTATTTTTGAAAAATGTCTTTATGAATTTAATTATTTATTTAATTTTCTCTCTTATTGAAGGCATGAAGTACTTATTCTGAAGTCTTTATGTTTTTTTGGGTATTTGATCCAAATAGAATTGGATTTTTGGTTTCCAATTTTGTGAACATGGGAAGAAAAAGGAATTGCAAATCAAGGCATGATCTAAATAGAACTGATTCAACAGAAATGAATGAGAGATTACAGAAAAAAAGGCGAGAGGAAAGGGAAAGATTAAGCCATGAAATAAATGTGGAGGTAGAGCATCATGGAAGAGATGTAGAGGTGCATGACAATGACGAGGAAATGAGAAATGTTGAGGAACTTGTAAACGAGAATACTGAAAACACAAATGTCGAAGAGAATATTGAGGAACTTGTCAACGAGAATATTGAAAACACAAATGTCCAATTATAGATAAGAGGTTAGACAATTTAATCACCAACTTCTATATATGTGTGTGTGTGTGTGTGACTTACTCAATATCAATCCTTTATGATGCCAAAATTACCTAATCCATTATTACCTTTTTCAAAAAAATTAAATGGCATTATTAATACAACATAAACTTGATAGGTATTGTAAGGAATGATAAAAAGTGATGTTTGAATTAATTAAATAAAAAACCCACTGGTCAGCTCTATGAAAGAGAGTCTAAACTAGGAGAGTCTAGCACTGTAGAATGCTCTACATTCTCAATACACTTCAAGCATTATATAACATACATGGTTTTAGGGAAGTTAGAACCATACCCTAACAAATCGAAACTAATTCCTATCCTAAGGTCTCGTGAACCAACTCACACTAATATAGGATTCTCCATTATCTTCAACACTACCCTTTAATGGAGAAGGGGTTCACAAATATGCCATTATCTTGGGTTTATACAACCATTTACATCCTATGGTTTGTTTCCCTTCAGGTAGTTCAACCAGCTCCCAAGTGTTATTTTTGAGAATAGATTCATATTCTTGTTTCATAGTTGTTTTCCATTCACTACATTGATTTGCTTCTCTATAACTATAAGGTTTAACAAAATTCATCATACTAGTTATAAAGGCATTCTCCCTATATCTAGCAGGAAATTGAATCTTCCTACCTGATCTTCTGAGCGTTGGTGTAGCTTCCAACCCATTATGAATTTCCTTTGAAGGACTCATCTTGATTGTTGTATCTGAACTTTCTACTTATGCCTTTTTCTGCTCCTCATGGTTGTTACCTACTTCTTCACTTCCTTCCACCAAGAAGGGAATACCCCATTCCTCATTGCTTTTATCAGATTCATCAGAAACCTACTCATGGAACATGACATCTCTACTAACAAAAATCTTGTGAGTAGAGGGATTAAATAATCTATAAGCTTTAATTGTGAACAATACCCTACAAGGTACATATGATGGCTTTTGAATCTAGTTTTCTTCTATCTTCCTTTGGAATGTGGGCAAATGATTTTGACCCAAATACTCTTAAATGTTTGACTGCAGGCTTAAATCCATATAATGCTTCAAAAGGGGTTTTAAACTCAAGACTTCTTGTAGGAATCCTATTTTTCAAATAAACTGTAGTATTCAATGCTTCAACCCAAAAACCATTCGAAAGATACTTACCTTTCAACATGCTCCTAGCACACTCCATCAATGTTGTGTTCTTTCTTTCCGCTACTCTATTCTGCTGAGGAGTGTGGGACATTGTGAATTGCTGTAATATTCCATGGTTTTTACAATACTTGGTAAGTTCCTCCTTCCTGGATTCTCCCCCTTAATCAGAGAGAAGAATTTTATGTGCTTCCCTGTTTGCTTTTCAATCATATACCTGAACTTCTTAAAGTATTCAAATGCATGACTTTTCTTACTCATAAAATATACCCAAGAAAACTTTGTGCAGCCATCAACAAACAATAGAAAATACAGTGCACCTCCTAATGACATTGTTTGCATGGGTCCACATAAGTCAGTGTGCACTAATTCAAGTATGTCTCTCTTTTTATTTTCTACTCGAACAGGGAATTATTCTCTATGCATCTTTCCTAATGCACAAGCATCACACTCATTATGCAATTGTTTTAATGTAGGAGGATCTCTTACCATTTCCTTTTTCTGAAGTAACAACAAATAATTGTTGTTGATATGACCAAGTCTCTATTGCCATAGCTCTTATGTAGTCAAACTTGATGTTGTCAAAGCTCGATTTGGTGTTGTCCTCACATCCAATTTGTACAAACCTCCTGTTCGAATTCCTAAAGCAATAGTCTTCATGCCATTCAAAAAATATTTAATATAACAGTTAGATTTAAAAAATTCTACCTTGAGATCCTAATCTGTAATCATGGATACAGAAATCAGATTATTTTTCACTCCGGGCACATACCATTATAAATATATCTGACATTACCATCAGGTAAAATAACATAAATTTTCCTGCACCCTTTGATCTGATCACTCCTATCATCACCAAGGTAGATTTGTGCTCCATTGTTGATTTCTTTAAACTCTTCAAACCACTGTATGTTTCTCGTCATGTGTGTGGATGCTCCCGAATCCACATACCAGATGTCTGCCTCGACATTTTCATCAAAGTCTGCCATGAACAATATGAAGTTCTAAACATGGTCATCATCTGCGAAATGACCTTCATGTCTTTTGTGTTTCTGTTGTTCTTCATGAAACTTCTTCTTCCTGCACTCTTTAGCCATATGACCAAGTTTTCCACAATAATTTTTTTTATTACAGAATCATTTTTATTCGAATACATACCTTGAGCTTGAGTCGGTCTTTTCTATGGATTTCCTCCATTTTGTTATGAGGGATTTCCTTTTGCTTTAAATAATTTCTTCTTCACCATTAATGAAAGAGCCGCACTCTGGGGTTTTAGACTCAATCTTCTTTCTTCTTCTTGCATTAATATTCCCGTCAGTTCTTCAAATTTCGGGATTTTATCTCTCGCACTTATCCCAGTGATAAAAATTTGGTAATCATTAGTCATACCATTCATGGTAATCGTGACCAAATCTGCATCTATACAATTTCACTGACATCTACCAATTTTTTTCTTTAGATCCTTGAGTCACGATATGAAAGAAGAAATTGTTTCGTTCTCCTCCATCTTTATGGATAGAATCTTTCTCTTCAAAAATAGAAGATGATTTGTATTATTGATCTCATACAAATCCTTCAATACTTTCTAGATTTCGTTTGCTGATTTGCATTCTTTGATATGCAGTATGATGCAGTCTTTCACTGACATCTTCAGTAACATCTTTGCTTTTCCCTCTCTCTTTTCCTAGTCTTGAGTCATTGGGGCTCCCGCTGCTGGCTTCGACTCATCCCCATTTTCAATCGTCCAAGCATTCTGCGCTTCTAGCACTGTCTGCATCTTGAATTTCCAATTTGAGTAATTGGAGCCATCGAGTTTGTTACTCTCATTCAAGTGTGCTATGATTATTCGATTATTCATCATTGACGATTCAAAAAAAAAAATTGGTAGGAAAGAAAATGATATATCTACCCCAGATCCTCACAGAAAGCAATATTACGATACATATCTACCTGATCTGCGATCAATTCAACAGATTGTTTTGCATGTTGTGCGACAAGCTTTCGAATCCTCTACACCAACAAGATCTGCTTCATATCTCCTCCTGCATCGACGAACTTTCACCGGATCTGTTCGCGACGACCTTTCACTGGATTTACTTCTTCATTAGTGGTGTCCCCAGGCTCAGATCTACTTCAAATCTCCTCCGTGCTCTTATTGACCCAATTTCCGCGACGATCGTGCCGAAACCGAAACTCAGTAAGTGTTTCTCTGATTGGCGCCTTTGTTCTGCTTATTTCTGCGCCATCGGCATGACTGCTACTCTAATATACATGACGATCGGCGTAACTATTACACCAAAAACCGCACTGATCCGCTTAAAGCCTGAGAAAAAAAAAATTCCACTCAATCATCAGGGGCTTCTCCTCTACCACTTGGATACTCGCAAGGATCACAACACTCCAGCTATGATTCGACCCTGGAGCTCTGATACCATGATAAAAAGTGATATTTGAATTAAATAAATAAAAGACCCACTGGTCAACTCTATGAAAGAGAGTCTAAACCAGGAGATTCTGGCTCTGTAGAACGCTCTACTTTCTCAATACACTTCAAGCATTATATAGCATACATGGTTTTAGGGAAGTTAGAACCATACCCTAAGAAATAGAAACTAATTCCTATCCTAAGGTATTGTAAACCAACTCACACTAATATAGGATTCTCCATTATCTTCAACAAGGAAGGTCTTAGAAAATATTTGTAGTTGGTTATATATTATTAGTGAGTAGTATACTTTTATGATAATCCAATGTTGCTATATATTTTTGGGTAGTTTAGAGATGATATTTGTCGGCTCTATATTAGTAGTGAGTAGCCTATTTTTATGATGATTCAATGTTGCTATATATTTTTGGGTTTGCTACACATGCTGATGCTACATAGGCATGTTGCTAGTTTTCATGTTGTGATTTTGCAAATTGCAAGAAGAATATATGGAATGGATATAGTATTTGTGGTTGTAAAAGCAAAAGATAGTTCATGGAGAGACATTTTGGAATGATTCACATAGACATGTTAGTGAGGATGCTTATATATTTTAACATTTAACTTAGAATAATTTTATAGTTCATAGTCAGTAAGTGAATTAGATTAGGAACTGTGATTATTGTAGTGTATATCACTTTTGAAGAGTATTCTATAATATGTTTGAGAAGGAGATAAAGATATCACTTTTCATTGTTTTCTTCATAAATCTCACACGGTAAGATCAACTCATAATGATATAGGTAAACAAAATTTTCAACTTTTGAATGTTATAACAACCATAAGGTTTTATAATGTTAATAATTTTTCTATATCTCTACCTTAAATTATAATGTATATTATAAAATTTGAATATAGATTTAGGAAATTCTAATATGAGATATTAACAATAATAAATATATTTTTAAAAATCTAAGGAAATCATGTGCACAACAATTTAATAATATGTTCTTATTTTACATTTTAAACTTATAGTTATCTTCTATATGTTTAATATAAGACATAATATCATTATAGATTTTATTAATGCTAATCTTAAATTGTTTATTTACAATAATTTAATAATATGTTCTTATTTTACATTTTTAACTTATAGTTATCTTTTATATGTTTAATATAACATATAATATCATTATAGATTTTAATAATGTTAATCTTAAATTGTTTATTTACAATAATTAGTTGGGTTTAGATTGTTTATTTACAATAACTAGTTTGGATTAAAGACTATTTAATTTCTAATATTAATAATAATTTTATAAAGTTATGTTATTTTATTTTACTTTTTCCCTTAAAAACATGATATGTGTGTTTTTTAACATTATTTCTCACTGTAAAGGAAAAAGATGCCATAGAAAATTGTATTTAAGTTAATTAGATTTCATCATGCTTTACATATCAATTTCAATATAAACTATTTACTAGTTTTTGCCATATTAGGTATAATTAACTTATCTTTTTTTCGGTTAATGTAATCTACTTGGAAAAAAAATCGTTCATGTAACCCATTGGGAATTTAACTAATTTATAATATTACTTGTGAATAATTATAACACATCTTAAGCATTTACTTGAATAATAATGCATTCAATATAATAAATAATATTAAATATTAGTTTGATATGATTTGAATATTATTTTTCAATTTAAAAGACAAAATCACACTATTTGTAACATATATATGGTATATTTATTTTAAAAAGAAAAGAAAAAAGTTGAACATAGAGTTTTTTTCATCTAACATTTCAACCTACTCATACAAATTAATTTTAAGAGCATATAAGTAAAATATTAATAAGTAAAATAAGTAAACAAAATTTTAACCTACTTATTCTCTAAACAAAATTTTTAAGAAGTAAAATATTATGAGTTAAAATATTACGAGTTACAATACATCTTAATGGCTAATGGAATACCTCTTAATAGCTAATGGTATGAAGCCGTATACAGTTGCAACATTTTAAATCATATCAAATAACTGCAACCATTGTCTGAAATCAGTTGAATGTCTTCTGACGACATGGCTCAACTAACACTGGATTTGAAGGGTTTATCTGCGGTTGTTGGATGTCAATAATATTTCATCGAAATACTTCTTGGATTCCCGACCATGAAAGGCGAAGCAGATGCCGATGGGAATTTAAAAAAAATAAACTTGAATATTTGGAACATAATACACAACTGATGAAACAGATGCTAAACACAAAATCTTCAATTTCAAGAGACAAACCCTGATTTTACTCCACCAAATCGGAGCGAAAATCCCTCTATTAAATGAAAAGGAAAAATGAACGGTCGCGCGAGGTAGCCATGGCCACGGAAGCATATCAGCTTATTTCAGAAGCCTTGGAGCTGAGAATGTTGATGCCCCCAGATCTCTGCAAGTCGTTTACTCACATCTGCAAATCTTCAAGAAAAGAAGCCTTGGAGCTGAGAATGTTGATGCCCTCAAACCTCTACAAGCCGTTTACTCACATCTACAAATCTTCAAGAAAGGGAAACTGCAATTAGATGACGAGTATGGAGTAGCGGCTTCTCCCCTTGCTGTTGGATTTAGCAATTCCCACTATTTTATCCGATTCAAATTCAAGTAGAGTGGGCGGGAAAATTCAAAATATCAAAAATAGGTGGGAAAATTCGATGTGGGTAGTTCAGATCCATCATACTCACGGTGGATCATCTTCCATCCACAAGCCATAATGATGGATGTTAAATAAGTACAGATACATCAACCCATTTCGCCGGAGAAAGTGTTCGCCGAAGAAAATTATGTACACGGTTCACAGTAAATGCAAATGTCAGATTCGTCTCCCAAGACTGTCCTTGGTATGTATTAATGGGCGTATAGCCTTTGAAAATATTAGTTGCCATGGCATGGCATGCCCTGCCTCTTAAGAGTATTAATGGGCCAATAGACTGAAAAATATTGGTTGTCATTGTTTACCTTGTGGTACAAAGATTCTGTACCTTGCTCCAATATTCCCTCACGCTTGTGTAAAAGGATTATGTACCACAATTAAGGCTGGCAGCAAACTATACTAATTTATTCTAATTTATTTTCTAAAAATTATATATAAATATTAATTATCATAAAAAAAAATTCTATTCCCTCACGGATTCCACACCGCAATTAAGACTCGCAGCACACAGATTTTCCATTGACCAACTCGCATACGTCTGGAGTTTTGGAATTGGATTTGGAGCACGGCCGAACATAGTCCCAAATTGAAAAATCTGAAGGGGTACCTTTCTGTTGCTACTGCATGCCTCCGGAAGTTAATTCTGCCACTCATTCCCACCAGCACCGAAATAAGTAATATTACTGACCTTTATAATAAATGAAATAAAAGAAAATTCCTGATATATGAATGATAAGGGTTAGTGGTGGCCTAGAGTGAGAAGCTAATTTTTTTGATATTGTTGCTGGTTATCCATAATGAATAACCTTGTAAAATTTAAAATAATATTCCAATACTTTCATCCTTATACCAATAAGAATAAGAATAATATAAACTAAATGAAAACAAGTCCAAATATGGATTTATTTGCTTTGTTATGGTAGCAGAAATAGCGTTAGATGTTGCAACATTGATGAACAATATAACGATCGGAATCGAAACCACGACCATAGTCGAGACGTTGACCTGTCTTTCACCCATTTGTCATGTTATCTGTGTTGTTTATATATCTGATCTCGAAAACTCACGAGGAGAAAGGTGTGGGACCCAATCGTTCGAAAGCTAAAACAGAAAGCGTCTGGGATTTCAGTTTGAGGGGCGCAATATTCACTAGGGAAGCTCAGAAGACCCAACCGTTCACTGTCAACCTTCACATATGGGCGACACAATAGATCCAAAACTAAAGCAGAAATTTCTTAAGGAAACATTGCACTTTTGGTTTCGATTGGTAAGGCTCACATATATATATATGGGAACAATTTGGCTAGATTTCACTTAAATATTGTATTTGGCTCATAGTATTTAGCCCATGATATTAATAATAATTTGTTTCATTGTATTTGATTCATAGCTTCATCTAAATAAAATCTCATTTTTTAGTTTTTGTAAATATAAAAAAGTTTACAGAGTTTTATTTATTTACTATACCTCTAATCTATTTATATTTTTATTTATTTATCATACCTCTCGAGAAAGTATAAAAAAAGGTTTTACTTATTTACCATAGATCCAATTTATTTATATTTTTATTTATTTACCATACCCCTCCACTAAGTATAAAAAGAGATTTTTTTTTAAGTATATTATATATCATTTTTGGGATTCAACTGCGTTAATTTAGTCATTCATCTATGACCATTTCCATGAGAGGTAGTCGTAACTGACTAATTTCTCATGATTTTTGAATAGTCCACTTAGCACTCATTGCATCAGGTGATGCTCACAGAGGTGAAGAAGTGGGATTGAAACTAGTGAAATGAATCACATAGCATCAATCATCACTTCTGGCGCTTGCACTCGGTAACCAGGACTTCCCGGGAGGTCACCCATCCCAGAACTCCTCTAGCTCAAGCGCGCTTAAATGTGGAGTTTTCCCCACCATCAAGCCCACTTCGATTTTTTTTAATTTACCATACCTCCAATTTATTTATATTTGTATTTATATACCATACCTCTTTTTTTTGTGTTTGTAAATATACTCCGACATTTCGAATGTTTACTTAATAATAATAATAATAATAATCCAATTTTAAGGTCATGGCCAAGCCAATTTCAAGGTCATGGCGAAGCAACACATTTGGTGTAGACGCCCGTCACGGCCAAGCCAAACATTAAAATTGTGTATGAGACCCACCCCCCCCCCCCCCCCCCCTGCCCTGTGTATGAGACCCCACAACAATTTAACTGCTAACCAAATTTGGTGTAGACACCCATCATGGCCAAGCTAAACATCAAATTGGTGTATGAGACCCGCTTGTTTGTGGGAGAAACTGAGACTCTTTATAATGGAGTTGTGGAAATTGGACAGAAAGTAATTATGTTGCCGAACGCAAGAAAATAGCAACTCCCCGCCAAAAATGCATTCTGGTTACACGGTATGTAATACATGAAACTAAATTCTGAATATCTTGCACATTCCAGAAACCCGACTATCATGGGTTTTAGAACCTATGTAATGCATCTTGTTAAAATTCAAGTATTATTTATTAAAAATTCGTGAAACTTTATCTTTTTGCTCCCTACTAGGATAGGGACTACTATTGTTATCGAAATGTTTTTTTTTTCAAACCTATTAATAAAATTTAAGATTTTTAATAGATATTTGTCCATCCCACGTATTTTTAACCAGTCAAATATATATAACTTTTTTTTTTGACCAACCAACAAATTTTATTTTTATTTGGCGTCTTAATCAGAAAAAAACTTGGAATAACTTACATTATCTATAAGTAATAGAGAGGATTTTCCTTCCCCCGACGTAATGTTATCTCTGCCTTAACATTAATTATCAAACATTTTAAGTTAAGAAAATATTTTCCATGGGTATTATACTATGACAGAAGTTGACACTATACAGTGACAGCTCACTTATTTTTTTGGTAAACACATACATGTCCACTCTTTGTAAACACATGTTTAACATAGCAAACGGGTAGTCGTAATCCATAGAGATGGTGTAGATAGGCCCCAACAAGTAGAGGCCCAGATAGGCAGTAGTAAGCCATTGATCCAATTCATATAGCCTCAAGGCAATCGTAAGTCATTGTGCCGATTCACCATGGCCAAAGAAGATTATAAAAGGAAGAAAGTTCACTTCATTTCGCATTATTGAATCATCAATTTTGATCTCAATTGTTGGAGTTTTTTAGCCGAGTCACTTGTTGTTTAGAAGCAGTTTTCCAAGTGAATAACTCAGCCATTATTTGGGGTACTTCGAGCACCACCCGAATTTGGTTTTTCATTTCATCCGAGAGAGCTTCACCGTGAAATATTTAACTTATGCATTTGGTTTCCCCAACAATGTGTATTTATGGAGGACACGGTGATAGTCTGGGAGGACACAGTTGGGTTCTCGTGTGTTTGTTGCTGGTTGCAAGGTTCATTGGCTTACGAGAGCTATATGTGAACCTAAGTTCATTAGATTTTTAGCTATAGGTGAACTTCCAAGGGCTGAGATTGACATTCTATTTCTCGAGAAATGTGGTAGTGTTTGGGCAAGTGCAGAGGAGGAGATTTGACCTAGTTGTGGAGGAAGGTCTAAACCATTTGAGATTTCATTTGCTGAGGTGGAGAGAGGAACTGTGGGAGGCATTATTTGTTGCACATTCGGAGGGTTTTAAAGTAATTTTTTGACCATTCTATAGATAATGTATTCAATAGCTATTGGGAGAGCATAGGGCTTATTCAAGTCAATTTTGGAGGGTCGTGATTTGGCCTAACAATTTCTAGGTTTTGGTCAGATTGGCTTGAGGAGTCCGGGAGTAATTTTTAAGAATTTTTTGAGCACTAGATGTGGGTATTTTGGACAATCCATTGGAGTAGCTAGTGAAAAATTATTGCTAGAGAGTGTAGGGCCATGGGGTATATTTTGGAAGGTCAACCTAGGACAAAGCATTTCTCAGTTTTCTGGGTCTTTTGGCAAGGATCAAATTACCAAATTCCTAGAATTTTCTGGGGAGTTTTTAGTGGTTAAATAAGAGGCCAAATTTAGGCAACAACCAAGTCTTGGAGCAAGATCATGGAGGTTTTGGCCATGCATGCATAGTGACTGGTGAATTTATGGGCACTCCAATGACACAAAAATGGAAGAGTACACAGGTTATCATGGAGGAGTTGATGAGGTAGAAACTGTTAGTGTTTGCCATTCTTACCAGTCACCAGTGATCAAATATGCTCTTACAAGGTTTTTGATAGGGTCCTACTACAAATTTTTATGATTTCAATAGGTTTTCAAAAAAAAAAAATTGGTCATTGACTAGTGTGTCTAGTTGTGTTACTACTCCTTTCAGTCCATGTTTTGGTCATTTCCATCATTCATTGTGATGAATCATCATTGAAATGTCTTCATCACCATCTCAGTCACATCACCATGTTCACCAATCAACTCATTTCCTGTAGAGTAATTATTAGGTCTTAGGGTCAAAATCATAAAAATTAGTCCTTTCACCATTTATTTCAGCATCGAAGGAGTAGTAATAGTAAAAAATGTTCAATAAATGTTTCAAAAGTGTGTTTTTATTTATATCATGTTGTAATATGAATCAAAAGTTTCTAAAGTTGCAGTTCGAAATCAAAACTTAAAATTACATGGTGGGACCACTTAACCTCCAAACAAGAAAATTGATTTTCAAGCTATTTAAAGACCAAGAGAGCTTTGCCTTTGCTCATTTCATCTTCAAGAAAAATCTCTCCACCTTGAAAGTCCATTTCCATCCTCAAAACAAAAATTTCTTTCTACCAAAGTGCTCATTTTTTTCTTGTGAGAAGAGTTAGATATTTGATGATTTCCCCTTACATTATTCAGCATGTCCCCTTTACACATAACACTTTAGACAAACTTATATACCTCTGTTGTATTCACTGATCGTGCTTCTCCATCAGCATGCATATTATAAGAGGCATGCTTCACACTATTATACCTGCATTTTTTTGACTTATGCCCAAAATTTCCATAGTTTTAATGTTTGAAATTACTTAGGAATGTAGCAATAGGATTTATATACCTAACATCATTCCTATCAAGGCCTCCACTAATTCCAATATCCTTTCCACTCCAAACACTATATTTCCTTCCTTTCCATCTAGACTAATCCATGGCTTTGAGTCTAAAATTATTGCAAGAGAAACAATATCCATAAAAAGGATTTTGGGGACTGAAAATACCTTTTATTTTAAGGTTTTATCCTTGAGGGGGAAAGGACCTCTATAGGTTCCTCATGTGCCTCCCATGGATTTTTGAATTGCTACCTCAAGAAATTCTATGCTACTACTCCCTCTTCTAGTTGTTCATCCTTTTTCCTTGATGTTGTTGTTTACCATCTTGTTGTTGTTTTTTCCATTAGTGTTGTTGTTTTCCAATAACATATTTTCCCCTTTTCTTGCAGGAACATTGCGCTACACTTACTTGTATATCTTACCCTTCCGCCTTTTCTTTCTTGGAGCACAATTATTCTATGAAGCCCAAACCAACCTTGATGGGGGGAGATCATTGGTTAGTAAGTATCTCTTCCAAGGCCTTCTTGCTTTCCTTAAGCTTCTGGTATTGAGACGATTTTTTGTCTACCTTTTCAAGTTAGTATCTCAATGAAACTACTACTACTGTAAATCTCTCACCAATGGATTCTCTTTCATTCAATTGATCGGCTAACCTCCCATTTATTCTGCTAGCCTCTTCTTGTCGAACATTTAAATCTATGATTGTCTTGCTCAACTTCTCATTCTCAATCTCATATTCATGCAACTACTCCTCTTTCTTGAGATTTGTTTCTTATACCTCCTTGATCTCCTTTAGAGTAGAGATTAGCTTCTTTCTAAAGTATATCCTCTCATGCATATCTTTTCCTTCACTATAAAAGGTGCTTGTTGAGTCACCACAGAGATATGAATTCTTCTTTGTGTCTATGGAGCCTTCCACAGATCTGAGGACTATTCCATATTCATCAGTACTAGGGATACTCCTATTCTCTCTTTCATGGGAACACTCATAGGATCTCTACTTAATTTCTTCATGAGGTGTTTCTTCCTCTTCCTATGAGTTACCCTCATTAGCTATTGCTACAAGTGTAGGCCTTTCTTCACAACAACTATATGTATGAATGTCTTTATCTTCAAAACAATAATATGTACATCTAGTGGTTGAATGACTTATATCTTTATAATTATCGCAACACAATATCTTGCCTTCAAAGAAGCATTGTCTCTCTTCCGAGACTTCTTAATCACCATATTTGGAGTGAATATAAACAGTTTTCTCATAAGAAGAATTATATTCAATATTTTTAGCATATTTCCTTTTATATGTCTTATCCTTTTTCTTCCTTTTGTTCTTATAACTGGCAGCTACATTTTCAGGTTCACTACTTGATCATGAAGGTTCTTCCACCTATTCTTCAGCCATATAATTATCCTCTCCAGACAGAAATTGTGATTTATCCGTCATTTCTCTTGTTGTCTCATAATGCCTTACTTCATCAGCATTTCACTTAAATATCCCTTTCAAGAGAATGCTTTTGCCTTATTTATTATACTTTATCCTTTTCCCATTAAAAAGGGAGAAATGAACAACAACATTCAAGGCCATTAAATAGGATTCCATTCTAACCTTACATAGTACATACTCTTCTCCATTCAAAAACGGTACTCCTTCTGATTTTAGCCAAAATTTATTAACCATTGTTTCCCTTTGATCTACCTTCAAGCGGTTAAATTATTCCTTAAGGAACCTTGCCCTAATACCAATTGTTGTAAACAATGTTAATATTGAGAGGGGGGTGAATCAATATTAAGTCTAATTTAAAATTTTATGACAATTTATTTTTTTCATTCAAACATAGAAACCATCCATATAACCATCGGCAACATGTCATATGACAGCAATATGAAATCAACACATAAACGCATACCAGCAATATGAATGTCAAATTGAACATTATTCTTGAACTTACTAGGACCACGATCTTTTTGATAATCCCACATTTTATTGAATGATTTTAATGGATGCCAATTTATGAATAGAGAATGAATACATTTTCCTCATCATTTCACTCAATGTCCTTGGTGTGCCTTAAAAGGAATTTACATGCATTACCTTGAACAAATTTCAATATGTTACATATTAGGAAGACAAGTACAGCAATTTGAGATGCATTTCCACCAAATTTCAATGTGTTACCTTTTAGGGAGACAAGTAACAACAATTTGAAATGCATTTCTACCAACAATGGAATAAGAAAAACTAGTTACAATTACTTCCTCTAGTTTCAATAGATTGAATAGTTCTATATTAGAGTTAGAAGTAAAGTGAAAGTCCAAGGGTGGTTTGGATTTCATGATATATAGTAGCTTTATCTATTCAATATTTCTCTCAACCATCGTGACTTGATAGCTTTACTTCCCCTGGTTTAAGTAGATTTAGTTTACTTAGAAGTATAGTGAAAGTCCAACGGTGGTTTGGATTTCATGGTATATAGAAACTTTATCTATTCCAGCTTTTTCTCGACCATACTGACTTGATAGGGGTGATTTGATAGCTTTTAGCTTAGCTATACTTGTTAATCCAATCTTTCATAATAAAGATTTAAGCTAGTAATAAGGTTATCCAACCTTAGCTTGTAAAATATATTGTATGTCATTTTTTAATGATTGGATTTTGTAAAGAAGAAAAAATATTTAATTCAGAATGATTTTTCACTCAAAAAAACACTTACATGGGTAATCAAGTAGCACGTTTCCATTCATTGTGACCTTGCTTGAGCTAAGAGTAAAATTTTAAATTCCATATGGTTCCTATTTCTAATAAATTCTGAGATATGAAAGTCAATCTCTTTATAGAAATTATGCCATACAATTTATAACTAGATAGAAACATAAATTATTCTATCTCCACATAAATGAGAAATAAACTTTCTTACTTGTCCACATGAATATTAATGTTATTTATAAGAAAATCGATATTGAGAATTAATTACCCAATGGTAATCACCATTTCTTACATTGATAGCAGAGATTTCAGCACATGCGACAACACTTGGATATTTGGCTTCCAACATCAACTTTGCTCAATAAAAAATGCACGAATGCTCAGATTGTTAGTAGGTAAGTCTTTCTTCACTTTAAATCCATCAAAAAATGCATGAATGCTCATATTGTTAGCACGTAAGTCATTCTTCACTTGAATTCCATAAAAAATGTATGAATGCTCAGATTGTTGGCAGGTAAGTCTTTATTCACAATAAAATAGGTTGAGATTTTTCCATCACAACTTTGTAAATATAGCATATCAACTAGTTAATCATGTTATGAGTATAATATGTACTTAGTTTGACAAAAAAATCATGAAAATACATCTCGATGAAAGAAAGAGCAAGAAAGATTGACAATTGTTGTGATAAAAAGTAATATAGATAGCTTTGTCAAGAATGGTTTGGTTTGAAGAAATAGAAAAAGTACCTAAATGGAATTAAGACTCATGAAATAGAAAATTTCCCAGTATAGTGTTTTTGAAAGGATAACTTCACTTTGTTCTGAACTCAAACTATAATGACCGCAATTGGCCCTTTAGATATATATATATATATATATATATATATATATATATATATATACTCACTCACTCCACGATTTTTAATAACAATGGATGTGTGTTAATATATATATATATATATATATATATATATATATATATATATATATATATATATATATATATATATATATTCCATGAATTTTTATAAAAATGGATGTAGCATCCAACTTTAAAGGTTTCATTGTATAATTGTGCCAGCAACGGCTACCACGTCCTTGCACAACCTTTGACATCAATTAAGAAAGCATACTTAAAAAATATCACAGCTTTAATAACTATTTCGGATAAATATTTCAATGCCATTGACATAAATTGGAACCCTCATGGTTTGACATATGAAGAACTGTTATAGAGATTTAGGTGTGTTTGATTTCATTTTAAGTGCATTTTACCATTTGGAAAAGATGGATAACTAAGTTTATGTCATAATATTGTTGTGTTGATATTTAAATTTCCAGATCATTCTTTTTTTGGGTAACTTTTGATAAAAATTGTTTGACAAAAAGATTGAGAAAATATGAGTATAAAACCATGAAAAATATGGTATTCTCTCAAATCCAACTGAAATCTATTACCAACCATAATGTAATAATGTAACAGGTTAATGGGCAAAGGTTAATAATGTAATCGGTTGAAATTATTAGGATAGGTTATAAGTTGTAGCTTGTTATTATTATTTCAACTAGTTTAGATTTATTTTAATTCAATATTATTAATGGAGAAGGATTAAATCTCTTTTCATTTTAAAAGAGAGTTGTATCTCAAGAATTTTGAACCCTCTTGTTATATGGAAGATTTTAAGTATGTGGTCAATTATGTGGTCAATGATAATGCATGTTGGAAGGCCAAGGTAGGATGACTTTTCTATCATTGATCATCTATATAAAATGAGAAACATCATTATTCTTATCATTATGTAAAAACCTAGGACAAAGGGTATTGCTAATATGTTTCATTAGTTGTTTCAAAAAGTGAAATTAAGAAATGAAGAGCAATCATGGAAAACATTGAGAAAAGTATATTGATGTAAAACTTGTCTTTGTAGTTTTTGAAAGTATCCTAGTGTATATATGTATTATGCATGGTTGTTAGCATAAATGGGGAAATTGTATGAGAGAAAATGAGAGACAAAATGAAAAGGAAGGAACTAGCTATATGGGATCATAAATTTTAAATATATTTATAAGACATGCATCACATGTTCACATCCATTGATAATGCCTTCAATGTGCTTTACTTGATGCATCTACCTTGCTTCTCATCTTGTATATTTTGAGGCATAGGAGTGATTTATAATAATTTGTAATCATTTATAACAAGTTTCAATCATTTATAATAATATATAATTATAGATATGAATTTGTAATAAGTTATTATATTTATAATACGTAACACATTACAAAGATTTAAAAATTCATAAAAATTAACTAAATTATGATTTTAATTTAAACTGTTTTATTAATATTATTAATCATAATAAAGTTTAATTTATGAGTTAAACTTATATACATTTAAAAACCTATAATATATGTAACAAGATACTTAATCATCGAAATTCAACCCTACTTTAAATAATATTTGTTACAATACCATGTCTTATCATTAACACATGTCCAAAAAACCATAACTCATTTGATATGAAACTAGTTTATATATAAAAAAATTATTAATAAGTTTAATTAAAAGAATAAAATGATTTAGGTTCCCACACAACGAAATATCAAGGGATTAAATTTGTCTATGCTTAAAAGTTAAATATGATAGTTCTTGTAAACATGGACATGGGTGCAACTTGAGCATTTTCAGTCAGCTGAGATCTCCTATCTCATTGGACAACTTAGGGAAGATCATGGAAGATCTCCTAAATCATTGGATAACTTATGAAAATCATGGAATTTTATTATAAAACACTGTTTAAGGGAAGTGATATTATATATACTTGAAGGCAATTCCTCTAAATTGCTACAATGATCAGTAATGAACTCGAGAAGGATGGGGAATTCCAAACTCAACCCTGTATATAATCTGGTCACATTTCCACAACCCTCTCAAAGGATCAGCAATAACTTCTATAACTTTTGCTAGGATTGAAAGTATTGTTGAAGGGGAAGAATAATTACTCTCTCTAACTGAACAAATTTTAGTAGGGTTAATGTTGTGAAACCAGCTCCAAAAATAGAAGAAAAGAGATATCAACGCCTTAGAAATCGGTCACCTAGAGAAGGAAACCTTCAATACATTACATGAATGAACAATTTTTGGATGATACATATTACAAAACCTGCTTTGTATATATAGGAGTCCATGGGGCCCAATGTAATCCTAGTGGGGCCACAATGTAATCCTAGCCGACCTAGCAATAATAATTTAAGGGCACAATAATAACAATATGGGGGTTAAGAGGGTACAATAATAACAATAAGGGAGTTACAATAACAACAATAAGGGACTATTATAGTAATATAGGGACCTAACATTCCCATCTCCTTCAAAAAAGTGTTGTCCCTCTGATAATCGCTAGCTGCAGGTGCTACAACAAAATTTTCATCCTCCCATTATGAGAATCTTGATGGGTAAGTTCTTCCACTTGATAAGGATCTTTCATAAAATTGATCGATTAATGGCTATTGAAGTTATACATTTCCATGGTAACTTCAAAGTTCAATATGGTGCACCCTCTCATCTAATTTTAATATTGTTTTGGGCTTGGAAGAAGATTTTCTATAACCTTTACAAGCATAAACGTAGGCTTGGATACTAAATGAAAAAACATAGCTCAGAATTAATATGCCATAGTACAAATATTTTGCAACACCTTGTAAGGACCATAGTACTTTGGCGATAATTTATTATCCTTCTTAGCTTGCTTGAGAGACATTTGTTTGTATAGTTGTAGCCATAAAAATACCGAGTCTCCTACATCAAGACCACTCCTCAACTGCTACGATGTCCATACACTGTTTCTGATGATTTTGACCTTAGATTGATTTATCCTTTAAGAGTTGGAGAACTTCTTGTTGATGCTCGATGTGATCTTCCATTACTTGAACCTTCGAATTTTCTCTTAAAGATGATGTGATGGATGGTGGATGATATCCATAAAGTGCCATAAATGGGGTCATTTTTGCTGCAGTATGGAAGGAAGTGTTATACCACCATTCAGCGAAAGGTAACCACTTGACCCATTGTGTTTGTTTATCAGATACAAAACAACGAAGATATCCTTCCAAACATTTATTTACTATCTCATTTTGACCATCATATTGAGGATGATAAGATGAGTTATGAGCTAATTGAGTACCCAAACAAGAAAATAACTCTGTCCAAAAATTTCCAGTAAAAATGGGATCTCTGTTGCTCACAATAACCCTTGGGTTCCCATGTAGCTTTTGAATTTTGTTCATAAATGTAATGGCAACTGTACTTGCTTTAAATGGATGAGATAATGCACAAAAGTGTGCATACTTTGTAAGTCTATCAACTACCACCATGATGACACTCTTTCCTTTGGACTTATGTAAACCTGTGATAAAATCCATTGAAATCTCCTCCCAACATTGACTTGGAATGGATAAAAGTTGTAGAAGACTCAGGATCTTAATTGTCACAACATTATTCTGCTGGCAAACCAAACATTCTGCCATAAAATTTTGAATATTAGATTTAAGGCCATCCCAAAAAAATTCTTTCTTCAACCTGTGGTAAGTTTTTAAAAATCATGAGTGTTCTCCTAAACGAGAAGTGTGCAATTCCAAAAGAATCTTTTGTTTTAGTTTGGAATTCTTACAAATATATAAGCAATCGTTGTACCATAAGGAATGATTTTTCGAACTAAATGTATCAGTTTTAATAGGATCTTGCTGCAACGTTTGAATGAGTGTCCACACTTCTTCATCCTTCTGCCATTCATCTCTTCCTTCGGTTATCCAATCTGGTTGGATAATAGAAATGGCACAATGCAATGCTTCCACCTCTTCATTCTTTCTTGAGAGTGCATCTGCAATAACATTTAGCTTCCCTTTTTTGTAGATTATTTGAAAGTCATAACCCAACATCTTTGTGACCCATTTTTGCTGCTCTTCTCAAGATATTCTTTTTTCCAAAAAGTGTTTAAGACTATCATGATCAGTTCTTACCTTGAACTGTATTCCCATTAGGCAAGTTCGCCATTTATTTAGTGCATGCAGTATTTCTAACATTTCCTTCTCATAAACAGGTTTCTATAAATACTTTCCTTTGAATGGATGACTTTCAAAAGCAATGGGTCTTCCTTATTGCATTAAAACAACACCAATTCCATTTCCTGAGGCATCACATTCCACAATAAAGGTTTTTGTGATGTCTGGCATAGCCAATACCGGTGCTGGGCACATTGCCTCTTTAAGATGTTCAAAGGACTTAGTTGCTTCAAGAGTCCATGAAAATGCATCTTTCTTCAATAATGTTGTTAGAGGTGCTGCTATTCTACCATAATTCTTAACAAACTTGCGATAATACCCTGTTAACCCGAAAATTCCTCGCAACTGATTTATGGTTATGGGGACTTTCCATTCCTTAATGGCTTTAATTTTTTTAGGGTCTACCTTAACACCCTCGTGAGATACAATATGACCCAAATATTCCACCTCTTGTAATCCAAAGAAACATTTGGATGTTTTTGCGTATAATTGTTTCTCTTGTAATAGTTTGAGCATCCTGTCAACATGTTGAACATGATCCTTCCAAGACTTGCTGTAGATTAGTATATCATCAAAAAATACTAGCAAAAATTTTCTAAGGAAGGGTTTGAAAATGGAATTCATCAACCCTTGAAATGTAAAAGGTGCATTGGTAAGGTCAAAAGGCATGACAAAAAATTCATAATGACCCTCATGAGTTTGAAATGTTTTAGATATCTTGATCTTCATTCTAATTTGATGATATCTAAATAAATATCAACTTGGTAAAATAATTGCTCCATGTAATTCATCCAGTTATATCCTTAGAATGGAAATTTATCTTTAACAAAAATTTACAACTTATTGAGCTCCTATAATCGAAACAGAAGCATATGCCATGATCCATCATTCTTTTATTCAAACACCTGCAAAATGACAAATTTGGCTTCGATTGAATTCTCTTACCTCTAACGACTACGTATCATCGTTCAATTTTACGGCTCTGGAACAGGATATATTTAGACCTGATGTTGTTGGTATTTCCTAGAATCAAATGAATAACATGATCATGGAAATCCTGCTGTGAATGGTATTAGCCACTTTGGGAGTTTCAAACACCTTGGCATGATTGTCCAAGACTTTTTTAGAATACTGTAATAGATGATTTTGATGTCGGAACTTCTAGTGAGCATAATTGTGCAATTACTCCTCGTTGTTCTTTCTTTAGAAGCTTTTCATGACATTAGAGCTTATTATCCTTCCTGGCTTCCCTTCAATACCCCGTAATTCGACTTCCTTTCCTTCTGAAAAAAATTTCAAGAAAAGTTCTTGAAAATTAAAAGCTACCGTCCCCAAAGATTGTAACCATTGTACTCATAATACAACATCAGCACCTCCCATAGGATGAAATCATTGAAACACCAGCTAAACCATGTCATACCATGGTTAACTGACAATACCGCATTTTCGAAAATTTATAGTTCCTCCATTTTGACCATAACTTGACATTAAAGTTGCTAGATAGAAGCTAATTCAATTCATCGCTTTACCTTTATTGAATAAACGATACAGAAGATTTTGGTCTAAATGGGCCTCCCTAAGGAAATAATAAAATAATAGCTAAACCAATAAAATAATATTTATGATTTTTCAATTCACTTTTTGCACCACAATCCATGTAACCATAGTTAAATTCAATTCAAAATTTGTACCAAAATAAAATTAATAAAAAAATTGTATTGATGTGACTATAAATAAGAATGATATTTTCAAGAAAAAGTCATTATCATTGAACAACTAATGCATTTGTCCTTTGTACTTAAATAACTTAAAATAAAATATAAATATAAATTTATAAATTCTTTATTATATTTTATGCTATTAATTGAAATTTATATTATTTAAATTGTATAATACCATGTAATTAATATACTATAGAAAAATAATATAATAAATGTATAGGCATATTCATTGTTTCTTTCAAGAAATATGAAATGACAATAATAAATTTTATTCAAAAAGTGTGAAATGACATTTATTATGAGTACTTTACTTTGACTTTTAAAGTACTTAGAGCACTACCATGGTTAACCATGAGTTTTTATCCACCATTGAGAATGTAACAAGTAAGTACCTTTAACTCAAGCAATGCTACCTCAACCATTAGGGATGACTTCATCCCCTAAAATATGATTGGTTCTCATAAAGTGAATTTTGTTTGTACATTTTCCTTAGGGGGCCCATTTTAGACCCAAAAATTCCCCTAATGATTATGGGTGCTACCTGAATCAATCAACATTATTACCTTTTTCTTCTTGATATGTCCTTCTATCTTGAGAGTTTGAGGAGTGGTAATGATATGTCCTTCTATCATTAAACGATATGGCCGGACTCATTTCTTCCTCTTATAAGGTTGGTCCCTGGTGTAGATCCTCTTTTTCTTCATTTTATTCTTCCTCTTTACAATCTATGTAAAATAATTCCTTCTCAGCACACTTATGACCTTTAGTGTATTTTCTATCGCAACTGTAGCAAAGTCCTTTTGCTCTTTTTTCTTCCAATTTTTGTGGTTTCAACGTTGTAGGTTGTGGAAATCTAGGAGTAGCAACACTTCCATCTTTATAGATGTTAAACAACATGTTAAAGCACACACATGGTGTATGAGGAAGAAGAATGCACACACAAGAGAAACAACACACAATGAAGGATAAGCGTGAGGCTTTCTTATTTTCCATTATACAAAGATGTACATTTATAGTACAATGGTGTGACTCTTGGTTTCACATTCCAAGGTCACTTGGACTCCATTGTGACTTTTCGCATTCCACACCTACCCATGTAGGATTAGGTGTTCAACATCCCCCCTTAATCCGAAGAAGGTAGCTAGTCCCAAGAAGAGTTGTGTACAAATAAAGTATGCATGCATGACTGGAGCTGAATCAACCTCTCACAAAATGTTGAAAAAAAAGGTGGTTTTTAGGATGGCGACAAACATTGGAGTAACTCTTATTTGCGATTCCAGAAATTATTCAAGCGCTAAGAAGTTGGGAAAACTACGCTGAAGGTGTCCATCATAAAGAGCCGACTAAAGAGGAAGGTCTACACGGCATTGGTGGTTTTAGGTTGTCCAACAACCAAAGATGATGGTTTTAGGTTATCCACCAACCGAAAATGATGGTTTTAGGTTATCCACCAACCAAAGATGATGGTTTTAGGTTATCCACCAACCGAAGATGATGGTTTTAGG